>CM077239.1:7898848-8286348 GCA_039654775.1 Spinibarbus caldwelli | reverse complement strand
AATAAAATAAAATAATTTTGGGGTAAACCTTTTAGGCATGTTCTTCAGTTTCCATGAATTTTCTTCCCCCATTCTTACTGTACTATAAATACTGTAATACAAATAAATAATAATTCTTATCACTATGCAAAAATGTAATATTACTTAAGGGCTATTTATATGTTTTTATTTAAATGTATAAAAGTATTTTGAAATTGTGCTAGTATTTATTGTACTGCCTTTCATTGCTGATTAAAATAAAAATAAGTATTTTCATTATGTTTTTCTTTTTTGTTTTGTTTTTTTTTTTTTTTTTTTTTTTACTGTGCAATACAGTATTACATCAAAAGGAATATCACAGTTGAGAATCACAATGTAAAACACCCAGAGGCATAACTGGGGAAATGTGCTTCATTTTCATGAAAATAATGTCATGATTTAAAAGTCTTAATGGTCCTAAAATAGACTACGCTTGAAAAAAAAAAAATTACACTTTTTTAAATGAACCCTCTACGCATCTTTAAGAAAAAAGTTACTTGCATACAAGAGGGTTTTCCTGTAAAGGCCCCATCATCAAAGAACTAAACAACCACAGACAGCTGTTTCACTTTCAGCTTAAGTTTACAGCATGTGACTCTATTTGCAGTTTGTGACCATGTGTTGCATATATGGCCTAAACAAGTGACTTTTTATAATCAGTTGGTCAGACAGAGTAATGCAAGGATGACGGGAAAAGACCAGTGCAAGAAAATTTTCTCTCCCAGTTGGGGTGCATGCAAACCTCATTTGAATGTAGTTGAACTTATTTCAACACCTCTTACATCAAGTGAAAGTGAAAGTGACAACATATAAGACTTCCTTCTTTCCATTTGATTTGATTTGATAATGACTTTGTAACGGCCTGATTCACTTCCTGGTCAAGTGATGCAGTTTGCTTTTCTTACTCGCCATTTTAGTTGCTTACACAGCACATCATTACCACAGTATTCCCAGCAGGGATGTGATGCCTTCATCCCAGCAACCAATGCAACCTGAAAAAGACAGGGCAGTGTGTGAATGTTTAGATCTTTCCTATGGGATTAATCAGACTGGTATCGGTCTTTGAGGTGGTGATCTCATTGTCTGTACTGACTCCACAGACCATACACACTTCATACATCAGCAGAATTCACAGTGTAAGATACGACAGTCCCACCCTCTACAAGTATGTCATCAGGAATAGTTGTGCGATCGTTAAGCACGTTATAATGTAACGGCAGACACACTATACACCAAGATCTGTCTTCTAGGAAACTAAACACGTCATATAACTTTGTGGGTCAAATTTTCATCTAAAAATGAACTTTACTCACCCTCTTGTCAAAACAAACCCGCTTGACTGTCTTCTGTGGAAAGAGAATTTCTGAAGAATGTTCGGCCCACTTCTTTTATACTATAAGTGTAATATTTTCTTATATGGAAAAAGTGAGTAGGATATTCTGAAGAAAGAAAATCATACAGGCTCGGACCAATTCTATTATTAAATATAATAAATGTGATATGGAAAAGAATGACTATAGGATATTCTTAAGAAAGAAAGTTATATAGGCTTGGATAGATTACTTTATGGGAAATAATAAAAATGTGAAATGTTATAATGAAAAAGAGTGAATCTTAAAAAAGAAAAGTCATGCTTGGACCAATTATATTACTGAATATAATTGATGTGTTAAATTTTATGTAAATGAGTGACTAAGATATTCTTTTAAATAAAGTCAAACAGACTTGGACCATTTGTATTACTGAGTATAGTAGAAGTGTGAAACTCTATATGGAAAATAGTGACTAAAGAAAGTCATACAAGCTTGGGCTGATTGTGTAATTGAATATAATAAAAGTGTGAAATTTTACTATATGAAAAAGCGTGACTCTTATGAAAGAAAGTTATACAGGTATGGACAGATTATATTATTGAATATAATAAAAGTGTGAAATTTTACTATATGGAAAAGAGTGACTCTTATGAAAGAAAGTCATACAGGTATGGACCGATCATATTATAGAATATAATAAAAGTGTGAAATTTTATTATGGAAAAGATTGAGTCTTGAAAAAAAGAAAGTCATGCTCAGACCAATTACATTATTGAATATAATAAATATGTGAAATTTGTCTATATGGAAAAGAGTGACTAAAGAAAGTCACACAGGCTTGGACTGATGGTATTATTGAATATAATAAAAGTGTGAAATTTTATTATGGAAAAGAGTGAGTCTTGAAAGAAGAAAGTCATGCTTGGACCAATTATATTATTAAATATAATAAATGTGTGATATTTTCCTATGTGAAAAAGAATGACATTTTTAAGAAAGAAAATTATACAGACTTGGACAGATTTTATTATGGAAATTAATAAAAGTGTGAAATGTTATTATGGAAAAGAAAAGTCATGCTTGAACCAATTATATTACTGAATATAATTAATGTGTGAAATTTTATGTAAATGAGTGACTAAGATATTCTTATAAAGAAAGTCAAACAAATTTGGACTATTTATATTATTATGTTTAATAGAAGTATGAAATTCTATATAGAAAAGAGTGACTAAACAAAGTCATTCAGGCTTGGGCTGATTGTATTATTGAATATAATCAAAGTGTGAAATTTTACTATATGGAAATGAGTGACTCTTACGAAAGAAAGTCATACTGGTATGGACTGATTATGTTATTGAAAATAAAGGTGTGAATTTTACTATATGGAAATGAGTGACACTTATGAAAGAAAGTCATACAGGTATGGACCGATTATTTTACTGAATTATGGAAAAGAGTGACTCTTAAAAAAAAAAAAACAAAGTCATACTTGGACCAATTAGATTATTGAATATAATAAATGTGTGAAATTTTCCTATATAGAAAAGAGTGGCTATGATTTTCAAAAGAAAGTCACACAGGTTTGGAATGATTATATTACTAAAAAAATTAAAAAGTGTGAAATTTTTTACTAGATGGAAAAGTGGTATTCTTTAAAAAGTCATACAGATTTGGATTGACATGTTGGTAAATGATGAAACATTGTTCATTTTGTCATATATTCCTTTATGTAAAACAAATCAGTTCTGCTAATGCACTATAGTCAGTGAAAGAACGAAAGAGCAGATAAGAATCTCACTTCCCTTTAACTGCTGGTACAAAGACTGTTTCATAAGTCATTTAGCATCTGAGCACTGGTGCATTTCAGTGAAAGATTTTACCTGGAAGTCTGAAAATGTATGAACAAGCATTATCTCTGTTGGTTTTGGTCATCTGCTCTGCACCACCATGGCTCATTCTGATAAAATATGTTGTCACTAATGCGTTAGGAAAGATTACAAGCACAATAACAATGTTGTCAGAGGCAGGGGAGTATTCATTTTTGTGACTGAGGCTTTGTTTAGAGTGTGGGTGGCCCTGCTTGCTTCGGCCTCCCAAGAAATCTTGTGCACTTCATGCGGAATGAGACCAAGTGGTCAGAAGAAGTATCCCAGTTGAATAAATATCTAACTCAAATGACCAAATGTGGGCCTATTTATTTTCAGACTTTGCTGTTTAAGCCAAACAAAAGTCGGATGGAGGGCTGTGAACTGCAACACAATGATGGGAATTTCAAACTTCTTTAATGTCACCTAAATGTTTTTTTTTTGTTTGTTTGTTTGTTTTTTTGCTTGCGTATTCATGAACATATAAATGCTTGTATGTTAGAGTCAAACTTAATTACTTTCAAAACTATACTAAATGATGACGACATATTTTGGTAATTCTTCTCCAATCTCTAAAAATTCTAACATCATTGTACTTTTTGTAATATCTGTTGAGTACAAAAAGAAAAACAAATAACATGCATTAAGGTAATTCTGACTGTACAATAAAGATAGAGTTAAATCAAAATTTTGGAATACATTTTTTAGTCAGGTCAGGGCAAGTTATCACATGTTTTATATGTATACAATTTATACATATACAACAATGCATTGAATCTTTGAGTATGCTTCCTTTTCTATTTATGCTGTTTTATTTCATATAATTTTACAGTTTAAATAAGATTTTTAAAACGCATTTTAAATACTAATCTATTGTAGTATAATACTTTTTTTACCTTAGTGTTTCATTTTCAAAAAATAAAAAAAAATAAAAAAACATTTAGGTGTCATTAAAGGTATGCCAATCCTCCTCCAAAACTCAGTTTTTATTCATTTGAACTGGTTATATATTACGAAAGCTTGTGAACCACAGGACAGATGGCACATCTTCTGCAACAAAGAAGCCTTACAGAATGAATGTGTACTGAAAATGACAGTATGACAAACTCTGTGTCCACTATGGCAAGCCATTTTAATATTGAAACTAAATGAAACGAGTATTTAAGAAAAAACAGTATCCAATATTATTGACTATGTTTTACAATTTTATTTTTACTAGTTAATATTTTTTAGAAACTAGTCTATATCTGAAAATCCCTATAAAATTAAAGTGCACAAATTTGCAATTTGTTTGCCAGCAACATTGGTATAGTTTCTTGTCTATGGAAGTTTAAAAAAAGATTTTTTTAAAAATCTCACAATTCAGACATTTTTTTACGCAATTATGAGAAAAAAAAGTCTGAATTGCGAGATATATAATTATTACATATAAACTCGCAATTCTTGAGAAGAAAAGTCCAAATTGTGAGATACAAACTCGCAATTCTTGAGAACAAAAGTCCAAATTGTGAGATATAAACTCACAATTTGAGAGAAAAAAGTGGCAGAAAAGAATGCCAGAATTGTGAGATATAAACTTGTCACTACAGTAATAGTAGTAACAAAGGAATAAGTACTGTACTAACACAATGAATCTAACTGAATAGATTTGAACCACTATTTTAGTACAAGAAGGCTATATATATATTTATTTATATATTAATTCGACTGCATCCTAGTTATTAAAAAAAAAAAAAAAGTATTTGCGACTTAAAACCGATACTAAATTTAGGAAATAAATGCTAAAACGGTTTGCCATATGGCCTCTTTCTTTTCACCATTTTGCTCGAGAGAAGGGAAGTGCGCGCTCCCTATCAAACAGAGACGCGCATCCGTTCGCCTCCCCATTGACGTCACTCCGGTATCACATGAACGAGCCGGGACCAATCCACAAGCAGCTCTGGCGAAGCACTCGGTTCCTCCGCCGAGATAGGGAGGAAAAAAGACAGAAAAGAGAACCATGACTCCGAGCATCTGAAGAACAAATAAAATTGAACACCGTGTGGATCTTGTACCTGGTTATTGTTTCATAATCGGAGCAGGAAGAGTGGAATAATATGTGAAGAGAGGCGGAATGGATACGACAATGGCTCGAACATATTGAATAGCCCTCGACGCTCAAAGGAAAGACATTATACTTCAACGAACCTTCCTCATCTTGACGGGCTTATTTAATGGCTTCAATCCTCGTCGTCCGGATGTCTTTTCCGTACCGCTGTTGAGGTCGAGTCACGGAGGATCGTGTGAGCCTCTATATGCCAAACACCGGAACGATCATTATTCGGCCTCGAAGTCAAAAGACAGCCACTTGATCTGATTCAACGCCGTCGATTTTCGCTGAGGGGAATCATGGATTTTAACGGGAGCGGTGGGGGAAACGAGCTGCACAACAATCAGTTTTATCCGTCCGAAGAGAGTAAGCCTCTGCTGGGGGAAATGTCCGCGCAGCAGCCGCCGCCGCCGGAGGGGAATAATAATCACAAAGCGGGGCCCTGCAGCAAGAGGAGCCTTCTACACAGCAGCAGCGGCATGAGATACAAACTCCTCCAGGAGGGGGACATCCAGGTGTGCGTGGTCAAGCACCCGCGGACCTTCCTCAGTAAGCTCCTCACCTCCAAATTTTTACGGAGGTGGGAGCCGCACCACCTCACCCTGACGGACAGCAGCCTGGTGTCTGCCACGGTAAGAGCCGCTCTGCGGGGGTCGCTGTTGAATGGCCATATTTGAAACTATCATTTTTTGTGCTTAATATTCAGTGTTCTGTTCATTATGTAGGCTACATAGTTAAAGTAGGGAGCGCAACAAATATCCTACACGTAATGGACACGAGCAAAAGCAAAATACAGCGTTTTTTTAGTACACTTCAGTATAACAGCACATAAATACGGTCATATTACAATCCTGAATAATTCTAATGGGTTTGACGGATTATTTGCCGTTCCTACATTTAGAAACGGAAGAACTCTTTTAAAAATAAAAATTAGGTTTTTGTCTGACGTTTTTATTTATGAAGGACATTTATCCAGAACCACTATTACCTTAACAAATAATTCTGTCTTACTATCCAGCAGCATCCCAAAAACTGCATGGTTTCTAAAATGTAGGTAATTTAGGGAACACTTGACTCAAGAAAATGAAACACATTGTCGAAAAGTGCATCATATTGAACAGATGAATGTCTTTTTTTATTTATTTTTTTTTCCAATGCTTTATTTATTCAATGCCACAAGAACACGAGGTATTACATATTGGCATGATCAAATAAACATTAGCTGCTAGAGAAAAAAAAAAGGAAGAGAATTACAGAAATTTCAATGTTTTCAGAGCATTACATGTTTTCAGTGCTTTTTTGTTTGTTCCAAGAGATTTACATATAATTTAAAGTCATTTATAAAATATGCAAAGTTTGGTTTACATTGAGCCCACTTCTTCTTATGTATATGGAATTTTCTTAGCAAAATAAACAAGTTTATAATATGATGTTCTTTATAATTCAAATTTTCGTTTTCTGTATAAAAAAGTACATCAAATATACAAATTTCTATCATATACTCCAATTTTCTGTTAATATAGAATTCCAAATCCTTCCAAAATAATCTTGAGTAAATACAGTTGAACAGATGAATGTTGAAATAGGTCTGAAAACACACCGTGACGTCATGATAATAATAACTTAACAGCTTCCTCTCCATTATTTCCCGTTTTCCGGGTTTATGTGTTATGATTTGTCATTTGATATAGTCATTCTATGAAACTGGGGTCTATTTCATTTTGGAAAAAAGCGTAAAGAAACTGCATTGCTCCACCTCAAGCTAAATCTCAAAACTGCAGTATTACCTTACATATGGATAAAGCTGTTAGGGTTAAGCAGTTTGTTTAATCGTAAAAGATTATTATAGTGTGTTTTAGAAAGAGAATTTAATCCTGATATTTCTATAGATATCGAGTTTTCCATAATCTGTTGTGTAATGTATAAAATCATATAAAGAGATGAGTTCACACAATAACAAAAATTTCAGAAATTTAACATCATTTTAAGATAGGGTAGTTTTGATGATAACATGGTTGATGCATAACTTTTAGACACTTAAATTGCTTTTAATAAAGTCGCCTATGTCAAACAAAATCTAAAAATATTCAGACAGAGAAAGTGCTAACATTTATTTCCATTTCAATCCAAAGGTGTGTGTTTGCTAATATCAAGGAGGAGGTGTTGGCTATAAAAACAAACAGTGAAAGCTGGTGTCAGCTGTTCTTTGTTAAAGCCACTGTTGACATATGTTCATGAGGCACACAAAAGCACTCTACCATGGAATTACCCTGTTGCAAATATCTGCATCGTTTTAATAGTGCATTATTTAATTAATGAGTTGTCATTTCCAAATACCATAATTAGAGTTCAGTGAATTGGAGAATGAATCATAAATAAAAGTAATTCAGATGTTCATGGGGGTTTTCAACCAGTTAAAACCCAGGGACCCTCACCCAGACTAGAAATATTAACTTTATTACATTTTTTCGTGAAACTCTGATTGAAAACCCTAGAATTAGGATTAGAATTAGATTTGTTTTTTTTCCCCCTATGTAACTATGTTGAAGGGTTTGTACCTACTGTGTTCTGTATGCAGTGTCATGAAGGTGTTTTTAGGTCAGCAGAGTTACTAAAATAACTCAGTAAATAGTCTTTTGCAGGTGCAGAAGATACAGTAAGATGTGTCAGAATTGAATTGTTGTCAGTGGAACTGTTTTAGATAATGAATTGAGTATCGAATCACATTTTGTCCACGTGTGCTGTTTTCATGTTATTTTCCTCGCTGATGTTTATTCACTTCTCTGCAGATTTTAAGCCTCATCTGATGCTCAGATATTCAAAAACATCACTGCATACATCTTAATTGCTGCTCAAGAGGCTTATCTATGGAAAAAGTAGTGTCACGGTCACAATGGATTCACCCACCTGGGAGATTTCTGGGAATCCACTCAATGGCGGTTATTTTTAAAAAGCGAAAACAGTGACCCGTTATTCATCGATGTTTGGTTTGCATGTGGAGAGCACAGTCATATTTTACCCTCTGCCTGTTTCGGATGAGCAAATCGTATCTCTGATGTGCCAATGGAGTCTTGTAGAGTCTCTTGGTTCAGGACATCCTCACAGGATGCCATCATCAAATGGCTGATTAAATTAAAGGTTTAAATTTTACAGCTATATTTCATCGGTCTGATATGATCAAATTAGCTGTTGACTTCTTCCTGAAATGAACGCTTCCGAATGAGTTAGATTGCTTGTTTAACAACGGTCTGACTGTCGGATGAAGCTCAGCCGCTGACACTGAGAGGCCCTCGGGATTTCGGAGGCTAGCTGAGATTAACCCAAGCCAAACACAGACCGTATGTTTATGTTTGCAACTATATGCGGTCGTTTTACAGAGGTTTATGTCGTTTGGACGTGTTTACAGAGTAAAAAAAAAAAGTTAGGATACTTTGACAGTCCTGTCGCTCAGTATTGGTTTTCTCCTACGGTTGCAAGGTCTCTAATAGATATTTAGCTAGTGACCCGTGTTCAGTTGACCATAGCTAATGGAGGTAGTTGTCTGTGGCTAATGGTCTCTTTTGGCAAAGACTAGCCTGTTTGTGATTCTACTGTGCATCGAAGCATTGTGCTTCAGAAAGAGGTCAGTATATCAACAGAAAGGCCTTATTGTTGATGTTAAGCATATAAATTGTTCAATTTGGATGGTTGGGTTTCCTCACCTGGTGTTTTTCCCAACGAAAACCTTGCTAGGGTGTCATTTGGGTTGAAATTACATTGTCTTGCTGACATGTTCTTAAAATATTTGACCTCGTTTGCCTAAATGCCTTCTTTTCCCTGAAGATTCCAGCTTTTTTTCCACGATTTTCTTAAGAATTCGTGTGCTAAGTGAAGACAAAACATTTGGAATTTTGATCGCACATTTTCGATAAGTGTAGTCAGTTCTGTGGAAAATGATCTCACTAGAAGATATGAAAGATGTGAGTCACCCTCGGCTCCAAGCTCTCCGAGTCTAAATCATATTTGCATAACAGCAAGCCATTATAAATACTTCCTGTCACTCTTTCGTTAAAAAGACATCAAAAGCCCTACCTCTAAAGGCACATTTATGCCGATGCCCTCAAGAGCACCATTTTGTTTGTGTTGCAGACTGTAGTTGCTGTTCAAGTCAGGTCCTGTTAATTAGATGAAGTACCAGACGAGACAACAGCCCGTATAGATCATAACATGTCGTCTATATAAACATTGCACAGAAAGGTGAGAGCTGCACGACTGTTTTTAGGTGGTGTGTTTTGCTATTTCGTGATTGGGTTAGATGCTGAACACCTGGGTACCTATGAAATGATATTCCGGTTGTGAGCTTGAGTACATGTTAACAAACATAACTCTGTACAGGATGGTTCACGTCTGAAGAGTCATCGCATTTTGAGCAACGCTGATGAATAAAGCTGAACAAGTCTGGTTGTGATGATTTCAGCTAAATATGACCAGGTCAGGGGGAAAAAAAACAGGTTACCCTTATAACAAACCATGTTAACGGTACTGTTGGGCTTCCTGCTGTAAACAAACAGGGCTATGGTGATGACTGGGCACATAAACTATTGTGGCTCCCTGAGATCCCCTCGGCTACCTTCCAAATATGCGCTGTAATTGAGATGTAGGAGCTGGCTTTGTTTTTGTAGCACAGAAAAGCCATTAGGAGGACATTTTCAAACACTGGCTGGGTTTCAGATTAATTGTTTTGCATGTACTGGGTTGTTTGTGTCTTGATATTGTAGCGATTTTTCATTATTGTTGCTGTAAGCATGAATGAATGGATGCAACTGGTTGATATTGCATTTCATAGAGATGACTTAAAACCAGATGTTAAATGTTAGGAATGCATATTCATACGGAACACACAGTGGAGCCGTGTTGATGAAATATTTTGGAGAGATTTTCATTTGAGAGTGCCAGATGTAATGTATTGGGCTTTGTCTCTGGCCGTCCACATGATCAGCTTCGGGGCAGTTTGAAGGCATCTTGGAATGGGATTCCCAACATTTTTGACTCAAACTGTAACTAACAATGCTGGATTGGTTTAGTGAATACTTGAACAACTCTGATAAAGTTCGCTTGATGTACACATGTACACTATCATTCATAAGTAAGTAAATAAAAAAATATATACATTTGAATATATATATATCCTGTAATGGCAAAGCTGAATTTCAGTAGCCATTACTCCAGTGATGATTTGCTTCTCAAGAAACTTTAATTATTATTATTGTTATCAGCATTGAAACAGTCATGCTGCTTCAAATGGTTATAAAAAGAAATCATTATTTATATATATATATAGTAACTTAATAAATGATTTAAAGTGTCATGGATGAATAAATGTATTAATTTCTTTAAAAAAAATTTATAATAATTTGGCCATGAATCTGCTTTACTGCACTTGAAAACATGTTTTAAAATGGAGGTTTCACTCTGACTCCATATAGGTGCATAGCCAGACACCTTCCGAATAAACAGTGAGTTTGGTTGTAACTCATGTTGCAAGTAATTAAAATTACGGATGTATCATATGATATCAGTTGTGTCGATTATGTGTGAGCTTTTTAATCTGCTCTGCTGCTGGATGTTGAGGTTTTGAAACAGCACTGGCGTTGCCACATCCGTAATTTAGACATCGCCGCCAAATTTCCTTTTGTCGCATAAACCATCTCAGATCATCAAATTTGTGGTTAGGCTGACGCATGAATGGATGACGGTAGTCTGAAATTCGGTCTATTCAGCCCACCAAGAGAAAAACTAGTTCTGTCCCTATAGCCGTATGGCTGAATTATGAGTGTACGAAGAATAGCCACATCATCTGAAGGTTGCTAACTCCACCAGTCTCTGATTTGACATGCTTAAACAGTTTTAAAACCGATATTTCACTTGAACTTTATTTTGGCTGTGGTAATCTTTACATGCCATAGTCATTTGCGTCATACTGAGAATTTCTTTGGACTAGATTTCACAAGAAATGTGTTTTTGTTTTTAACTGCATGCAAGTACAAGCACCACGTGCAAACCACATATCAGGATGCAAGTGCGTGCATTGGATTTGCATGACTTACTGCCGTTCATGTATGTGTATATATTAACAGATAAATGGTGTTAATTGAAGCCAGCTGTCTTTGGGAATTTAGTGTTGTATAGAGCCCATAGGCATGCAGTCATACCTGTCTGTACAGTAACTGAGTTCTCTGTTGCTTTTGGTGTTTTTAGATGCACAGAAACTAGATCACCAAGTAAACTCTAGTGTACAGTTGGCTCTACTTGGTTGGAGACTTTTTTTTCTTTCTCCTGGCTTGCACTGGCTTCCCCCTCCTGGCCTGCCATGGTTTGCTGTTAATATATCATGTGTGAAGAGTTTAACTGGAAGAAGCCATGTTTACTTTGGGAGAGAGCACATTGTCACAGTTTTTACATGCCCATGAAGTAAATTTTTTGCTCCATTTACACAAAATTTGCATGGGCTTGAACAGCTATGCAAAAGCATGTGAAATGTGAAGATTTTATGACTTGGACATTGTCCATCCATGTTTTTGTTTGTTTGTTTGTTTGTTTGTTTTTGTTTTTTCCCTTTTCCAGGATCACAGTTTATTTTGTGATATACTAATATATCAGTTGATTTAACCCAATAATGATTATCATATCATTACTGTTTAAAAGTTTGGGGTGAAAAAAAGAAATGAATACAGCAAGGATGGTCAAACTGATCAAAAGTGACAGAAAAGACTTTGATACAAAAGATTTCTATTGTAAATAAACACTCTATACATCAGTGAAACCTGAAAAAAATGTATTACAGTTTTCAAAACGATACGCAGCATAACTGATTGTAACATTGATGATGATAATAAGAAAAGGTTCTGGAGCACCAACTCAGCATATTAGGATGTTTTTTTTTTTTTTGGAAGGCTCATGTGACAGTGACACTGAAGACTAGAGTAGTGGCGGCTGAGAATTCAGCTTTACCATCACAGGAATAAATTACATTTTAAAATGTAATCATTAAAAAATACACATTAAAATATAAAATAATTATCTTAAATTGTAATATTATTTTTACAGTATTACAGTTTTAGTTTTTGATCATATAAATGCAACCTTGGTAAGCATAAAAGTCTTCTTTCAAAACCATTAAAAAAATCTTCCTGACCTCAAATCTTTGAACAGTAGTGTATTTAAATTTTATATATATATATATATATATATATATATATGTATATGTGTGTGTGTGTGTGTATGTATGTATGCAAAATAATGATTAAAAAGTATAAAATGAATTTTAATTTCTGCAGTATTTCTCATTTGCTGTGATTTAAAATAATATAATTTTATTAATAAAAATATAAAACTAGTCCTGCCCGCTAAAATCCACAGTGTAGACTGTGCATTGTGCCTAGCAACAGATTTTGCCACAATTGTAATCATAACAAAGAATGGCATTTCATACGGTATTGCTTAAATATACATTAGTGGTCAACCATTATGGGTTTTTAACTGTCTGATATTGATATCAATAACTAGAGAGCGAAATGGTATATGTCCAAAATATATGCAATTGTAGGCTAATGCAGTTTAATTCAAGACCTAGAGATTAAATGTTTTTTAAAACTATACTGAATATTGACATCATAAATACTTCTTTTAAATTCAGTCATTTTTTAAAACAGAAATTTTGTATTATCCATTGATAACAGTGTGGTAGATTTTGAATCTGACATAAGGAAGAATTTACTGGAACATTTTTAATCTGTCATTAGGAACAGTTATTTAGTATTATGACCATCTCACATGGCTCAATATTGATTTATCTGTCTATCACTACTATACATATCTATCTTATATTCGCCACTCAGCTCTTTAAATATTGATATGAGAAGCTGAGAAATCTGCCTTTACTGTGGTTTCTCACAGTTTAGTAGGTGCAGCGCTAACTGGAGCTCTCCGAGATCAGTTTGTCAGTTATAGAGACGCCACCTGAACACACTGATGTTTTTCACCACATCGTTTTCCATCTGGATCTCCCGGGTAACAAAAAAAAAAAACATATGTCTCTATTTCATCTCTTTGTTTCCATGGCAACATAGCAATGGTGAGAGGAGAGCTATTCAACTCCTCCTTAAGGAAGAATTGCACCATGAAAAACAGGCTGAATGAGACGAAGGAAGAAAGAATCGGAGGACTTCTTGGAACATAGAAGTGGAAAGGAGGACAGATAGTGAGAGAGAGAGAGAGAGAAAGGACAGCGAGTGACACAAAGATAAGCAGATTGAACGTCAAGCTCGGCGCAAGTTCACATGTCACATCGTCATACAGGATATTGTAGCTATGACAACCTTTAAAGAGGTTTTTACCATGCTGTAGATATATATAAACCCCAGTGGTGACACATTTACCTTGATTTTATGAGAGACAAGTCAACTTCAGCTGTTTATCTGGGTTTCTGCCACCTCGGGGCCCTTGTTTTGCTCCACGTGTGGCACGTGTCCCAACATACACAAGCCCGCTAGCAGACTCACGATTGATTACTTGAAAAATGAGATACTGTTTAATAGATACTTATCACATGCACTCTTAAAAAGAAAGACAAATCAGCCATCTTGAATCTGCAGCAGAGGGGGCAGGACCTCCGTTGCAGAACAGCCAGTTGGTCTATCACCTAAGAGTGGGGGATGTAAATAAAAGACAGGCCTGTTTTATTCGGTTATACGGGGACAAGCTGCCTGTTTGTTTGAGCGAGCGAGCGAGAGACGCAAAGAGAATGAGTCAAAGAAAGGAACAGCTTGTTTGCTCTGCTGAACTGGGTGGCTGACACAAATACAGGAACTGTGGTTTGGTTTGAGTCTAGAGGGAGAGCAGCGCAAATAAAGCAATAGCCTGTTTGTGCAAAGAAGCCGAGGGAGGGCAGCGCTAATAACGGAAGAGCCTGTTGCCGGGCTACTGAGGAGGGAGGGAGGCTAATAAAGGAACAGCCGCAATGTGCTATTGTAGAGGAAAGGAGATGGGGAACAGCCTGTTGACATTTGAGGTCATGTGACCACCAACACTTCACTCAGGAGTGGAACTGAGAAATGAGCTACAACAGGCTCATGTGTGACAAATAATGAAAATGAAGAAGCTCCTGCAGCCATTTAAAGATGGTTAAGAAGGGGAACCTTAAATTCACTGTAAATCTGCGGCCCGAATGGAGAACCACATGAGTTAAAGCCCGTTCACACCAAAGAAGATAACAATAAGTGTAACTATAAAGCTTTGAGAGTCGTCATAATTCTTAGAAGAACGATATTGCTGAATCATTTTCAGAGCTATGACAGCCAATCAGAATCCACCTGACTTTAAATTCTTTATTCATAATGCATTGTCCGCAATCTGTCCATTGATGTCACCTCATAAATTTCTTCAAATTATCATGCTAATTAGTGAAAAACTTTCCAATACATTGAACTCTAAAGCAGCGAAACTCCAAGTTCAAACTGTTTCAACTTCAAAAAGTGTATTTTTAAATATGTTCAGTGTAAAATAAGTATAACAAGTATAAAAACTTGCAGTTTTGTGTATTTGTCATTAAAGGGATAGTTCACCCAAAAATTAAAATCACCCCATGATTCACTCACCCTCAAGCCATCCTAGGTGTATATGACTTTTGTCTTTCAGACGAATACAATTCAAGCTTTATAATCTCAGTGAATGGCTGTTGAGATTTTGAAGCCCAAAAAAGTGCATCCATCCATCATAAAAAGTTTATAAAGTTTTAAATATGGATATTTTTCTTACACA
Organism: Spinibarbus caldwelli; assembly: GCA_039654775.1. Taxonomy (NCBI): domain Eukaryota; kingdom Metazoa; phylum Chordata; class Actinopteri; order Cypriniformes; family Cyprinidae; genus Spinibarbus; species Spinibarbus caldwelli. Next base: position 8,271,262 of record CM077239.1, on the reverse strand, counting down.
AATGCATCAAATCACTTCAGAAGGCCTTTATTAACCCCTCGGAGCCTTGTAGAGCACTTTTCATGATGGATGGATGCACTTTATTGGACTTCAAAATCTCGACGACCCCCCCCCCCCCCCCCCCCCTCACTGCTATTATAAAGCTTGGAAGACCTCCAATTGTATTCATCTGTAAGAAGAAGATCATATACACCTAGGATTGCTTGAGGGTGAATAAATCATGGGGTAATTTTCTTTTTTGGGTGAACTATCCCTTTAACTATGATTAAATAATCTAATTTTATTAATAAAAATAAAATAAGAATAAATAATAGAATGGATAATGTAGACTGTACGTTGTGCCCAGCAACACAGACCATTTCCACTTCAACCTTGTTTGCTACTGACCTTTGAAATAATTTTCGTGAAGTATCATTATGTGGGTAACACTGGCTTGAAGATATGTACGTCAAGAGTTCAACACAACTTCAAAGGCGTATCATGACATTCAAAGAGCAATCATCATATTATTCACATTAATAGTACAACTGCCCGTCCATGATGCTACGGAGCTTTTATTAAGGTGGACAGTGTGGTACATGACGCTCATCCTGAGAGGTGTTAAAACCCAGACTGTTTTCTGCAAATATGAACGTGTCTCTTCCTGTCTCTGTAGCCCACAGGATACATGGAAGCCCCTCTGTCTTACAGCACTATCGAGGACCTACAGCTGTTGTCCTGGGACAACGCCCCCAAATACTGTGTCCAGCTAAGCTTCCCTGGAGGGACAGTCCTCCTGCAGGTACCTCCAGCCCCCTCACGGTTTCATGACACTCAATGTGAGATTACGCTCTGACTCATTTTGCGAATGTTTGTGTGCCACTCGCAGGCTGCTAACAGCTATCTGCGGGACCAGTGGTTTCACTCGATACAGTGGAAGGTAAGGTCACACGTCTAGGAAGGCTAGACTTGCAAAAAGCATCGGTGTAATGACATTTTGCATGGTTTTAGTGAGAGTATAATTTTATAAGTGTACGTATGTGGGTGGTTCTTCAACTACGGGCACTTTGATGTTCCAAGGGTTGATTTCTATTAAAACTAAAACATTTTCTCTTTATGTGGCATTCACTTTGTTGAATGGAAGAATGACACAGTCATAAATCATTTGATTGTTATTGTGTCTGATTTATACCATTTTCTACACTGTTTACTACCTCAGTTGTGGCGTCATTTACAACATTAACAATTTTGCCTCAATAAAAATTTAGCAAAAGTTAATACTTAGTAATCAAGGAGTCCCTGAAGATCATGCTTGATATGAAATATAAGACATGATGTATGAAGGAAACAATAAATATCACTTGCATGCTAAAATATAGTCAAATTAGGCAAATTGGTTATTTTCACATTGAAACATTTTTGAAAAGAAGAATGAAACGGTTATAAACCTTTTGAGTATTATTGTGAGAAATTGTTACAATTTGTAACTTCATTTGTGACGTCATTTTCATTACAAACCAATAACTATTTATCAAAATGTAATACTTGGCTACCAAGGAGACAGCCGTGTCAGTGAAGAGCATGCTTGATATGAAATGTGAGATGTGATGTGTATAAAGGAAACAGTAAATATAATTTCCGATCATCACTTTTTTTGTGCGTCAAGTTTCCAGTCAGTAAGTTTCCGTATTTTGTGATGCGGTTGAAATGTTCATGATGTTTAAAAAAAGACATGTATTGTCTATGGGACATTGCTAGTTAAACAGATGTAACTAGTGAGAGTGTGAAAAGAGTTTTTTTGTTTTAAGAGAAGTGCCTTTGGTTGAAAAATTATCCATGCATGAGGGCAATAAAATGGAACAAAATAAGAACTACAAACCCTAAATCCCCAAGCCTGGTCACCACAGCTTATTTCTGGGTAAATTCAGTGAGGTAATTCACATTGTAATGTAGTTCAAAAGCTGTTATCGTATGTGGCCACTACTGCTTTATGGTGGTAAATTGTGTGCCGGTTTCATAACTGCTGGTCGCATTGGTAAAAGGCAGGTGTGTGCAATCTGACTCATCTGCAGAAAAAGATCTACAAGTACCGCAAGGTTCTAAATAACCCGAGCCGCTGGGACGTGGTTCTGAAGGAGATCAGGGCCCTGGTGGACATGGCCCTCACCTCACCCCTGCAGGACGAATCCATCCATCAGGCCCCGCTGCACATCATCTCCACCCTGCTTGCTGAGGTACGCCACATTATCTAATTAGTGAGAAGACTAGTTATTAATTTGACAGGAGTGTAAAGCTCATTAATATTGCTTGCTAAGGTGTGCATTACTTTTATTATTGCTCATATTTGTGTTTCCACCCAAAACTTTGGTGTTTAACACGTGCTGTGGGCAGTGATGCTTCAAATAATGTCATTTTAAATCAGCAACCCTTTTTTTTATTTATGAGTCACTTTTCTCATTGAGGACAGTGGATTTGTCAAATATATGATTTTTCCTAAAATAGAATAGATTTTTATTTTATTTTACTGCTGTTTTTAATCTTTCAGTTTTAGTTGTTGAAAATCTTTTGGCTTGCGTTCATGAAATTATAATTAAAAAAGAAAATGATCAAAATAAGAAGAATACCATTCATTTTTACTGGATTTTCAAAAAGTGTTATCACATGGTTATTTAATATATAAACATTTTTGTTTACCTAAAATTCTTCTACAGAAACAGTTACACTACCCCTCCAAAGGGTTTTTTAATAAATGAATTTTGTTGAGTTAGAATGCATTAATTAATCAAAAAATGACAGTAAAGACATTTATAAAGTTATAAAAGATTAACTACGACTTTTGCCTCTATAAACTCCTAATTTGCTGCTTATTAATAGTTGGTAAATTAGTTATGTTTAGGTATTGGGTAGGATTAGGGATGTAGAATATGGTCATGCAGAATATGTGCTTATATGTACTGATAAACAGACAATATGTTAATAATAGGCCCGCTAATAAGCAACTAGTTAATAGTCAGAATTGGTCCCTATACTAAAGTGTCACCAAGATTTCTTTCAAATTTTGCCTGATAGACAAGAAAAAACTGATTATTGAGTTCCTCTAACCATATCTAGGGAATAGAATATCATATAAACTTGGCTCTTAATTTAGGACAGTAAGTGTTGATAGAAATTTATTTTAGTACATTTATGAGTCACTTTTCTCATTGAGCACATCAAATTTATCAGATGTATTATTTTTCAGCCAATTTCCTCTCGAAATATAGCTGACATATTTTATGTTAGAACTCGTGCAGCATTTTGCTTTCATTTCTGGTCGTGAGTGTCATTTGTGAATTGAGGTGCGCCACGTTTCACTTCGAGTCTGTGTTCAGGTTAAGAGTTACCTGTGGTTGTCTGTGTAGCTGTGGTTTGAGACTTTTTTTTTTTTTTTTTTTTTTAACATGGAATCATTACACAACCTTTTCCAGAGTGTTTGCAGATAGGGAAAGATTGGTTGCATTCCCACTTTGATTTGCAAATGTAGGTTACGTCTTTGAACACCATATATACCAAGCATTTGAATTCAAAGAAGGTTTTAAAAGGTCTAAAAACAGACCTCTCACTGGCCTTTGGTCAAAAGGCTATATCCCTGAGTCACACCGGCTTTCCCAAGAAGGGCATTAACATTTTAAAAGCAGGGCTTGCTGGTTGTTGAGTCACTTAGCTGTGGCACCACTGGCCAATGAATTCTCAACAGTGCTTTTGTGTCATTTCCTTCCCAGAACACTAACCTCAGCGCTCAGGACCATGAGAACATCATTGTGGTAAGTGAGGCTGTTTTTTTTTTTTGTTGTTGTTGTTGTTTTTTTTTACAAAGAAAATTTGAAGACGCATATAGCCTTCACACAACTGTGTGTTAAACAAAGGCAGTTACATAATGTGTCTTAAGGCTCAGTGAAACACGCTCTAGAATAAAATTGACTTGAAAATGTAGTGGACTGCCATAGAAACAGGACAGACACACACAGATGTGAAGGTTGTGCATTTCCGTAAAATGTGGATGAAAAGCAACAAGACTCTACATGTCTGTGGGGAAGTGACTAATGGTTTGAATCTGTCTGTAGGCCATCGCACCCCTTCTGGAGAATAACCACCCTCCCCCTGACCTGTGTGAATTCTTCTGTAAGGTAAATGTGACAATTTTGGCTATTCTTCAGCGGAACAATTGAGTTCAATATTTTTATTTTATTTTATTTATGCTTTTAATCTTTTAGTTGTTTAAAATCTTTTGGCTTGTGTTTCTGAAATTACACTTAAAAGACAAAAAGGTCAAATGGTAAGTATCTTTCATTTGTATAGTATTAATTCACTAGGATGTTCAAAAAAAATATGCATTATCACATGGTTATTTCATATATAAACCATTTTTCTTTTCCTACAAAAAAAGCTACACTACCAAGAAGAAAATTAATAGAAATTACACATTAAATTCAAAAGTGAGAGTAAATACATTTATTATGCTACAAAAGATTTCTATTTCAAATAATTACAGTTCTTATGAATTTCAAATAATTACAGTTCTTAGAATCCTAAAAAAATGTATCATGGTTTCCTTAAAAATAATAAGCAGCACAACAGTTTTCAACATTGATTATAAGATGTATATTTCTTGAGCACCGAATCAGCATATGAGAATGAAGGATCATGTGACACTAAAGACGGGAATAATGGCTGCTGAAAATTCAGCTTTGCCATCAAAGGAAAAAAATGCATTTTTAAAACATTAAAATAGAAACAGTTTAAATTGTAATAATATATCAAAATATTACTGTTTTTACTGTGTCTTTAATTGGCCTTCGTGCACATAAGAGAAAACATAAAAAATCATACCGACCCCAAACTTTTGAACAGTACTGTATTGTGTACCATGGTGATTGTGCAGTACTTTTGTCTGATATCATTACTTTATCCAGTACCTTTTAAAGAATGTGATATGGTATAATGATTTTGATGATTAATATATATGTTAATCGAAATCTTTTTTTGTGTTCCTCTACACAGCACTGTAGAGAGCGTCCTCGGTCGATGGTGGTGATTGAAGTGTTCACTCCTGTGGTTCAGAGAATCCTCAAACACAACATGGTGGGTCTGCGCACTACACCAGACGTGCTCTCGAATTCACAAGTCACCACACTCTCATCTACTGACTCTCCTGGTGTTTTCTTCTCATTCTAGGACTTTGGGAAATGCCCCAGACTCCGTCTCTTTACTCAGGAGTATATTTTGGCTCTGAATGAGCTTAACGCTGGCATGGAAGTGGTCAAGAAGTTCATTCACAGGTGAGTGACGTTTTTTTTCCTTGTAAAAAACATCTCACTTTCCTTGTGCAAGCGAAACTATGTAGTAACGACAACAACACTGCGGCAAGCGATAAAAGCTTGGAATCTCATTGCATCGCGCCTGGTTAAAACACAATGTTACCTCATCCTGGCTCCACCTGACTTACGTACAAAGAACAGGCATTCATATGTACACAAATGGTAACATCCTTTTATCTATCAGACTGTCATTTTAATGGTCTGTTTAGGACCAAGCCCTGCGCTTACTTCCTGTTACAGCTTTGTTTTCTTTTAGCTGTCACTCTGTGCGTTTGGAGGCAGGAGCTGTGCTAACCTGACCTTTTATTTATTTATTTTTTTTTTACATGTTATGATTTCAGCATGCACGGTCCCACCGGACAGTGCCCTCATCCTCGGGTTCTCCCCAATCTCGTGGCGGTTTGCCTAGCTGCCATCTACTCTTGCTACGAAGAGTTCATCAACAGGTGCGTCCGATTCACTGGTTTTCCAACCCATGAGATCCGATTTACCCTTGAGACCTGAGCTCAAAACATTTCTCTGAATCATATTTGCTGACTTCACGGCTCCATATCCTGTTTTCTTAAATTTTCCTTAAATACACATTAATTTCCACCTGCTTTAATCGGTCAGTATTTTTTGTGACAAACAACAGTGACGTGGCTGTAGTGACATTTTTGGTCTCACCTGACAGCGTTTGTGTCATCACTGTGAGCATTTGGGCCGTGGTGCAGCCACCTGAGAGGAATAAGGAACTATTTTCAGAAGTTTCCATGATTTGCAAAGACTCAAGAGAGTGTGACATGTCAAAACTCACTCCCTAGGCTTCCCTGCACCTCTCCCTTTTGGTTTTTTGTTGCGATCACTTCTCTCATTCAGTCTCCAATGGCCTTTTGGCAAATTTCCGTAACTACAGTTCATGGATATTTTAAAGGTGCACGTATACATGTGTTTACATCATGTATTCCATTTGTCATCCTACCAGAATCAGATGTCCTATGGTTACTTATTAGTCAAATAAGGTCTTTCAAATACTGTGGCTATGTAGCAAATTAAACAGCTGGTGTTTTGTGTATGACTGCATGCAAATATAGCAATTTCCATGGAAAGAAAATTAATGAGACACTACAGTGTTTTGAATATGTGGAAAGTGGTATAGAGTATGTCTTCTCTCTTTCATTTTTTGTTAGTCGGGACAACTCTCCCAGTCTCAAGGAAATCCGAAACGGTTGTCAACAGCAAAGTGAGAGGAAGCCGCCCATGCCTTTGCGCCTACTACGGCCTGAGCCACCCACGCCACCCCCGAGCACCACCCTGTCCCCTCCTCCGGCCCTGCCGCTCTCACCACCACCTTCCATCGTAAACTCCAGCGAGATCCTGGTAGAACTGGAGCGCAACAACAACACCACTAACACACTGCGCAAGGCCCCTGCTGAAGGTGACAGCGAACCCAACTTGATCGACTGTCTACTGGTCAGCCCCGCGCTCAACGCCCTGTCCATTCAGCTGCCTGCCCACGCCGACAGAGTGCTGGGATGTTTCGCCCTCATCCTTAAGATGCTGTGAGTATGGCGTCCCTGGAACTAATTATACTTCCATCCAGTTTTAAAGAGTTCATTTAAGCAGTAATGACTGCCAGACCTGCCCACATGGTAGAGATAAATACTGGCATCATCACAGGACCTCAAATAAATAGAGCTAAATTAATTTTATGTTAATTGATGAGCTTGCCAAATTTCATAAAATAAAATCAAGCTACCCTTTTGAAAAAGCAGCCAGTTACACAAGTTACTAACAAGTAGCTACACTAAAGCTATTTGGGGCACTTTTAGAGGTAACCTTAACCTCTTATTAGGTTAAATATATATATATATATATATATATATATATATATATATATATATATATATATATATATATATATATATATATATATATATATAAAATAGGTATTTCTCTCAGTTCAGACAATTAAATACTGCTTTATCAGTTCAGTGTTTTAATATTATTATATTTATTATAGTTTTATTTATTTATTTTTTTTTGTTTGTTTTTATGTAATTTAATTTAAAAAAATATTTCAAATATTTCTACCAAAAAGACAAACCATATGCAGGGAATTCTGGGAAGACTATAAAGTAATACATTGGCCTTTACGAACTGATTCACTACAAACTATTGGAACCACCTGATTTGAGAATAAAAGAGAAGAGCATTTTAGAGTTTGTTTCTGCATTGTAAGGCTGTGCAATACAGCGTTTTGTTGCGTAACACTGCTGCATGTTGGAATAATTAGCTTACAGAAACAGTTATTGTAGTTATTCTCCAGCACTGTAATTGTCCCACGTTGTGTATAAATTAGCAGTTTGGGATATAAAAAAAGCAGATTCAGCCATAATCACACTGAGAAGTGACCTTAAGCCATATTTATAACAGATTCATTGAACCGAATCTGTTTTTAGGCTTTACCACTTTTACCTGATCCTATTGTGAACCATCCGGTTGCAGATCACAGCAGAGCCTCTGAGGTTTCAGCTTTCACTGGCCGATCTTACATAAGGTTCTTATTTTCTCCAGTTCTCGCTCTTCCTGTCTCTGAATATCTAATTTCTCCTCTGGCCTTTTCTCTACACAGATCAGACTATGATGACTGGAGACCAGCACTGGCCAGCCTGCTTCAACCAATCCCCTTCCCGAAAGAGTAAGGGCATTTACTCCCCTCTCATCCTGTTCACAGTTGCTTTCTTTCTAAGCATTTGCTTGCCGCCCGTTTCAACTATCAACTATGTCTTTAAAAACAAATGGAATCCAGTACGATTAGTAATCCAATAGTAATCCATTACGATCACAGCTGCTGCAATTAACTCTTTGTGAAGTGTCAATTACATCATTCAGTTTAATTATCATTGTGTTTACGTTTTAACTTGTTTAGTGCAGTTGCACACGATTAAATTAGTCAACTGGTTCTAATGAGAGCGTTTTACCCAGTTTGATCCACATATACCACTTTTAAGTTTAATTTCGGCATCATTTGACACTCAAAAAGATGTTAAAATGAAAAAAAGTAAAAGCATCATTGGTAGATGGCATAACTCAGTGTCACACAGCTCACTCTATACTAAATATTTGTGTAATAATTGATTCAGATTTTAGTTACAAAAGATTTCTATTTCAAATAAATGCTATTCTTTTGAATTTCCTATTCATTAAATAATTTGAAAAAAGTATCCTGAAATATTAAGCAGGACAGCTGTTTAACATTGATAAAAAGAAATTCTTCTTAAGCACCAAATCAGCATGTTTGAATGATTTAGGTTTAGGGGATCATGTGACACTGAAGACTGGCGTAATAGCTGCTGAAAATTCACCTCTGCCATCACAGGAGTAGTTTAAATTGTAGTAAGATTTCACAATATTATAATTTTACTTAATTTTTAATTCAATAAATGCATTTTGGTGAGCATAAGTGGCTTTTCAAAAACATTATACTGATCCTAAACTTTTAAACGGTAGTATATGAGAAATATTAATTAATGTTTTGGATGTGAAGCCTATATAACGATACCAGGGGCTCTCTGTGTACGTGCGGTGGGCTGGTCTCTTGAGGAATGGCGTGCAGGGGAGAGTACTGATGTGGGCGAGCCGCAGCAGGGCTCTGCAGTGGGATTGTGGGTATTGGATGAGGCATCTTGGGTCCTCTGTGGCTCCTGTAATTGGCCCTGCAGGACAGAGCACATCATTACAGGTCTTTTGCAGAGCCCTGCGGTTGCCACAGGTGGGGGGCTCACCTGCGTTCGTACGCTACGCCGAGCTTCCAGCCTTCATTAGAAAAAGTTAACAACAGCCAGGTGCATCCCAGAGCACTGATGACACACATGCAAAACATTTGATGAAGTCCTCACAGACATACACAAAGAATACTTTAGATGACTTGAAATTGTATCATCATGCGTGTCGAGGCAAGCACGCCTACATATAGACTCAGAAAGCAACTTGTGTAATTATGTGGAATGACAACACTGTCTTTTTTTGAGTGCCCGAGTCAAGTTGATGTTTTTCTGTTTGCTTTCTCCTCTCTAGGGCCCTTGCACATGCCAAATTCACAAAGTAAGTGACTTCAGTTTTGCCCTTAATGTATATAGAACCATTTAGAGAATGAAACTAGATATAAATATCAGGTTAAAGGTATAGTTGATCCAGAAATTAAAATTCTGTCATCATTTATTCACCTTCATGTCGTTACAAACCTGTATGACTGACTTTCTTCTGTGGAACATGCAATATTTTGAAGAACTTAGGGAACCAAACAACACTGGAGCCCATTGACAGCCATTGTACGGACAAAAAAAAAAAAGTTAATATATTTTTCAGAATATCTTCTTTCATGTTACACAGGAAAAAGAAAGTCATACACATTTGGAACGACATAAGGGTGAATAAATGATAGAATTTTCGTTTTTGGGTGAACTGTCCCTTTAAGAGTTTTTGTAAAGTTCTGAAAGTGTTGTCATTATGAAACCTTAAAGTGACATTTGAAAATTCATATTTGGTCATTTTCTCACCCTCTTGTTTTTTTTCAAACCTCTATGATATAACTGTGAAAGTATCACAAAAACTACAAAAGTGTTTTTTACAAAACTTTTACAAAGCTTTTATGGAACATACTTTGTCATTATTCACTGAAAATTTTGACATTCACACTGGCTCTCCTTGGCATTAAGTAGATCAGTTCGATCAGCTTCATGAAATGAATCATGAATCTTGTTAGTGAATTGGTTCATCCAGTACACAGAAATGGTCTGAATGATTAATTCACAAATCAAACTGATACTCTCTCGGTTAAGATTAACAGTGAATGAACAGTGAATTAAATTTCAGCTTGTTTATTACACAAAGCTTGTGTAATCATATGACTTCAGAAGATTTCAAATAAAGCCAGGAGTCATTTGAACCCATTTTTATTATACTTGTATGATGCTTTTGCATCTTTTTGACACTTCCAATACCTTTTAATATTAACTGCATAGAAAAGAGAGACCTGTTGTTCAGAAAAATGAACTAATAGGAGTTTGGAATAACATGAACGTAACTAAATGATGACCGAATTGTAATTTTTTGGGGTGAATTTTCACTTTTTACTATGTTTCATGTCATCTAACAGATCTGTTTTTTGTTTTTATAACAGAGAGCTGAAATATGTCATTCAGAGGTTTGCTGAAGATCCCAGACAAGAGGTGAGACAGGAAACTTTCTGCTGTTTGCAGAAAGGGTGTTGTTAGGCTTACAGTATCAGTCGAATGCTTGCTTAATATCGCCACTGTAGACTTAGTAAACAATGCTTTGTTGAGCTTCAGCCATTGTGAATGTATCTATATGTGTTTGTCTCTCACAGGTCCACTCCTGTTTGCTCAGCGTGCGCTCTGGAAAAGATGGTTGGTTCCAGCTCTACAGTCCAGGAGGCGTAGCTTGCGACGATGACGGAGAGCTGTTTGCTAGCATGGTATGAAAGTGTTTGTATGAAATACGAGATGTCTCATTTAGTTTAGTCATTTGTCTTGCCACTATATTTACTTTTATGGTCTGATGTCGTTCGTCCTCACAGGTCCACATCCTCATGGGCTCCTGCTACAAGACGAAGAAATTTCTCCTGTCGCTGGCTGAAAATAAACTGGGACCCTGCATGCTCTTGGCCCTGCGGGGGAACCAGACCATGGTGGAGGTACATATGACTGACTGTTGTATACGAAATGTAGTGATCTGCCCACCTAAGTAACATTTTTAGGCATCATGGATGGTTCAACCCAAAAGCCTTGGTTTTGCTAGTCTCAGCCTTTAAGGTCACGTCCACAGGCCGCCCACAGTCCGTTCACTGACCATATGATGAATATTGCACACAAAATGGGACGAGCAGACTGAAAATTAGCAGTTTTTATCTGATTGGCAAGCGTTATGCAACTTCCTGTGAAACCAAGTTGTGTTTACAAGGTACTAATGAATGCTTTTGAGGAAGAACTAATGACTAGACTAAGAAAACTTGAAATATCCACAAGCAGAATTGCATATTCCACTTTAAATCATCTGTATTTTTGCACAGACAGAAATACTAAGCACATTTTCTGCCAATTTCTTTCCATTTTCTCTTAAACCATCTACAGAAACTGTTTATTTTTTCCTCAGTCGTTTATTGTTCATTGTTCAATCAAATCGCCCTTAAACGACATACAAAACCAAATGGTGGGTGATAACGTTTCAATGTATGAGTCTGAGTTGCCAGTTCTAGACTAGAATAAACTGCAAAGTGGACCAGAAAGCGGATAGTCTGACTCTGTGTGATTTGGCAACCCTAGAATGCATTGTAATGATTAAAATTTAATTAAAATGTCATCCAATAATTTACTGTTTCATCCAATATTTGTGTGTGCTATGTTTTTTGTGTTTGAGTAGCACTTATTAGCTTAGCAACATGCTAACGTCAAATTCTATCGTAAGGATGTGGTTATATTTAATGTTGTTTGGCAAATTCCCGTATATTTCTTCCGTGTTTTCTTTGAAATCATCTGCAGAAACTGTTGCATTGTTTTGTTTGATTTTCCACAGCTGTCTATTGTTGTATTGTTGTAACAGTTTCTGTTAAACACGCCCCTAAATGTCACGTTAAAAATAAAATAAAAGGTAGTTGATCACTTTAAATCGATTTTCAAATCTAAGTTGGCAGTTCTAGACTAGAATAAAATCCAGATAGTTTGACTGCATGTATCCTTTGTGGCTTTAGAATTAGGATTTTATTTAATCCGATATTTGTATGCGCTGCTTCATGTTCTTTATGGTATCCACTTGTTAGCTTAGCAACATGCTAACATCAAATTCCATTAGAATCAGCTGTTAGTGTGGTTGCGTTTACTTTATTAATTTTTTTGGCAAGATATTGCGGGCAAAATCCAGCAATTTCTATTGTAATCCACGCGATTAGGAGATTTTTCACTAAATATTTATCCACGCGGATTTCTCAACAAGTTCAAGTTAAGGTCTTTGCACACTGAGTCTGAAATTTTTGTCAGAAATTTTTGCATGTTAAAAAATAAAGACGACCACACGTGTCAATCACGTTTACACACTGCCACCGAAACTTTCGTCCGTCATAAAAATATGAAAATATTAAAAATATAAATATTCGTTTTTTGCATCCGTAGCAAGCATTTTGACTTAATGTGCAAGGTTTCTGTGTGTGACGACGATGAATACGAAAAAATGCATACGAAAATTTTGGACTCAGTGCGCAAAGACCTTTACTTGAAATTTTAAATTTCACAGCACCTTTAGTCAGGTGTGTCACATTAGAAACGCAGTGTCTTCAGGACATTGTTTCTACAGAGTTGTTGTATCAAATCAGTTACCCATGAGTTTCCATTTCTGTTTGGATGCTGCCTAAGTAGACAGCAAGGCAGCTCACTACATTATCTGTGGTGAGTTCAAGAAACTCCAGGGAAGCCCGTATGTAGGATATAGCAGTGATCTCTGTGTGTCTACTGTGCAGATCCTCTGTTTGATGCTGGAGTACAACATCATAGAGAACAAGGACACTCAGCTACAGATCATCTCCACCCTGGAGAGCACCCAGGTCGGCCTGCGCATGTACGAGCAGCTGTGCGACAGACAGAGGGAGCTTAAAGAACTGGTGAGTGCACAAACCAATTTAACAAATCAACACCGAGACGTTTTTACTGCCACGCGCAGGCTTTGATAATACGGTGGGCAGTCATTGTGCAGTCATCGCTGCCGTCACAGGCCGAGTTTAACGCAGTGCTCCCATTAACACAAAAAGACAAAAATGACCCATTTACAGACTTCCTGCATATACGGTGCTGACCCTCAAGCGCCACCTGGTGTTTGAACTAAAAATTGCATAACTAGTAATATCTCTTTCTCTCCGTTTAGCAAAGAAAAGGAGGCCCTACTCGACTCACTCTGCCCTCTAAATCTACGGTAAGCATGTGTTTGTGTAAACAATGCATGTATGTGCTTGCATTTATGCTGTTGTTTTCATAATGAAACGCTACCAAAAATCCTTCCTCAAGGTTTTTTTCTTTGCGTTTATTTTTTACTCTAGGATGCCGACTTGGCTCGTCTGCTGTGCTCCGGTTCCTTTGGCAATCTGGAGAATCTTAGCTTGGCGTTCACCAACGTCACCAGTGCCTGCGCTGAACAGCTCATCAAACTGCCATCCCTCAAACAACTCAACCTATGGTCCACCCAGGTCTGTTTTCTTCAGCTCATTCCATTTTCAGTCCTGTAGTCACAGAGAATCTCCACTATTTTGGAACAGACTAGCAGCTATATGAGTTTAGAAGCGGAAAGAACTTTCTTAATACTTTATAAATGCTTTTTAAAAAATATATCTTTCAAAAGTTTGGGGTCTGTTATTTATTTTTAATTTTTTTAAATCAAGTCTCTTATACTCAACAAGCCTGTATTTATTTAATCAAAAAACAGTTTAAAAAAAAAAAAATATATATATATATATATATATATATATATATATATATTTATTTATTTATTTTTTTTAGTGTGATCTATTCCTCACATGATCCTTCAGAAATCATTCTAATATGCTGATTTGCTGCTCAAGAAAATTTTTCAGGATTCTGTGATGAATAGAAAGTTGAAAAGAGCAGCATTTCTGTGAAAAAGAAATCTTTTGTAACATTATAAATGTTTTTACTGTCACTTTTGATCAATTTAATGCATCCTTGCTAAATAGAAGTATTAATTTCTTAAAAAAAAACTTTCTCAGTCTGTTTCATTGACATGATTTATGTTTTCTCTGTGTTTTAGTTTGGTGATGCTGGACTTCGTTTGCTGTCGGAGCATCTGGCCTGTCTGCAGGTTTTGAACTTGTGTGAGACTCCAGTCACAGACGCTGGCCTGCTCTCCCTCAGCTGTAAGAACACATTTACACATCTTATATCCAGCTACTTTTATTCTGAACAGTTAAAAAAAAAACAGCTGTTTCTCAAATTAAAATAATTGGATTTATTCTCTCCTCTTGATCTATAACAGATATTAGCTAGTAATAATTCATTTGTGAAGCTTGTTGAGCTTTCTAAAAAGATTGTTGATCCAAAAATGAAAATTCTATCATATCATTCCAGACCAGTATGACTTACTTTCTTTCTCCTGTGGAGCACAAAAGGAGAATGCAATGTCCATCTGAGCTTCTGTTTTTCATATACTGTAACAAAAGTGGATGGTGATTTATACTGTCAAGCTTCAAAGTATCCTAAAATATGACGCGTGCACTATAGTCCAAGCCTTTTGAAGCCATAGTCATTGCTCACAAATAATCTTCCGCTCCACCGTAGATCTCAAATGTCATTCGTGACCGTGTTTTTAAATTTGTCACGTCACAATCACGTAACATGCGAGAACCAGTGGTTTTTGCCATCGATGAAGTCAGACCTGCTGTTATGTGAAGGCACAGTTTTTTATTGAACACAAGCATAAATGACATTTAGTACGTGAAGATCATGAGCTTTCAGTTGAAGGCCAGCTCCTCATACCTTCACTTTTATGGTGTTTTTTTTTTTGTTTTGTTTTTTTGGAGCTTAGCCATATAAACAAATCATCTGCTTGTTCTTTGGCTCTAAATTATGGCACAATTTAAGTTTTAAAAATCAAGTATTTAAGCTATCCATTTAACAAAAAAGTGCTTTATTTTGAATGTACAAAGCATTTAGTGTATGTCCCGACACATTTATGGTTTAATTAACATGTAGGTTAATTAACTTTATTGCAACTCTTTCTTACAGCTATGAAAAGCCTGTGCAGCCTGAATATGAACAGTACTAAACT
Organism: Spinibarbus caldwelli; assembly: GCA_039654775.1. Taxonomy (NCBI): domain Eukaryota; kingdom Metazoa; phylum Chordata; class Actinopteri; order Cypriniformes; family Cyprinidae; genus Spinibarbus; species Spinibarbus caldwelli. The sequence goes on along the minus strand of CM077239.1, from coordinate 8,256,098 downwards.
CACAGCTGACACATATGAGGACCTGAGGGTAAGAGGATGACCCTCAGACTGCTAGAAATGAAACTTAAGGTTAAAGGTGAAGTGTGTCATTTAAAAAAAAAAAAAAGTTAAATCTCCTATCCCAGTTTAATATGCAGAAGCTACTAAATGTACACTATTTCTCAAATTTGGGGTCAGTAAGATTTTTTTTTAATTATTTTTTAAGAAAATAAACACTTTTATTCAGCAAAGACACATTCACTTGATTAAAAGAGAGTAAAGAGTTTTAAAATTGTTACAAAAAAAATTTCAAGTTGATGCTGTTCTACTGAACTTTATATTAATCAAAGAATCCTGAACAAAAATGTATTTTGGCTTCCACAGCAATTTTAAGCAGCACAGCCATTTTTAACATTGATAATAAAAAGAAATGTTTAATAAGATATTACAGCAATTTTCGAAGAATCATGACACTGAAGACTGGAGTAATGGCCATTGAAAATTCAGCTTTGCATCACAGGAATAAATTAAATTCTAAAATATAGGAAAATATATGAAAAACAGTTTTAAATCTGTAATACTATTTCACAATATTGCTGTTTTTTACAGTATTTTTGATCAAATAAATGTAGCCTTGGTGAGCATAAGATACTGCTTTCAAAAACATTAAAAAAAAAAAAAAAAAAAATCTAACAGACCCCAATTTTTGAATAATAGTGTAAGTTGTTCATAGTTTGATTTCCCCCCAAAAATTAAATACTGTGATTCAGTGGTGCTTTCAAAACATTGAAGGATAACAACCAGTGGAAAACAGCAACATCGACTTGACCAATGGCCTGAGTTTCAGGTGTTATGTTGTTTGGCTGGCCAATAGCAGATGAGGGAGTTCAGGAAACCATTATCAACAGTCTTTACTTTTCCAATACAGTTTGGTGACTCTAATGGTGCAGAAATTACACACTTCACCTTTTAACTCTTATCATGCAGCCAGTATTTTATTGCCCATATGCACAATGTTATTTACACAAGCAGGACATGTTCCTGGTTCAGTCAATCAATCGTAGCCTTGACTCTGAAATCAGAGAGGAATAATAATAATCATAAGGCTGATAGGAATGTTGTTCCAGGAACGACAGAGGATATTGAACCAGGAACATGTCACATTAAACATTTCAATATCTGGTCCTATCCACAGGCCAAACTACCCAATCTAAAGGAAGTGGATGTTCGCTACACGGAGGCGTGGTGAACACGACGCTCGAGGAGATTTATAGACACAGGAAATCGCTGACACATCATCCAACACAACATAATCAAGAAACAAGGACTGTATTTATAGGAACATCATTCAAAGGACCTTCTGATAATATCATAAACGCTCAAGAATCATCTAGTGTCTCATCAGAGGACGCTCTTCGCAGTGGCATCGAATGCAAGAATATTTCCCATGACATCATCAGACAGCACAGGAACCTTTCTAACGACATCACCAGGGGACTTTTTCTTTGTCTGGTTCTCGCCTGTCCCCTCAGAGGAACCTTGTCCCTTGTTTTAACTCATAACCAGTGTCCTTTTTCGTCCCTCCAGAAGACATCAGACCACCTGGATACATTTCCCCTGTGGTACCAGCGTCTGGTGAAGGCCTGAATATTCAGAGCCACATTCCAGTACAGTTTTGATATCACTTCCTGTGTGGAAAGCCAATTTCCACATTGTAATTTTTTTTTTTTATTTGGTCTTGTTACATGTGTGCTTGATCCTCTCGGTTCAGCGTCCATCATTTTTGCATCCTCACAGAGATTTCTGGTGTAAAATGTGTCTGTTAACAATGTTCACGTTCATCTCTATATCTCTATCGCTCTGAAAATCATTTTTTATCAACTTGAATAAGCATATTTTTCCATACACTGCTTTCATATACGTGTGTTTGTAAAGAAGATTGACGTATCCCCATTTTTAATGCGAACATTTCAGGGGCTTCGCTCAAAAAAAAAAAAAAAATTCTGTTCATCATTTCTTCTCTTCTTTTTTTTTAGCCACACTGTACAGTGTAATTTTAATTTCACACCCTATTTAAGAGAATGTCGTCCAGGAAGTAGTCTGGGACTACTTTGTATTTATGAGCCCCCCTTTCTGGTCCTTTTTCTTTTATGAAGTACTTTTGTCAAGCATACTGAACCAAGATGGTGCCTAAAACATTTTCTGTAAAGATTGCATCACCTAGCAACGTTAGCTAAGTTGTACATATATACATTACGGACTTCTAAACAGATTAATAGGCTTTATTATTCTCTGCAAACTTCGCCTCTAGTGGTCGATAGGAGTCCACCACGAGTGTCCTGCCACAACGGTTGACAATGTTCTGCATATTTATATCGAAATCGAGCCAAGATTTGTGCTATGTTCATTACGGCTTGTTATGCAGTTTAACCTTTTTATATTTCGTTTTCACACTTTTGTGATCAGCGTCTCTCCGAACGTATAGTTTATGACCACTGTAATTAGTTACAGTCAGTATCTTGACTAGTAGAGAAATGAGACAGATCTTGTAGAGAAAAAAAAAAGACGGTCGGAAATAAAACAATCAACTTGCCGTCTTAACTTAAATCGAGTTTTTCTTATGTTTACAAAGGCGTGTCTGTCTCTACTACCACTTTAAACTATATCCAGATAGAGTCGCTGCCCCATCTTGAAAGTAGCTGTTTTCGGTAGTTCCAACTTTTGTGTGTGCGTTCGATTTCACACAGATGTAGATGCCGTCCAGAAGGGGGCATTCAGTACTGGGTTCCATTATGGCACCAACTCGTGTTCGGCCATCCTGCATAGTTGCATACTGTATAATGTACATATGAGTGTATATAATTTCCTGTTTCTCTTTCCCTCAAGTTTTTGGGAGACTCTTTGTTGCCTTTATTATTTTTATTATTATTTTTTTTAGATGTGCGCATATGGTCACTTATTTTTGTTCCTTTTCCCGTCCCCAGACCAAGTGCACTGTCATTGTGTTCTTTCTTTTTTTTTTTTTTTTTTTTGACTGTATAAGTTTAAACCTTTTTCGTTGCCTGTTTTGTTTCTGTTTTTGCAAGTTTGCAATTTGATCATATAGATTTAATATAAAGGGTAAAATCACTAGCCCCCTTCAACCACTTACCACATGGATCAGTACGTGTTTCTAAAAGTGAAAGATGGACAGAGTTACCATGCGCGTCCGATGTAAACCGATGGATTATATTGGAATTGTCTTATTAAGGTGGACTAGAAACTGTGCCATTCTGTACACTGGTGAAACTCAAGCTGATACATTGTAATGGTCTTCAGTCCTAAAAGCGGACCATTTTGCTCTGTGGAGGGAAGGATTCAGGGGGCTGGGTTTCCCCTAGCCTTCATTTTGTTACGAAATGATAAAAAGGCGCCATATCTTTGAGACAATGGCTAATCTATAGAAGTAGAAATCCAGTTTATACTTCAGTCAACTGCTTCCTGATTAATTTGTAATATCCTGTGGAACTCACTGTGCTACTTGTGTTTCCAATGTCTCCTTATCAACATATTATAATGTCTCGTTAATTTCAGCTTTTTTATTTTTGTTGAAAAGCAAGAGCTTTTTGCAATGTTGAATTGAGACTGAGTCTTAATATGATGTGGGTGGGGTCCCCGCGGCCCCTGCGGCACAGTCGTGTACATACAGAATGAACTACATTTCCCATGACTCCTGGAGTTTTTGCAGATAGAACTGCTGCCCTTGTTTCTTCTGTGTTTTTCTGCTTCTATCTACAGCTGGGTTGCTGCTGCTGCTCTGTGGCTGTTGTAATGAGAACACAACCTTCAACAGGAAAATAAGCCTAATATGTGAACCAGTTTCAATCAAAATAAACTGTCTGTGAATATGTTTAAAATAGAAAGCTTTCACAGCTTTTTTTTATTGATGCGTTTTAGTTTAGTTATTTGCTTCAAAACAATTTTTTAGAGATGCACCGATTGACCGGCCAGTGATCGGAATCGGCCGATTTTTAACATGACTGGCCCGGATCGGTGACTGATCAGTCTCACGTCTTGCCGATTCGCGTGTAAACACTTCGTTTCGCGTGACACTGATTTTATACAATATTATTTCAATAAACAAGAAGTTAAAATTAAGTGACTTAACTTTCGCTAACGAAAATAGTTCCGATCAAAGCAACAGCAGAACTGTTGTGTGTCTCCAAGCAACACTCAGTGGTGTTTCGTTACTGAATGAATCCACGTTTTTGAACGAATCAAGTGAGTCAATGATTCAGTGGCCCATTCATGAGGACAGTCACTTGCTTTGTTTCTGAATGAATCAGCCGGTTGAATGAATGAATAAATGACTCGCTCATTAAAACAGACATTTGCCGCCACCTACTGCTGGTGTAGTCATATTTAAAAGTATCATTGCATTTTTTTTCAACATTTATTTGTACGTTTAAAAAAAATATGTAAAACATTAATCTTACAAAATTATTTATGCATTTGAAATTTTGCAGTGTAAATGCATTTATGGCACCTCAGCTTCATCACTGTCTGTGTAAATACATCTAATGCCACTTCAGATGCAGTTTCTGTTTCCTCAGCAGTGGAAAGGTAGAGTTTGTTTATACTAATTTCATTTCAATGGTAACAACTCTACAGTTTCTTATTATGCTAACTGAATTCATTGAAACAAAGTAAGAATTTGATGTGAAAGATGACATTTAATAAGGTTAGGGGAAAAATGACCATTGATAAACATAGTGGGAAATGACATCTGTTTTGTTACATACAGCAACTCATTTTAAGTTAATTATTTTTTCTTCTTTCCAGGCACAGAGCACTTTATTTTGAGAGTTGTTTAAGTGAGAGAAAATCTGTAACTTAGTCCAAATTGGGGTAATTGTAATGTTTAATAATTTATTTTATGTAAATAATTTTCGCATTGAAATTTGCCTAATTTTTGTGTGTATATGTTGTGAATTACTGTTCTTAGAAAGAAAATCGTAATCGGCAAAAATCGGTATCGGCAGGTCACACTTCCAAAAAATCGGAAATCTGAATCGGCCAAGAAAATTGCAATCGTTGCATCTTTAATTGTTTTTTTTTTTTTTACATATTTTGATATGCACTCTTTATATTATTTTGAGAAATGATAACAATAGAGAGAAAAGGAAATTCTCTTATCATTAGCATGTGAACAAATATACATATTTATATGTAATACAAATATATACAGTTTATTTAGATCTTATTCAGTATTACAGTAACTGCTCTGCAGTCCTGACAAGTTATTTCCAAAATGATCCAGAATCTGGAATGTATCTTCCAAAAAACAAGACCATGTGCTTTTTTTCAGCATATTCACACGTCTGCTAGTTCCTTGTGGTTAAAGTTGTTTACTTTACACCTGTCAACAAAGGTTTTTCATTACTGACTGGAATGAGGAAATAGTAATATTTTAAGTTGGGATTTTATTTGTATTTGGTGATGTTCCTGATTTCATATCAGCAGTCTCAGGGTTAATATACATTAATCTTAAAATAAAGGTCCAAAATGTGTTTAGTGAGACCAAGGTGCAAATACAGTTAATCTTTGGATTTCTATAGTCATAATCCTGAATATGTAAGCACATGACTGCCCACATTTACATGGTCCACCCGGTCATACTGCAGTAATGCAGTAAATATATTCCAGGTGTTACATAACTGATGGTAAAAGTAGTTCAAGCGATTTCTGCACTGTTTTCAAAGTCTTAAGAAGCCATATCATTGCTTTGTGTGTTTTTGGTGCAGTAAACATCACTGTTCTCAAACAATGAATTGAAAACAAAAAAGTCATACAGATTTTTTTGGTCAACGCTGTTGTTAATGATAGTGTAAAGACTAAAAAAGAAAGATGTCATTTTGTGTCTTTCCTCACCTCCAGCTGCTGTACATGCACCAGAAGAGATGAAAGCTCCAGGTTTTCACTAAACCTGTTCTTCAGCGGGACAGACCGATACCCTAATAAAAAGAAAAATGACCAGAAGAGAAATGCAACAGTTCAGAAAATACTATTTTTCTTTGGAGCAGTATTATGAAAGAAAGGTAATAAAACTAATGCTCCAGTTCTGGGGCTTGTGAGAGAACTGCAGGTAATAGGTGGTTTAATGAAAAGCTAATAATTAAATCATAAAAGTAATATTTAAATAACTATAATAAATAATAAGTGCAATATTATATATATATATAATAATGATGAATAATAATAACATAAAATTTCACCTTTCACCTTCATGTCTTGTAGCCAATAACTGACATTAATTAAAATAAAATATTAAAATCTCAGGGAGTACTTGCAGAGCCCTGCACATCACATGCATACAAAAATATATTTACTGTGGCCACAAATTATGAATTTGCTCCTTCATTTGAATTAAATCATAGCCACGATTTACTTTATCTAATTTTAGTTAAATTGTGAAATTCCCACAACTTAATTTATTCCCTCGTTACAGTAAATCATGGTAACGTTGTACAAAGTCATTAATTAAATCAAAACAAGGGAACAAATTAGTGCAATGTGGCCATGATTTATTATAATAAGGGAAGGAATTAGTAGTGTGGCCACTATTTGCTAAAACGAGGGAAGAATTCTTAAGAATTCCCCCCCCCCCCCCCCAAGGCATATTATATATATTTTGGGCTCATATCTGTTGGATGGATTTACCTGAGCGAATACCTCTAACAGGAAAAGTGGCCTGTGCAAGAAACTTAGCATCAGAGAATGTGTCCTCCTCAAAAACCACAAAGCGCAGGAAGGACAGGTCTGGCTCTTCTATTTTAAAGCATTTGGGTGGATTCATTGGGCCCAGCCACACCGGATTCAGTCCGTTGTCCTCTGTGAAGAAACTAACATTCAACACTGCTGTAATCTAAATTGTAATTCCTCTCTCCCAAATTCTCTTCCGTATCCTTACTGAAGAGAGTAGTCTTGAAACTGTAGTCGTCTGCTTGACCTCCTGTGTACGGCCACAGCTCAACCTGCACAAAAGGACTGACGATGTGGTCTGGATTGGGCAGATGCCTGGCAGCCATCACCTGTAGGAAACCCAAGAAAATGACAAAGTTGTACCTCACAAATTCAAAAACCTGTACAATGCTTAAAAATGTAAACGTCTTCCATGGAACACAAAATTTAATTTTTTCCACAGTAAATAGGGACTGTCGAGCAGCAAAATGACCATTTCTCGTATTTTAGTCCACAAAGTCAGTCATACAGGTTTGGATTGACGTGAACGTGAACAAATGATGACATTATTCCAATTACTTTAACATTACAGGCATCAGCCTTCATTCTAGAACTCACTAAAACATCAAACTGAATGTTAAAGCAAACAGGAGTTATTTACTCTGATTCTGATGGTTTGTTTAGCCGGTTTCTTCTTGGTTGGATCTCGCATCCATTCTGGTTTAAGCACATAACCTGTGCCTCCATTCAAACTGAAGAGAGCACTGTTTAGCTGCATGAACTTATCTGAAGAGAGACGCCGATGAGGTTAAGATTTATTAGACACATTGATTGGAAAACAGTTCTGAAGTTTAACAATCATGCAATAGGGACGCTACAGCAGACTTTAATGTAAACTCTTCTTCTAAGGTCAAGTACAGTCATGGTGGCGCAACAGTTTTAAGAGAGGCTTGCTAAGAAAGTTAGTCAAAGTCAAGATGTTTATAGCTAACTTTTGTAAATAATGAATAATAATAGCACATGTGGGTCAATGGCACAAGGATTTGAAGATAGCTCTTGTGGGAATTTATACTTCATGTGCTTTTTTGATTGGATCGCTATCTGGTCATTAAAGTAACAGTCGACTCAAAATTGAAAATTTGTTGAAAATGTACACACCCTCAGGCCATACATTGCTAACCTCATCTTTAACTTGAACAAAATTTTCAGCAAATTTGTATTTCTGGCTTAACTATTCCTTTAAAAGTGTAAATGATTGATAGCAATCTGGTCACCGGTGCATGATGCTAAACGCATTCGGCTGCTCAGGCCTGATATGTAAACTTTATTTCTTCCAAACTGAATGTTTTAACATAACTCTCTATCGCTCCCTGGAGTACTGAGGTTTTACTACCACAATAATGCATCAACTTACACAACCGTTTGGGCTCAGTAATATTCGATTTGATTTGAAATGAATACATTATTTAATTATGTAATTATTATGCATTATACAATTATTCAGCTAGTATACATTCATCAAAAGTGACATTAAAGACATTCATAATGTTACAAAAGATTTCTATTTCAAATGAAAGCTTTTCTTTAAACTTGCTATTCATCAAATAATCCTTATAAAGTATTTACACAAACATATTCATTATCATAACTGTTTTTTAAACATTGATAAATGTTTCTGAGCATATTAGAATGATTTCTGAAGGAAATCATGTGACACTGAAGACTAGAGTAATAATGCTGAAAATTCAGCTTTGCCATCACAGGAATAAATTATATTTTAAAAGATATCAAAACAGTTATTTTAAATTATAATAATATTCTACAATATTATTTTTACCGTATTTTTGATCAAATAAATGCAGCCTTGGTGAGCTTAAGATATTTTTTTCAAAACACTTTCTTTTTTTCTCTTCTTTCACTTACCAGCAGTTTGGAAATTGAGAGCCACCATTTGGCAGCCTAGTTTCCATGAAGGACAAGGGTCAAAGTTAGAGGAATCAACTCGCCCACTGCAGGGATACACACGGGTCAGCGCTTTGCGGTTATACTCCAGAATGCTGTCTGATTTCTCCACAGCAGTTTCATTCCCCTCTTTTGGAACCATGTTATCCGGAATGGAACGGACCTCTTTGTAGTTGTAATTTTCTAAAAGGTCATAGTGCAGAATGGAATAATAAATGAAATTAAATGTCCAGTTCACTTACCTCAAAACATTTCTGGAATGGAATGGCTTTGAAATTGTTTTACTTAATGTTGATGTATGTGATAAAGTACAGCTGCTTTTCATTTTAGTTAGTTCCACATTTTTTCTTTCACTTGTGTAATTTTCTGTAAATTACATACCAAATGTCTTTTTCTTGATAGATTGGCAGTATACCACCATATCTGACATCTGAACAGCTATTTTGGTTTTGGACTCCATTTCTGCTATTCTCTGTTTTGCGAAGTAAGGGTGATATTGTAAGTGCATAGATATTCACAGGAACTATCGGTCATCAAACATAGAAAAAGATACGCTATTGATAATCAAGCACAACAGATATTGAATGTAACGAACCGCTTTCTCCAAACTCTGCTCGTTTTGGATGATGTTCAGAAGCATCTGGTACCATTCATCCACCTGCTCCACAATCTCGCATGTGAACTCAGTTAGCCTCAAATTCTCCCTGTTCAAAAGGGTCACCACAAGGGGTCTGGCATGCTTGGCTTTGCATGCTGAAGAGAACCCATTAAAATCAACAAGGAAGAGAGTATTAAAGTCTACATTTTGTAAACCGAGGGGAGCTTTTTCATAGGGCACTGATTATTGAAAATAATGAGAATAATCTTTCTTAGTGCCTGCTGAGAATTGGTGAGATTTTATATAGAAGTCACAGCTTCTCTAGTCATACAGTCTCTAGTCGTAGTGTATATGTGTACAAAACATATTCACATCAAAACAATCTTACCAACGGTACACTTTGAGATGTCCACCACACCTTTACACTGGTCACCTAAAGGATTGTCTTTAGCAACCTGAAAGAATCACAGAGCTCAAATCAGTTTATACATATACATATATGTACATATTTTCTTTGTATATTTTATATGTATACATATATGTATATTTTTTATTTGTATATTATATATATATATATGATAAAAGTATTATTTATATATAAAATTACATATGTATGTGTGTGTGTGTGTGTGTGTGTGTGTGTGTGTGTGTGTGTGTGTGTGTAAAATTGTATGAAACAGTATCTTAATTAATGATTTATAATTGATAAGTATTTTTAATAACTGTATATTTTTTATAAATTTTAAAATTGTTTTAAAAAAAAATTATATTCAATTCTATACATTATGTATTATTCTGTATTTTATATATGTGTAATTAGATAGATAGATAGATAGATAGATAGATAGATAGATAGATAGATAGATAGATAGATAGATAGATAGATAGATAGAGAGATAGATAGATAGATAGATAGATAGATAGATAGATAGATAGATAGATAGATAGATGAAATTCACATATTTTAAGGGCGTTTTAAAATGTAGAATATTATAAACTTACACTAAGTTTCCCAATGCTTTTAGAACCATTGTATGTGTGCAAATAAAACAAATATTTGCCCCATCATACTTACCTCACTGTACTGCTCACTATCACATGTTGAGAGATCCACCTGCAAAGACAAAATGATTCAAAACCACAGTTTGCAGATGGTCACAACTGTTGTATCTCTTTTAGGCTCTGTGGCTAATTTGTTTCTCTCATCTCTTCTCTCTTCTCTCACCAAACAGAAGCGCTCCACTAACTGTGGCGTTACAGGGTAGCGTAGTTTTGTCTTGCCGTAGAAAAGCTCATCACGAAAACAGCTAACCAGCTCCTCAAGGCTACCAAACTCATAGGCATCTGCCAGCACATACTTGCTGTTGTACTGGTAAATCAGATAATGTTCGACATCCCCGTCAACTCTGAGTACCAAATAAACAATTAAAAAAAAGGAAGCATCTTTGAGGGCAGAAATGAAGAAATGAAATGGAAAAACTGAGGAACCTGATGGAAAGGGTAAAGGTGTCAGGCTCTTCTCTTTGTCTGATGAGGAAGGCTCCATCTCGAGGGATCCTCAGAAGATAGTCTTCTGCTTCAGCTTGACTCAGGTTACTGTAAAACCACCTAAATATGACAACACAAGTTTGTGTCCAGATATTTCTAGTTTCAGTGACAGAAAAATTATCTGTCATTGGAATTTGTCTGTATGCGAGTAGGTGTTTTAATTTAACTCATCTTTTCTTCTTACCCCATTTGGTGGGAAGGCACAAAATTGAGCCGAGGTAGGAAACCATTGAGGCGTAGATTGAATCTATCATACTTGATCAGATTTTGTGTGTAATACTCGATCAAGGCACACATACTAGTAAAGCGCTGCTTGCTTGTCAAGTAGAAGGACCATCGACCATTTTCTGAGGAACAGAAAATTCTGTAGTGCTGAATTCTCCCGCTCGTCCTACAGAAAGCACACAGAATATTATTATATCAACATTTTCTACTGCATTATTTGCCTGATGTAAAACATTTGTCCAATGCTATGTAAAATAAGTAAAAAGTAATCCACCGATCAAAACACAAAAGATAAGAAAATCCACAAACCACACTATTAGGAGTGTGTGGACACTTTTAATAGTTTATTTACCATATATACATACATATGTGTGTGAGAAAATTAATTTAGGACTAAGCTTTAAACCTTTTTTGTGTAAGAATTTTGAAAAGTGAATAGTGACAGGCTGGGCAAAGTAAGTACCACAGAGAGATACTGTAGTTTCTGATGAACTTTTCACTCTCTCGCACCAGGAAGGTTCCATCTTTTCCATTCTTCCCTTCACAGAAATCACGCAAGAGTTTTTCAGCGGTTATTCTGCCTTCAGACAACGTTCCATGAAACCAGGGCTCTGACAGGTGCAGGTCTGAGCTGTCCTGAATGTTTCAGAAAGTAGAGTTCACGAGCAAATGTGAAAGTGCATAAAAAATGTCTCAAAGTGGATCATCTTCACAGGACTTGAACTGAACAAAGACAACGAGTCACTTACCTCAGGACTGTCTTCCTTCAACTTCTCTTCAGAATAGTACAGCTTATTATCTGAGATCACACAGTCATGCCTGTAAAACCTCTACAGTAAAAATATATATTATAAATTATTATCTGACTATGAATAAGTAACATCAAATAAGCAGATCACATTTAAATGAATTAAAAGCACCTTATCTATTGGATCCCAGATGCAAAGCTCTCCTTCCTTCTCCACTAAACGGTTTTCTTTAGGTTTTCTTATCTGCTTTAAAATATGAAAAATGATAAATTGACCTAAATCTGCCTACTTCAATGAGATCCTTTAAATTTGACACACTGTAGGCAAACAAATTCGCTGATGGATAAAAATAAAAATAAAGCACAGTAAGACATATGTGTAAAATGTGCACCTTCTCCCTGTAAGTGTTTCCAATTTTCTTGAAGCTGTCTAATTTTCTTTTCACAGCCGTGTTTCCCCTTTCTTCCTCCAGCTGTTCAGAGCAAATAGAAAATTACATATGATACTATAAAAAACTAATGCAAACTCACATTGGAGAAATTTAGCATTACATCACTTGCTCACTGATGAATCCTTTGTAGTGAATGGGTGCCGTCAGAATGAGAGTCCAAACAGCTGATAAAAACATCACAATAATCCACAAGTAATACACACGATTTATATAAATAAATTCATCATCAAGACGTTTTCCACTGCATACCATTCCCTGTGGATTAAATACCTCTATCGTTAATATTGCTTTCTCAAGTGAAAAAGTCATTTCGTCTGAATCAGGAGAAAAATACACTGTTTATAAGCAAAAACAGATCAAAACAGTTTTAAACCAATTTTGATGTGAAAGGGTAACAGGTCATGGACTTTTTCACTGGAGGAAGCGTTTTTATGGATTATGGGCTTTGGCCAGATGGAATGGTTAAAGTTAAAACACTTTAATGATGGATTTGTTTCTTACAAATACACAGCTTTTTGCTTAACAAGAAGTTAATTGATGGACTGGAGTTGTGTTGATTACTTCTGGATTTTTGTGATGTTTTTATCAGCTGTTTAGACTCTCAATCTGACGGCACCCATTCACTGCAGAGGATCCACTGGTGAGCAAGTGATGTAATGCTACTTTTCTCCAAATCTGTTCTTATGAAGAAACAAACTCATCTACATCTTGGATGGCCTGAGTGTGTGTACATTTTCAGCAAACTGTAATTTTGGGTGAACTATTCCATCTTCGTTTTATGTTCACACTCACATACAAATGCTTCAATGTTAACACAAAAATACTGTTTGTGACCATGTTCATATATCAGATTTGAAAAAAAAAATTCTGTATTGCATGTAGTGTAAACAAAGCCTAAATTCCCCCAATGCACTACTTAATGGAATTAACTAATATATCATATTAGACATAATCATAGAGTTTGGGTAGTTTGTTACGTGAATGAGATAAGCAGCTGTTTACATTTAAGCTCTATTTGTGGAAGCGTGTTTTATGGATACCTTAATGGTGTGATCGCTCTCATTTATTTTCTGGTGCTGTTGAAGAGAATAAATAGGGAATCATGTATTTACATTTACATTTAGTTATTTAGCAGATGCTTTTATCCAAAGCGACTTACAAATGAGGACAATGGAAGCAATCAAAATCAACAAAAGAGCAATAATATGTAAGTGCTATGACAAGTCTCAGTTAGCCTCATGCACTTTAACAATGATGATACTACAAAATGTATATTCCTAGTCTGGCACATAATTACACAAGATTAAGTTACATTAGAGACTGAAGCAACTGAAGAATCTCTGCAGTTTTTCCAACCACGTGAGCTGACAAATTTGACATTTTTTCCCACCTTGATGATGATCTTGCCCTTCAGCTGGTTTGGTGAGGGTAGATCTTCTGCTTCTGGTTCCAGCGGCTCAGTCAGGAGCTTGTCTTGGAAGACATCTCGTAAGATCTGAGCCATCATTTTCTGTTGCTTGATGTCACAGTGTTCTTCTATGGACAGCACCACAGGATACCTGCCAATAGAGATGCAAATAAGATTGCTGAATGTTAAATTTACCTTGCACAATGATAACTGAATGTGTGTGTTGTTGATGACTAACTCAGATGTTATAAAAGCATGATCATTGATGGCCTTCACCACGTCCTTAAACTTAATCTTGGAGGTCATGGTCCTTCCATGGTATATGACAGGTTCTTCTGGACCATTCCAGCAGTCCACTGCATTACACAAAAAAAGAATACAGATATCAAACCATACAATATAAAAGTTTTCTAAGTAAAAATGAAGCAAAATTGGCATTTTGTTCACTGACACTCAATACAGCGGCAGCCCAGCCTCAGGGAGCGCGCATAAGCTTCTGTTGAGGAATCACTGCGCAGTTGATCTCCAGTCAAATATCTGTGAAAAAAGTAACACAGGAAGTTGATCATGAAGAGGAGGAGCTGCTGCATGTGTGTCATGAGCATGAAGAACTGCTGCACTGACGTGTTGTGAGACGAGCTGATCCAGTAGTGAGACAGAGGATTGTTCATGTCCAGTGGGCAAATCTCTGAGAACTTCTCATCCCAAATCGAGTTCTCTTTGGAGAAGAGAAAACTGAGGAACTAGAACGACAGAAACAATTTGCACTGATTTTCTGTTTTATGGATTTATTTCACCTGTTGACATCAAACTAAACATATCTCTATAACTGTACCTCTCCAACAGTGAGCATTGGATCAGTGGTCTTCCTCATGGTGTCATCGATAAAAATGGTCATCAGCTCCTGAACCTGGTTCAAATTTTTGGCCCAGGTGTCCTACAGACAGTAAACAACTGTACAGTTCATTTTCAAATTAAATATTTCTTTTCAACATTATTGATGACTATAAATGTTTCTTGAGCAGCAAATCAGCATATTAGAATGATTTTTGAAAGATCATGTGACACTGAAGACTGGAGTAATGATGATGGAAACTCGGTTTTGCTATCACAGGAATAAATTACATTTTAAAATACATTCAAATAGATAACAGTCATTTTAAATTGTAATAATATTTCGAAATATTTACAACAACAAATACATTCGGCCTTAGTGAGCATAAGATTCTTCATTCAAATGCATTAAAAAATTGTACAGACACCAAACTTTTGAACAGTAGGCAAGATGTTGTAAGGCTTTCCTGTAGCTCAAATAGTAGAGCATGGCACTAGCAACGCTAAGGTCATGGGTTCGATTCCCAGGGAAAGCAAGAGCTGATTAAAAAAAACTGTAACTTGAATGCAATGTAAGTCGCTTTGGACAAAAGCGTCTGTTAAGTGCATAAATGTAAATGTAAGATGGATAAAAGATAAGATTATATACAAGGAAGACATTGGTCTTACCTTCTGTCGATATAAAAGAAAGTTTTGAAAATCATAGAGGGGAACTACAGAAGATTCAGGACTATCAGGATTACTGCAGAGAAATACATACAAAAACAAATAGCTTTCATAGTACACTTATTTAAAACATAAAAATTAATTTAGTAAAATTCTCATGATATGGTTCCTTCTCATGATATGGCTCCTTCAAAAAAAAAAAAAAAATTATTTTTACCTTATTAGGAAAGCTGCAGACCCCTTTTCAAACTCTTCTAGCAACTAATAATAATAAATATATTTATTTTTTTATCATGTTTAAACAAGTAAATGTTCCATTCAATACTACAAATAGCATTAACATATAATGGAACTGCTACTCAACAATTAAATACAATGAAACATTAAAAAGAAACAAATTTCACACTCACCATCTTCTGGTTTTCAAATATTAAAAGATTGTAGAATTTGTAAAACTGCTGAAAGTCCAGGGAATAATCATTTGCTCCCACCTCCTGAAAATGCACTTGTGTTAAATGTTTTAAAAATAAATAAATAAATAAATACTCCTTAGAGAGTAGATAGTGTAAAATGCAAATCCCGACTCGCTTCAGATAAACGCATCTGTAAAATGCATACATATAAATAGCGAATTCAGTCTTTCACTATTATTTGTACCACAAGTTTGTCCTCCAGAAAACGTCCACCTGGTACAGTGAAGTTCATCTGTGGCAAAAGAGACTTCAGCTCTTTCAGGGAGATGCTGTGAGAGACAGAAAAGGAGCAATAATGAGGTGAGACAGAAACTAAGAAGGTGAAAGAGAAAGAGAAGTTCCCTTTCAGTCGGTCACTCTCGACGTCATGTCGGTAATGACCGACTTTGGGATCTCGCTTAGAGAGACCAATCCACTTCGAGTGTAAACTAAATGAGCCAATACACATTGGCATGCGATGACTGCATCCGGCTGCCGCTGATCACAGCGTGAGTATAAGTAGGCAGGAGGTGCAAGGGACATTCAGGTTTTCGCTTCGGAGCCGAGCGAACACATCGTTTTGCTCCTGACTATACTGAGAGAAGAAGACTGAACGAATTCAGCGCATTCTTTGGAGCTCTTGGTGTTGGTGGTATGGCGCTTCAGCGGTGGTGGTTTTCCCGTGTCGAGTGGGTTGCACACAGCAGGCTGTGCGCTTGTTCCCTAAAAGACTCGACGTTACATCTTTATAAAGACGAATTGGGTTTTGCTATAGACAACGTACCACCCGTGCGTTTCTGGATGCGGTCGTTACCTGGTGCAGGCCAGGTGATGGTCACGATCGCTGCCTCACGTGTCTGGGCATAAAAGTACGCTGACGTGGCGTTTGTGGATGTTATCTTCTCCTTGCGGGAAGATAATCATCTTGGAACTGCACACCTGGCTCCGTTACCTCAAAAGGGGCGGAGCTCCGTTGCCTGCCTTGATCTGGCTCTCGTCCTGACTGCAGACAGGCGAGGACAACTTCAGCCGGTAGTATGGGTGGTCTGAGGGTTATAGTGGTGGCAAACCCTCCAGGGAACCAACCCTTGAGAGACCATCGCTTCTCTTGCGCTCCGCAACCAGTTGAGTGGCCAAGGGGCCCTCTCAAAGAGCGTACCAGCGGTATCCTTCGGCGCTCCTCCCAACGACCGGATGTCGATCGCTGCATCGGAGGGTGAGCCGGAGCTTTCTGGAGAGGAAGATTCGGCTGCGCTGCTGCCCTCCAGGACTGTAGCAATGGCTGAATCGGATCTGGAAATGACGGCTATGCTTTCCCGGGCCACCATGAGGGTAGGGCTCGAGTGGAGACCTCTACCGTGTCCCGAGCCCTCAAGGTTGGACAATTGGTTCTTTGGGGTGGTCCGCACTGGTTCTCAATGCTCTGCCCCAGTGCCATTCTTCCCGGAGGTGCATGAGGGGCTTACCAGGTCGTGGATGGCACCTTTTTCTGCCGGAAACCGACCTGCTAACTCCTCCTCCCTCACCACTCTCGACGGTGGTGCAGCTAGGAGCTATACAGGGGTCCCCCCGGTGGAGCGGTCAGTTGCATTGCAATTGTGTCCTAATACCGCCTCCGCCCCGGCAAGGCGAACCGTGCCTCCTCTCCCGGGTCTGTAGGTACTCGTCTGGTCTGTCGGGTGACACTTTATGTGGCCTGTGGAGAAGCTGCCTCCACCTTACATGCTACGGTGTTACTGCAGGTTCTTCAGGCTATAGCACTGGGGGACCTGCACGAGGGTGGTCACGGCCCGGAAGTTCTAAAAGGAGTTCCGAACCACACTGACCTCACGCTCTGAGCAACGAAGGCCACTGCGATTTCTCTGGGTCGTGCGATGTCCACACTTGTGGTCCAGGAACGCCAATTCTGGCTGTATCAGGTCGACATGAGGGACGCCGACAAGTCAGTTCCTCAAGGTCCCTGTGTCCCAGACCGGCCTCTTCAGCAATGCAGTCGAGAACTGGACCCAGCAGTTCTCAGCTGCACAGGAGCAGACTGAGGCTCACGTCCTGCCCCGGCGGGTAGCTGCTGCCTCCACCCGGCCACAGCACCCCAGGCTGCTCGTTGCCGAGGGCGGCCCCCTACGTCCACCCCCGCTCCCGTGCCACATCCACAGCAGCCTCAAGCAAGCGGCGCCGTGGAGCTGGGCGTAGGCAGGCTGCCCCGCCCATCCAGGCCCCCGTCAACCTGGCGGTGAGCAGAAGAGAAAGAGGCCCCAGGACGGGCAACCCAGAAAAAGAGGGAACTGCTCTTTGGGGGGTGTGAATGCACCTCTACCTCCCATGGAGGAGGGCCGGGTGGAGAATCTTTTTCCAAAAAAGTCTCGACAGGAGAGCAGGTTTCTCTGGCTCTGGGTCCCAAGAGGGCATGGAGAGTCGCGAACGGACCAACACCGGACCACACTCATCCTCCTCTCTCGCCAGCAGGCAGCAGTGGGTGGTTCAAGAGCATCATCAAAGGCCCTACTCACGCACCCTCTGCCAACCATGGAACCAGGTAAGCGTGCACCGCACACTCAGACCCCTCTTCGGTCTGCCCACGAACCGGATCCCTGCGTTCCACCTCGCTGCCCCACCGCAGGTATGTCGGTGGTCCCACTGGTCCAGCTTGTAAGGGACCCAACCATCTCGCTGGTTCCTGCGGACCATTAGACTCGGCTTTGCGATTCAGTTTGCCCGGCGTCCCCCGGGCCCTTTGAAGTGGTTACCGTTCAAGATGTTGATGCAAAAATGCATCTCCGGGTGCATCCATCCCCGAGATTGGTTTGCAGCGATCGACCTGAAGGACGTGTACTTTCATGTTTACATCCTTTCGCACCACAGACCATTGCTGTGGTTCGCGTTTGAAGGACAAGCATATCAGTATAAGGTCCTGCCCTCCGGGCTGTCCCTGTCACCCCATGTCTTCACCAAAGTTGCGGAGACAGCCCTTGTTCCCCTAAGAGAACAGGGTGTTCGCATTCTTGACGACTGGCTCATACTAGCTCAGTCTAAGGGGTTGTGTGAACACAGGGACTTGGTGCTCTCGCACCTCAGCCAGTTGGGTCTTCGGGTCAACTGGGAAAAGAACAAACTCTCCTCGGAGAGGATCTCTTTTCTCGGTATGGAGTTGGATTCGGTCGAGCATGCCTCATGCAAGGATGTGCTCAGTCGGTGTTGAACTGCTGAATGTGTTCAAGAGCAGAACGGCGGTCCCACTGAAATGGTTTCAGAGGCGCATATGGCAGCTGCAGTGGCAGTCACGCCGCTGGGGTTGCTTCATATGAGACCGCTTCAACACCGGCTCCATGGGAGAGTCCTGAGGTTGGCGTGGCAATGCAGCACTCACCGGGTCCAAGTCACACCAGCCTGCCGCCAAACCCTCACCCCGTGGTCAGACCTTGCATTTCTCCAGGCCAATAGTGCCCCTAGAACAGCTCTCCAGGCATGCTGTGGTTTACACGGATGCCTCCACCACCAGTTGGGTGGCCACGTACAATGGGCACACAGTGTCAGGGGTTTGGACGGGTCCGCAACTGCACTGGCATCAACTGCCTAGAGTTGTTAGCAGTACACCTGGCCTTGAACCGTCTCAGACGGCGCTTACGAGGCAAGCATGTGCTGGTCCGCACGGACAACACGGCGACCGTTGCGTACATCAACTGACAAGGTGGTCTTCGCTCCCATCGCATGTCGCAACTCGCCTGCCACCTCCTCCTCTGGAGTCAAAAGCATCTGAGGTCGCTTCGTGCCATTCACTTTCCAGGCCTGCACAACCGTGCAGCCGACGAGCTGTCACGAGATGCGCACCCTGGAGAGTGGAGACTCCATCCCCAGACGGTCCAGCTCATTTGGAGACGTTTCGGAGCCGCTCGGGTAGACCTGTGCCTCTCCAGAGACCTCTCACTGCCAATGTTTTACTCCCTGACCGAGAAAACACTCGGCATGGATGCACCAGCACACAGCTGGCCACGGGGCCTGCGCAAGTATGCGCAGTATCCTGTTAGTGGCGCCCTATTGGCCCACCCGGACCTGGTTCCCGGAACTGATGCTCCTCGTGACAGCCCCTCCTTGACCAATTCCTCTGAGGAAGGATCTACTGACTCGGAGACGGGGCCCTGTGGCACCCGTGTAGGTTCTAGGTGACCTACTCCAAGAGGTAGTTGACACCATCACTTCGGCGAGAGCAAGACACGCTTACGCCTTGAAGTGGAACCTGTTCGTTGAGTGGTGCTCTTCTCACCGAGAAGACCCCCGAAGTTGCCTGATCAGAGTCGTGCTGTCCTTTTTGCAGCAAGGGTTGGAGCGAAGGCTGTCTCCCTCCACCCTTAAAGCCAGCCCTAGCTTTGCTTTGTCCAGTCCGAGCCTTGAGATGCTACGTAGACCGGACACAAAGCTTCAGGAACTCAGACCAGCACTTTGTCTGTCACGGAGGTCGGCAGAAGGGGAATGCCGTCTCTAAGCAGAGGATGGCCCACTGGATAGTGGACGCCATCACCCTGGCTTATCAGGCACAGGGTGTGCCCCGCCCGTTCAGGTTGAGAGCTCACTCTACTAGAAGTGTTGCATCCTCCTGGGCTCTGGCTCGTGGCGCCTCACTGGCAGATATTTGTAGAGCTTCGGGCTGGGCGACCCTTAACACTTTACTAGATTCTATAGCCTTCGTATGGAGCCGGTATCCTCCTGTGTTCTCACCTCAAATGGGTAGAAGCACTGAGAGGCCCCGGCTTCGGGTCGGCTTGCTATAACTGCTCCAGAGAGTACAGCAGACCCTGTCGAGCTCCTCCGTCCCCTCGGCAGCCAGACGTGGCAGAGCGTCCGGCGGCAGGCCCTCACTCGATGAATCCGTGAGAACCGGTAGAGGGCTGGGTTCCATATGTAGAGACCTAATTGAATCCCATATGTGTAAAGTCCACGGTATAGCCACAGAGCCTGTGTTTCCCCGGCAGTCAGTCTGCGTTGTTAAGAGGTTTACAATCACCTCTAATCTTCCATATGCACCTAAACGGTTGTTCATATGTGTAAGTGCTTCCGAAACCTCCTTTGGGAAGGATGGGGCTTCCGCACGTTCCTGTTCCAAGTGAATGGGTACGTTTTCCCAGTGTTATCTAAGTTCACTGAGTGGGTAGTGCTACGACGACAGTGACTGGCCTTCTTGTTGCGAGCCCCGGCCTACACCAAAAGGGGGCACAGGAGGCTCGCACAGGACACTGGAAGGGTCAGGATCCATGGCGCTTTGGTAGGGATCCCAAAGTCGGTCATTACCGATGTGACATCAAGAGTGACCGACTGAAAGGGAACGTCTCGGTTACGTATGTAACCCTCGTTCTCTGAAGGAGGGAATGGAGACGTCACGTCCCGTCACCACGGCTCCTGTACCACCGCTGAACGGCCAGGTCACCAGCTTGGCTCCGAAGCGAAAACCTGAATATGCGTTGCACCTGCTGCCTACTTATACTCACGCTGTGATCAGCGGCAGCTGGATTCAATCATCGCATGCCAATGTGCATTGGCTCATTTAGTTTACACTCGAAGTGGATTGGTCTCTCTAAGCGAGATTCCAAAGTCGGTCATTACCGATGTGACGTCTCCGTTCCCTCCTTCAGGGAACGAGGGTTACATACGTAACCGAGACGTTTTTCTTCATTTGATCAACCGAGTACATCTGCTTCCTCAGCCAACTACAGTAGAGGGGAAAACAGAGAATGAAACAAACACATGATTTGTGTTACAGCTCATGAATACACAAAGTACACTACCTGTATGTGTGTGTGTGTGTGTGTGTGTGTGTGTGTACCTCTCAATAATCTCTGGTGTGTGAACCACCAGTGTCTCCTGTCTGAGTAACTCCAGTCCTGTCAGCCATTTTTCTGCATCCTCCACTGAATCAGCTGTGGAACAACAAATGCTACCACATTATAAGCACAACAACACTCATACTGACAAAATGAAGTGGTGAGACATGTAACCTCAGGGTGCCCCATTGGGACCATTCCAGTAAGTGTGCTATTGCTAGCATTGCTGTTTACCAGCATATTATGTTTTAGATGTTGGTGATGATACCGTACTGCTGTCCCTTTTTAGCTAGATTAACCAGTCAACCAAAAATACCAACTTCATTAGTATGGATATGCTGTTTCACCAGCTAAACCAACACTAACTAGCATAAACTAGCTTGGACCAGTACTATAGTATACACTACTGTTCAAAGGTTTGGGGCCAGTAAGAGTTTTGAACGTTTATGAAAGATGTCTCTTATGCTCACCAAGGCTGCAACTGGTTGACCAAAAACAGTAAACACAGTAATATTGTGAAATATTATTACAATTTAAATAAGTTTCTATTTTCATATATTTTAAAAGCCATTACTCCAGGCTTCAGTGTCACATGATCCTTCAGAAATCATTCTAAAATGCAGATTTGGTGTTCAACAAAAAATTTTGTGGAAAGCTTTTTTTTTTTTTTTAGGATTATTTAATGAATATAAAGTTCAAAAGAACAGCATCTATTTGGAATAGAAATCTTTTGTAACATTATAAATGTATTTACTGTTACTTTTATAGATCCCAAACCTTTGAATGCTAGTGTAGCTATCACAATTGTATATGCTACTAAATAAGTAGCCTTGTTGTGAACTTAAAATGTGTTGCATACCTTTTAGACTCAGAGATTTTAAAATGAACTCAGATCCATAAAAGATGGTGAAACAGGTTTTGCTGTCCTGCTGAAGCTCTTTTTCAGATTGGCAAAATATTCTTCGAAATTTACTCCCTCTGCTCTCGTTAAATCGCTGGAAATCCCTGAATGTCTCCCACTGGCGAACCTCCTTGAACTCAAAAATGTCCACTGCGAATACAAAAACACACATATAGTAAAAAACAAAAGACTACAGTACTATATCACCAGTATTCCTTTGAATAAATTTCTGTGCTTGCATAAGCAAATCTTCTGAAAACTGAGGTCAGAATTAGTGCATAAGATGACCAAAACACGTTCTTAGAAATTAGTTTAAAATAACAAAACTGTTTTTTAAAAAAGCATTCATTCCTTTGTTTGATTCAAGTCTATTTTTAAGGATGCAACTTACACAATCTGACTATCCTGTGGTCGGGGCGTATCAAGGCCACCTGCATGCTTTCTATAATGACCTGGACGGTGAGTCTTTCAACCCTCTGCTGATACACCATCATTTCAGTCCCTGCCTGCAGATGCTCAATAACCCATCTCCTCTCATCCTTTATCAGCTCATGGCCCTCACTGCCGCCCACCATCACTGCATCTGACACACACGGAGTAAAGAGGCAGAGCTTTTACATAAGATCGCTTATGTTTATCAAAACAATTACTGTTAAAAGTCAAATCACATATATTCAGACATACTTACCTTCCAGTTTCAGTGCGCAAAGCAAACTGAGAAATGACGTCTAGTGGTTGTTCTCTAAACAAGTCTTGAGAAAAATCACATCCTGTGGCATAATCAGCTTTCTTGTTTCCTATGATGAAAAGCAAGCATTTCCAGATGACAAAAGAGAAAACAAAATCCCCAAACTGTCTTCATGAAAGTTACCTGTGAATTGGTTTAAAGTAAATACCTGTATTTGTAATGCCACAGGCCTCCAAACCAATATTTGGAAAGCTGTATCTTCAAAATTCTATCTATAAAAATGCTCTCAAGCAGAAATTAAGCTTTAAAACAAGGGGGTGGAGAAAAATATAAAGAATTTGTGAGAAGAAGTGGGTTTTACTGGAAAGAGAGATATCGGGAAAGAGATATATCTGATGTGCAATTTCCTGAACTTAACAGTTGTCACAAAATACGCTTTCTAGGATTTTTGGTTTCTAGCTTTTAAAATCTCCACATTTAGTGCCCATTTGTTGTGTGTTTTTCTTATTTATATTAGTTCTTTTCTATTTGTATTTGTATTTCTTCCCCAAATACATCTATATAATTTTTAATGATTTTTTTTTTTATTTTAATTTTAGTAATTTTAGTACATAAAGTTAAACTAAATAAAAATGAAAAATTATTATTTCTCAAATACATGTAGCTTGAAATAAAATAAACCTTTTTTTGTATTTTATTTTTGTTAATGTTTATTTTAAATAACCAGTCCTTTGTTTTTTTTTTAAGTATAATAGTTGCATTTGCATTTAGTTGCATTTAAGTATAATAACCCTACATGTATTCTGCATTACCATTATTAATCTTCTATATCTTGCAATCAGATATATGCATTTCATTTATTTTATTTTATTTATTTTTATTTTATTTTTTTTTATTTTTTTTTTGCTGATGATGATGTTCTGCTTGACCTTTAATGTTTATAAAACACAAATGAGTAAAAAGTCTTTATCAGTCTTTGTAATACGAGTGAGGACTAATTTCTGATCCTAAACTTTAATCATATAAGGATTTTTGATATTTGTTGACAAAGCTTGTTAAAGATCCTCTGTTATGTTACATAAAACCCTCCCATCCTCTCAGTTTTCAGTTCTGGTTAGGTCATTCAGCTTCAATGAGAGACAGAGACTTACCAGACTATCAAAAATGGTGATGACTGCAGAAAGCTGTCTGAGATTGCGTAATGTAAATCTTGGTTAAACAGTTCGGCCAGTTGCAGAACTAAATGCTTACATGAGAGATTATGAAATGTCATCAAGAGAGCTGAAGTCAGATATAAGCCAAGCACTTCATTTTGAAGTCACAATCTGAAGTCGCAGACAACAGCATGTTGCTAAAATACATCTGTTAAAGTCAACAAGGTCAGACAGGCTTCTCTTTGCAACACTGTGCACTTTTACTGCCTGTTTTAAAATATTTTATATATGGAACACCTGACTCTTGGTATTTTCTACTTCTTATTCTGACATTGTCCATCAGTTATCAGTTGTAGTAAGAATGATAATAATACAATTATTATTGTAACAATATTGCAGTGTTTGTCTTGTTAATAGGCTGAAAATTTTGTACATTGTACATTTTTCTTAGTGAAAGCTTTAAGATAATATATGAATAAAAGTATAAAACAAACATTTTGTGTCCACATATTTATTTATTTGGTAAGTAGCTGTGTAATTATCGGGATAATGTACAAACAGATGGCAATTATACCAAAAAAAAAAAAAAAACACTTATTTCAAGATAATGACTGTCAGACTTGCATTATCACTTGCATATTCAACCAAACCTGATAAAACTTCCTGTGCATAAAAACAAGATAGAAACCAAATAAATAACGTCTTGTTTGCTATTTCAATTTTTAAGACAATGAGGAAAAGTTTAATACAGCTGCAAATGAAGTTACAATCAGATGAAGATGGTAGATGAATAGTTTCACAGTTACAAAAAAAAATCCTTCATGCAGTTTTCATGCCCTCAATTTAAAGAGTTTGTAGCTACACCTTCCACAGAGAAATCACTCATGAGTATTGCTCAAATTCTCTTTGCGATTTATTCCTGTGTGAGCACAAAAGTGAGTTGGCTGCAACTTCCTGTCTTTGGGGCCCGTTAGGAGACCAGTAGTAATAGAGCAGCAGAAATGAGAGGAAGAGACCCATAAAAACATTAGAACCAGGCCGGAAGGGAACTAGAATTTCCTCATGAGTAGAACTTGCTGTTGTTGATTTTTTGCTGTTTATTCATCTTTTTTTCTGCGTACATGAACTCAGGGGCCGCGCTGCGCTGCAGGTTGGCGTGAGAGTCGTAGAGGCAGAACTCGTTGCTTAACTCCGCCTGTTTCTTTTGCAACTGTTTTGAGGAGGAGTAGAGTTCCTCCTGCGCTTTCTGAAGAAACAAGTCAGATATGATAGGGGATTTCTATTAAACTAACATAGTATTCTCAATAAAAATAAAATTAGATGTTCTTTTCTTAAAATAAATAATTTCTTCATCAATAAAATGCCTGTTTCAAAATAAGTTTCTTACCTCCACCTGCTGTATATCAACATACACCAGAAGAGATGCCAGCTCCAGGTTTTCACTAAAGCCATTCTTTAAAGGGACTGATCTGTACCCTGTGGAAGCAGCAACTCAGTATTTGTACTTAAATCTGCATTTGGACAGTGTTTCACAAAAATAACTGGCAATGAAGTTGATAGACTTACCTGAGCGAACACCTTTCACAGGAAACGTAGCCTGGGCCAGGAAATTAGGGTCAGAGAACATGTCCTCCTCAAAGACCACAAAGCGCAGAAAGGTGAGGTCTGGTTCATACACGCTGAAAGTAAATGCCTCCGAAGGCTGACAGTTCGGCCCGAGCCATACAGGGTTCAGTCCATTATCATCTGTGGACACATGTATTCATTTATGCAGTAAATCTCTACAGAAAAAATTAATACTTATGTTACTTTTGCCCAGTTTTTAAGAGGCCAAAGATAATAATAAAAAATGTATTAATGCATTTCCGTAAAATTATAAATGACTTTATAAATGATTAAATTTTATTACAATAAATTAACTATAAAATATATAAAATAATACTGCGTCTTACGGGAAACGATAGTCTTGAATTTGTTCTCCTCTGTTTGGCCACACAGTTCGATCTCCACAAAGGGACTGGCAATGCTTCGTCCTGGTTTGGGAAGATGTCGTGCTCCTATCACCTGAGCATCAGAAAAATATCAACAATCTTTTCAATTATTTTATTTAAAAAAATAAAAATAAAAAAACAGTTCTTGTTCAGCTCTCAAACTCGTATATTAGTTTCTCAAGAACAGCTCTCAAAATGAATGTTATTCTGTTTGAATGAAGCTCAGGTTTTACCCTGACGGTGACAGTAAATCTGATATTCTTCTTCTCCTGATGAGGGTCATATGAATCGCTGCGCATCAGCTCAGGCTGCAGTACATATCCTGTGCCTCCATTCAGACTGAAGAGGGCGCTGTTCAGCTGCATGTATTTATCTGAGGAGAAACGCAAACACTGTTTTCAGACAAAGAGATTAAATGCAATGCTATTTATTTATTGATCATTTTTCTGTTTAATGTTTTATTTTCCTTACACTCACAGTTTAAGCCCATGTTCAAAATATTACATATTTTTGTCTTATTTTCATTTTACTTTATTCTTTTAACATTACATTTTTAATGTTTCTTACATCCTTCTAATACTCTACCCCTTTATACAAACTTGTATAAATGTATAATAATTGCATGTATTGAGCATTTCAAAATAAGCCATTAACTTTCGTTGAGTACATCTCCTCACTTCCTTGTTTACTATTTTGGGTCAAACTTTGGATGATTTGTGTGATGTAATTTTCCCTTGCTGGCAGATGGTATAATTACACTATCTACCAGCACTGACAGACGTTCATGAACAGCTATTTATTCTGACTAAATGAATTTTATGTTATGTTCAGCTTATTATGGTCCGTCACATGTCGTATACTTCCAGTGCAGTCATACGTTAGCTAAACAAACACCACTGAGATAAGTGGGAATGTTAATGGATAGCTTCGTCCATGAACTACAGAGATGTTCAACTTCTTACTCACCAGCGGTTTGGAAGTTGAGTGCCACCATGTGACAGCCGCACATCCACAGAGGATACGGATCATAGTTGGAGGAATCCACCCGCTGGCCCTTAGGGTAGACGCGGCTCAGCGCCTTGCGGTTATACAACACAAATTGAGTCGACTTGTTTCTGGAGGGTATCTTATTTTCTACGAAGGAGCGGACCTCTTTGTAGGTATAATTATCTGATAGGGAAAGACAATCACATTGTTAATTTAGTTACTTTATGATTGGGGTCATCGGATTTTTTTATGTTTTTGACAGAAGTCTCTTGTGCTCACCAAGGCTGCAAATATTTGATCAAAAATACAGATAAACAGTAATATTGTGAAATATTATTACAATTTAAAATAATAGTTTTTTTATATATTTCTTAAATGTATTTTAATTTTAATACATTTTAAATATAAATAATTTTCAACAGTCATTACTCCAGTCTTCAGTGTCATATGATCCTTCAGAAATCATTGTAATATGCTGATTTGGTGCTCAATGATGAAAACAGTTAAGCTGATTAATATTTTAATGACTTTACTGTCACATTGGATCAGTTTAATGCATCCTTGGTGAATAAAAGTATTCATTTCTTTTTTTGAATAGTAGTGTATATGTAAATATGTATAAATTCAGATTTAATTAGCCATACCAAAGCGGTCCTTGTCTTTGCTGCGAGGCTGGCAGTAAACGACCAGTTCGGACATCTCACTGGCCACCTCGTCTCTGGACTCGACCTCCCTTTGCTTTTTTTTCTGCAATGGGAATTTATTGTAAACATTTATAAACACCAGCCCAACATTGCACTTGAAATACTTGACTGTATACTTAAAATGTCAATGGTTAAATGTGCTACGCCTAGCATTTAAACACCCCCTCAATCTGTCTGGCTTCAACTAAACAACTTCAACTATATTTACAGGATGAGTGACTCAAAACCTTGTGAGAACTTCCCTGTGTGACAACTAGCCCCAGTTTGCCCTATTTAGGACAAGTAAACAGAGCGTGTGAGTCTAAGCGAGTGAGACAGACCTCAAACTCTCGGTTTTCTTCTCTCTGCGTGATATCCCAGGCCACCTGATACCACTCGTACAGCTCCTCGGTGGTCTCAGTGGCCAAATCAAACGGCATGTCCTTATTCTCCTTATCCTGCAGCGTCACCACCACAGGCCTGCCGTGTTTGGCTGAACGAACTGGAAATTACGAAAAGAGTGCAAAATACCATTACAAAAACATGCAATGTACAGGTACTCAGGTGACTCAGAAGAAAAATAATCTTACCGACAGTACACTTCGAGATGTCCACTATTCCTTTACATAAGTCACCTAATGGATTTTCCTCATCGCCCTGAAAGAGAACATCTAGTCGTAATGACATTTTGTTTTGAATATAGATATTCTCTATGTATTTAAGCAAATAAGCATGTCAAATAATGTACTAACTAGCACTAAATGACATATCTGTGATGTCAAATGTACAAATTTGTAATATTCTTTACCTGGTAACCTGCCTCAGATGCATTGGCAACAACTTCTACATAATTTGAAGGGAAATAGTGCTGCAGTTTTCCACCATAGTCTCCTTTCCACCTGTTGGGATTGGGAATATTAAATGTTGGTTAACCTATCAAATTTAAGCAATTAAAATCACCCTGTGGTTTTTGAAATACCTGATAGTGTCATAAGAGAGTGAATTGACATGAATAAAATAATCTTTCCTGATAAACGTGTGTTAATGCATCAATGTACCACAAAGCTACAGTACATTAACAGAAAAGTAACACGGACAATTTACCATTTTATGGACATGAGACATGGTAAAATGATAGTATTCTTTGATGTACACTTCCATTCTAAAGTTTAGCAACAATACATTAAATTGATCAAAAGTGACAGTAAGGACATTTACAAAGTCTATTTTAAATACATACTGTTCTTTTGAACTTTATATTCACCACAGAAACTTGAAAAAAAATGTCAGAGTTTCAAATATTAAGCAGCGCAGCTGTTCTCAACATTGATAATAATAATAAATGTTTCTTGAGCAGCAAATCAGGATATTAGAATGATTTCTGAAGGATCATGTGACACTGAAGACACATCAAATATATTCAAATAGAAAATAGTTATTTTACATTGTAATAATATTTCACCCCCACCCCCTGAATGGGAGTGTACCTTGGAGTGCTATGTAAATGCTGATGTAAATGTATATGGTAATCTTCCAGTACCATGGTATTTACCAAATTAGCATGGTATAATCATCACTGTATACTCTCACTGTACCATAGCACCACCACAGCTTTGTTTTACAAGAGTAAACAGTGCGTTTATTGCTTATTTACAAAATTTGCAAATAATCTCACCATCCGTTTGGCTCCTTGGTCACATTATGGATCAAAACGCCCTTATAAAAGGTGAGTTCATCCGGCCGCATGGCCCTGTAGTCATAGAGGGCCTTTACTGTGCTATGAGGCTGCAACACATCAAAATGAGTTTAATCTTGTTACAGATCTGCAAAAGTACAGAGGTAACCCACATAGCCTTCAGTGGTTCACTAAAATTCATTTTCTTTAAAGGGAATTTGTGAATTATGTTCGAGCTAGAAACATGAAGCACATATGGCATACAAACTAAACATGACATTGCTCTTTTATCCAGGCTGCATTTCCTCTTTCGAGCCGATCGGTTTCCTATGTGAGAGAAAGAGATAGCCAGCGCCACCACTTCCTCCCCAGCCCACAGGAGATGACCTCTTGCGCATGCTAACTCGCAGGAGCTGTTTGCTCTTCAAAGTGCTTACCAGAGACGGCTCTATCTCGTTGGCCTCCACGTACTGTTTAGAATCATAAAGTGAAGCAGATATGGTTATCTGAAAAGAAAGATAAAAAAACATTTCTTAGTCTTAAAACAAGCAAAATCTATACAGTTATTGATCAAATAAACACACATAAGATACTTCTTTCAAAATTAGTGGTGTAAAATGAATTTCAAAAATATATTAATCAGACAGTTTGTGATTAATCACAAACACGTTTGATGCAATTAAGGTCCTTATTTAGGTTTGTCGCTCTTTCAGGCTGTGACACCAGAAAAAAGTGCTTTGTGGTGGGAGGGTGCATAAACATGTAATACTAGCCACAGGAAGAAGGCAAAAAAACATTAGCATAACCTCAGGAAGTGAAAAAAAAATTCTAATTAAAAAGACTTTATAATAACTAAATATTTATACCATACAATGACACTTTAGTGCATATTGTGCTTCTGCTAAATCAGAACCTTTGGCCTGAACTTTGATTGGAAAAAGGAGAAGAGACCAACAGAGCTACTAAAGATGAAAGCATGCAAGTGTAACGTGCAAACTGTGGCCTTAGCAAAGGAAGAGGTGCACTTGCCCTTGTTCACTTTGAAGAGTGCACGCAAAGACAAACTGTCTTCAGTACAGATGACAATGTTTTAAGTGAACTCAATGAAAAGTATTGCCCCAAAATAGATTTATTACGTCACTTTATTACTTACTGAACTGAAGCGCTCCACCAGTTCTGGTGTGACCGGGTAACGTAGTTTGATCTTCCGATACAGCGGTTTCTTTCGGAAATAGTCCACCAATTCCAGCAGGCTCTCAAATTCGCTGGAGGTGCCCAGCACGTACATAGATCCCTCTTTGTGTATCCGACAGTGCTTCACCATCCCTTCACCTCTATTTCAGCACCCATAAGAAAATAAACTCCATGAATTACAATTATTATTACATTAAATAACAAAAACACCACCACCAACAACAAGCTACTGTGGGTCTTCAGCCCCAATTCTGAGTTTACGAAATGGATAAATTGAGCTTGTGAATGTATTTTTTTTTTTTTTTTGAAAATACTTGATTAATTAACATACATTAACATGTTAATATTGTTAACATATTGATTAATGTTAACATACATTAACATATTAATTAACATTTCTCACATTATCACAGTTTATTCGCTATAGTTTAGAAAATGGCAATAAAATGTGACAAGAACTCAACTGTGTCAGAACAAATTCATCTTGATAATCACAAATGAATTACAGTCAAACCAAAATTTATTCAGACACCTTCAAAATTTCTCATATTATCACAGTTTATTCGCTATAGTTTAGAAAATGGTAATAAAATATGACAAGAACTCAAGTTAAACTGTGTCAGAACAAATTCATCTTGATAATGTCAGATAACTTTGATAGAAAGGTATGTAACAAAACATGGTCAGGTCAAAGTGTCAAATCAAATTTTTGGTCCCAAATTTTTATTAATTTTACTGGTAGTTCACTGTATGAAGATTTTTTGGGTATAATATGTCACAGTTTACTTTATTTTGCTATCCTCACTTACATAAATTAACTATAGTGTCCTGCACCCAACTAGTAAAAAAATATCAAATTTTATATCTGGTGTCTGAATAATTTTTGACTGTATATATATATATATCTGGTGTCTGAATAATTTTTGACTGTTTGACTGTATATATATATATATATATATATATATATATATATATATATATATATATATATATATATATAATTATAAAATACTGTGTTCACAAATCTCCCATTAAGAATATCCAACATAAATTCGCAAATCATTATTATGCAGTGACAAAAAATATATATAATTTAAACTTACTTACAACTGTTCAGTTAAAATAAATCTCCCAAATGTTGATGTTTAGATGAAATGTGACCTTTCATCTTTGAGTTTCAGCACATAAAACACACATAAACTTTTTTGTCTTTATCCAAACAATAAATGGTTCATGAACCATCCCCTGATCCACATCAGACCAATTCTATAGGATTTTTTGTCTGTTTTATCATCTACCAGAGGAAAACCGTAGGTTTAATCACTTATAAAACAACACATCTCTCCTCAACAAACCACATGATTCAAAATATGATGTAGATGGAAAACTTAGAGTTTATTACTATAGGTTATGTTTCAAAATACAATCTTAGAAGCACTGCTACACTGTAAAAAATGATACAGCAAACAAAACAAAGATGATTTGAGTTTTTCAACTTCAAACTTTCACATTTAATTCAATTTGTTACTTGACTTTTCTTTTTAATTGATTCTGAAATATACTAGCAATTTCTGAGTGAATTTCTGAGTTTCTACTCCAGATTTTTGTCAGTGTAATGAGAAGAAAAACAAAGAGTAGCACCTGAAGGTGATGGCGTAAGAGTCTGAATCTTCTCTCTGTCTGATGAGGAAGGCTCCATCTCGAGGGATCCTCATGAGATAGTCCTCCGCCTCACCCCGACTCAAGTTACTGTAAAACCACCTAAAGACATGAAAACCACATTTTCACATGTACACACCATGTACACGTGTGCAGATGCTCGTGAGCGTTAAAAGAAGCTGTCCACATGGTCTTCTATAGCCCCGCTGGCCAGGATGTGGTAAACACCATGAAGTTTGTTTGTGCGTGTCAAGTATCGATTTACCCTTCTTGCAGGTGCTGGTCTGGTCGAGGCACAAATTCAGTGAGGCGCAGATTGAAATCCTGACAGCGGAGAAGGTTTTCTCTGTAATACTGGATAAGCGCATACACACTGGGGAAGTGCAGGTTGTCTGTGAGGAAATAGACTGTGTGGCCTCCTTCTAAGCAGGAACGGATTCGACAATGTTGAACTCGTCCACTGCGCCTGTAAGGACAACACAGGGAATTTATTTAGCAAAATATGCATTTCTGTGCATTTGGGACCAAATTAACATGAATCACAAGGACCATTCATGTTAAGCAGCACTTTCTGAAACTTGAAAAATAATACGCTTGTATTGTAATGAAATTATTTCTATGAAATGGTGTTTCTTTCAGAAATATACTCTAGTCAACCTCAGTCATGTAAATGTATTATTTATGGCTTGATTATTTACAAAACTGAAAGAAAACTAAACTCAAGAGGATGGACATAAAGAGCTGAGGTTAGCCATTTTGGTCAATGAGGAATTGAGAATCACTTACTGGAGGATAATGTCATTATATATATATAACTACAGTAATACATGACTTATTTAAATTAGCATAAATTAAATTAAAAAGGCAGTTAGCTTACAAGAGAGTGTCAACTTGAAGTTAATTGTGATATTTTTTCATCTACCCATGATTAAATTTTGATCATAATGATTTTTTAATAAAAAAGAATTATCAAATTCAAAAATTCAATGCTAAAATGTAATGATGTTTGTACTGTTGTGTTCCACACCCAATATTATGTCACTTCCTGTGTGATAATGTCATTAAGAACTTTATTACCACAGAGACATGCCCAAATTAAAGAAGTAAAATTAATACAGTAGAAATGACTGTAATATATGACTTGTTTAAAGTAGCATATCCATATCAAAATGTTATTCATCTCTGAAATGCTTACAGTATCATACTGATTTCTGCATTTTTTAATCAGATAGGATCTAATATTTAAAAAGAAAAAAGAAAAAAAGGCATTTAATCCATTGCTAAAATGTTTGTGCTTTTGTTTTTCCCCACCAAACATTATGTCACTTCCTGCGTGGTTAAGAAAAATGTGTCAAGGAAAAAACTTTTTGCCCCGGGGACATTTTTGCCACTCAAACTAAAGTAGTAAAATTATTAAAAATTTACCCCATGTTCATTTAATTGTGAAATTGTGCTAAATGTTACTAATTAACACTAATTACATAAATAAGAAATGTCACTAATATGATTTTGATTTCAGTCTTTAACAGTTGCTAGATTCATTATACATTATTCAATATAATAAAACATACAGAGTATGACAGGACATGAAAATGTACTACATAGCAAGACTGATCCATATAAACTGCATATTCAGCTTTTCGCTACTTCTTCCATTTGTAAAGACTAAAGATGATAAAATGAAATGAAATAATATAAAATATGGATAAACCATTCCTCCTCCCTCTCAGAAGAGTATAAGATCAGGTCTACATTACCAGAACGAGAGGGTGCAATCATTGACGAAGGTGTCGCTCTCCCGCACCAGAAATGTCCCATCAACTCCACCCGAATCTACACAATATTCCTGCAGCAGCCTCTCCGCTGTCTGTCTGCCCTCTGACATCCGCCCGTGAAACCAGGGCTCTGACCGATGAAGCTCTGTACCACCCTGAAGTGACTGAGGAAAGGAGATGTATTTAATAACCTTAATTTGACTCATTTTTCAAATGAATCTCATTCAAAAACGGAGCCTCAGTGATTCACCTTCCCAACGTCCTCCTCTAGTTCATTCTCCTCAGCATAATACAATGTCTTATTCTCGATCACACAGTAGTGCTTGTACCATCTCTGAACACAGACACAGTCATACAGAAATTGCAATCATAATCAAGTAAGGAAACTGGAACAAGATGAAACAATCACACAAGCCTGTGATAGTGTTCACTGGACTTTGGCACCTCATCGATCGGATCCCAGATGAAGAGCTCTCCCTGCTTATCTCCTTTCCGTAGGTCCTTTTTACTAAAGGTCTCATCAATATTAAGTTTCTTGTGCTGTATGAAAAAGCAACATTGCATGGCTTTGTATCGCATTGTAAAATCAAAGGCATTGCAGGATTTTCCAGTGAAGCTTTTCTACCTTGATGATGATCTTGCCCTTCAGTTGGGTTGGTGACGGCAGTTGTTCTGCTTCTGGTTCCAGCAGCTCGGTCAGGAGCTTGTCTTGGAAAACATCTTTGAACACCTGAGCCATCATTTTCTGTTGCTTGACGTCACAGTGTTCTTCTATGGACAGCACCACAGGATACCTGTCAACAGTGATACTTCTTCAAAAATACTGCACATTTCCAGATGCAACTTTGATTTTAAAAATTAACTACACAAGTATAACAAAAAATTTGATGAACAGTTAAGATACAGGTCACATTTAATCTCAAAATCAAAACAATAAAAGAAATGAAATTTTGCATAAAAACAATAGAAGCTATTTTAAGGACCATTTAGATTTTTGTGACAGTATTCTCATTATAAATAGGCACATTTTAACCCCAAATTCTTTTTATCGTAATGCATCCACATGTTTTACTTTAGAGTTTTTAATAGTTACAATGGTATTCTCATTTGAGTACTTTAATAAACCTGTATATTTGAACTAGAATAGATTAAACGTAGTACAACAAATATTACCCATGCTGTATAACACGTCACATTTAAAATAATATATCATTGTTCATTATTAGTTTTTCATGTGGCAGTAATGCAAATTTAGGGGTAACAATACAAAATAATAATACAAATAATGTCAAAATGCTATATATATATATATATATATATATTAGTGATCCTGAAAATAGGTTTAATTTTCTTTATGCAAAATGTATTTGCTTATTTATTTTAATTTTGGGATGGATTATGACCCTGGTAGGTTCTTGAAAGGTTTTGTAAAATTCATTTTGCCTACCAGAGTGACGTTCTCTCTGTTAGGCGAAAATAATTTTACAAATCAACGTGTGAATGTGTGCGTTGTTGATGACTAACTCAGATGCTGCAAAAGCATGATCATTGATGGCCTTAACCACATCCTTAAACTTTATCTTGGAGGTTCTGGTCCAGCCGTGGTATATAATAGGTTCATCAGGACCATTCCAGCAGTCCACTGAATTTGAAAAAAGAAACATTAAGGTCATCATACTGACTTCCACTGATTTCAGATCAACTTTATCATTGTATTATCAATGCATAAAATGAAGCTTAACAGAGTATTAAAGAATATTTATTAAGAAATGAGGTTATGGTTCACTGACACTCAATACAGCGGCAGCCCAGCCTCAGGCAGCGCACATAAGCTTCTGTTGAGGACTCACTGCGCAGTTGATCTCCAGTCAAATATCTGTGAAAAAAAAAGCAAAACACATGAAGTAACACAGGAAGTTGATCATGAAGAGGAGGAGCTGCTGCATGTGTGTCATGAGCATGAAGAACTGCAGCACTGACGTGTTGTGAGACGAGTTGATCCAGTAGTGAGACAGAGGATTGTTCATGTCCAGTGGGCAAATCTCTGAGAACTTCTCATCCCAAATCGAGTTCTCTTTGGAGAACAGAAAACTGAGGAACTAGAAAAACAGAAAGAAAGCTCTAGAAAAACATCACCTAAAGTAAATATAAAATAAACAGATTTATATAACCTGTACCTCTTCAACAGTAAAGGCTGGATCGTTGGTCATCCTCATGGTGTCATCGATGAAGATGGTCATCAGCTCTCGGACTTGATTCAGATTGTTGGCCCAAGTCTCCTACAAAATAAATAAATTCACAGTATTTGTTTGTTTGAAACAGTCAGTGATTGAAATAGTATTTGAATGAAATGCATATACTTGACTGGTAGATGAATAGATGAGCAGAAAATCTTACTTTTTGATGAAATAAAAGGAATCTTTTAAAATCGCAGAGTTGAACAGGCTGATCATTGTTACTGCAGAGAAAAACATGCAATACACTCAATAAGAACATTAGCATGAGCTCATGACACACATTTAAAGAACTGCTTCGATCAAAATGTTTGACAATTTCTTACCCCATGATGAAAGCACACGACTCCTTTTTAAACTCTTCTAGAATCTAACAAAATGACAAACAACATACACTATAGATGATACTAGAAAAAGTAAAGACTTTCACATTTTACAATCCTGCTCTTTCTATAACCTTCTATTCATCAAAGAACGCTGACAAAATGTGTATTACAGTTAAAATATTAAGCAGCACAGCTGTTTTTAAAATTGATAATAACAAGAAATTGTTCACTGAGCACTAAATCAGCAATTGAACGAGTTCTGAAGGATCATGTGACAATGAAGACTGGAATAATGACTGATGAAAATTCAGCTTTGCCATCACACAAATAAATTACATTTTAAACCATATTAAAATTGAAAACAGTTATTGTAAACTGCAAAAATATTTCACAATATTACTGTATTTTTAGCAAATAAATGTAGCCTTGGTGAACATAAGACACTGCCTAAAAAATCTTACTGATCCCAAACTTTTGAACGGCAGCGTATTCAGCACAACTAAACTGCACGCTTACCATCTTTTGGTTTTCAAACATCAAAAGATTGTAGAATTTGTGAAATTGCTCAAAATCCAGAACTTCTTTCTTTGCTCCCACCGCCTGAAATGATAAAGTTGACACTTTCAGAGCAAAGCCATT
The DNA here is from genome assembly GCA_039654775.1 of Spinibarbus caldwelli. Classification (NCBI taxonomy): domain Eukaryota; kingdom Metazoa; phylum Chordata; class Actinopteri; order Cypriniformes; family Cyprinidae; genus Spinibarbus; species Spinibarbus caldwelli. Next base: position 8,218,787 of record CM077239.1, on the reverse strand, counting down.
AACTATGCATGTAAAACTTATGGATAAACACAGATCATCATCTGCAAAACTTTAGGAGAGGAAATGTTCCCACTCAGCTGCCATAAAGTTTTCCATATGATGCAAAGCATACACTTCCGTCAAGATAATGTGTATACAATGTATCATTTATACCGCAATTCTGTCCTTCAAAAAACGTCCACCTGGTACTTTAAAGTTCATCTGTGGCAAAAGAGACTTCAACTCTTTCAGAGTGATGCTGTGAGAGACAGAAAAAGAGCAGTAATGAGGTGAGACAGAAACCAGATTGAGACTGGTTGAGAAGAAGGTGAAACAGAAAGAGGAGAACCTGTTTTTCTTCGTTTGATCAACCGAGTACATCTGCTTCCTCAGCCAACTACAGTTGAGGAAAAACAGAGAATGAAACAAACACATGATTTGTGTTACGGTTTATGGGTACACAAGGTACACTATCTGTATGTGTGTGTGTGTGTGTGTGTGTGTGTGTGTGTGTGTGTACCTCTCTATAATCTCTGGTGTGTGAGCCATCAGTGTCTCCTGTTTGAGTAACTCCAGTCCTGTCAGCCATTTTTCTGCATCCTCCACTGAATCAGCTGTGGAACAACAAATGCTATCAGCATTAAAATCAATGCAGCTAGCTTTTCCTTTTCAGATTGACAGTCATTTCTAAACCAGCCAAAGAATAAACTATACATCAACACAGGAAAGCAAAATGCGGTTTCATATCAAATGAATCTAAAACATACATTGAAAGAGAGGAAGTGCCTCCTTGAATAGTCTATTATCATACAACAGTCACATGCTACAGTATAATTATCTATAATGCACATCACGCACATTATATATATTCATATCTCACAATAAACGTTTTGCCAGTTGTGCCTACAAAATTTTATATATTGTTTATTCTGTACATTGTGCATATAGCATATCACACGTAGGCATATGGTGGAATGACAATAAAGTGATTTAATTAGACTTTTTTTTTCTTTTTTAGTTAGAACATGTAAAATGCATCAGAAGACACACATACCCCCCAGACTGAGAGTGTTGAGAACAAACTGAGAGCCATAGAATATAGTAAAGCATGAGTTCGGGTCTGTATATTTATCCTTGCTGTCCTTGAATCGATCAAAGTCTTTGGAGTTTTTTCCTGGTCGTACTTCCCGGATCTCAAAAAGGTCCACTGCAAAAATGAGATCGCAACATATAACATAAACATATACACGTACAGTACTCTGATAAAACTGAACCGTATGAGTAAACTGACAGCATTCATCAGCCCAGATTAGTGCAGATATTAACTAAAATTATTAAAAATAATCTTTGTTACTCTAATTAAAGCTAAAAATAATATATATATAGAGAGAGAGAGAGAAGTTCTAAAATGTTGCCTAACTGGCAACTAAATAAATAATAAACAAGTAATAATATAATTATTCTAAATAATAATATATAATAATATAGTAAATAATAATATAATTTTAGTGCTTCGACAAAATAAGTGCTAAAATTACTGAAACTAAACTAAACTGTAACTGAAATAAAAATAAATTTAAAATATGAAAAAAATAAAATTAAGTTGAACTAAACTTAAAATGAAAACTGGAAATATATATAATAATAGTATACAAATAAGTACTACAATAATACTGGCCCAGATCTGATAAAAAAATAAAAATAAAAATCTTCTGGGGAACTGTTTTGAATAAATAAATTGACGTCACTATAAACACCATGACAAGGTGCATGACATGTTGTCATAACCAGCAATAGTATACACAGTATAAAATGCACTAGTCGTGTATAAAAGAGTAGAAAGATTAGGTGGAGAGGAAAAGAAAAGTGACCAAGAAAGTGTGTGGGAACTACAAGAAAAACTGAGTGAGTTGCACTTTAAAGGGTGAGAAAGATGAGGAGTGTGATGGCACTACAGACTCTCATAATTACTGGCAACCACCAAACAGCCACAACCTAAAAGTGTTCTCCTACAAGATCATGGTCCCTTATGTGTTAGAATTGTTGCTGCCCATGGAGATATTACGACAGCAAAGTAGCACACTTGATTTTGAGACTACTGTCTGAAATAAGCTTTCTGTTATTGCACAGATCATCCTGGATTGTTAAAATTTGATGGACAGTTCATCTCAGTTTCCCTTTTGTCAGATGATTTTTATATAATTTTTTTAGTGATTTACACTGCGCTTCAAAGGTTTGGGATCAGTACAATTACTTTTTTCATCAAGGATGCATTAATTGATCAAAAATTAAAGCAAAGTCTCGGCCAAATATTGTCCTATCCTAACAAACCATACATCAATGGAAAGCTTATTTATTCTATTATTGTATAAGGATGTATAAATCTCAATTTCAAAAAAATTACCATTATGACTGGTTTCGTGGTCCAGGGTCACATTTGTTGATAAAATCACCCACTAAATGAATAAATGTTAATTCAAATGCCACTTGGTTTGATATTTTGTTATATAATGCAAAATCACTTCATATGGCCACATATTTGTAACATCCAAAGTGAACAATCACTTTAAAACATCAAAGTACTCTTCTTAATTGCCTAGTTAACTTTAATCATAAAGTTTCTGTAGCTTAAATGCTAAAGCATGACCCTGGAAACACCAAGGTCATCATACAGATGAAAACAAACAGCTTAAATGCAAATTTAAGTGTAAATGTGAGAAATAAGCTTGAGGAAAGACACTCACACACTCCTTCTGTCTTGTTGGCGGTGCGCGACCAGGCCACCTGTCGCGTCTCCATGATGACCTGCACGGTAAGCCTCTCCATCCTCTGTCTGAACACGGTCATCACTATCCCCATCTCCAAGTCCCGCTTAATGAGACTCTTCTTGTACTCGGTCAGGTCTCCCTGCTGAACACGGCCCGTCATCACTGCCTTTGGTCGCACACTGGCAAATACAAACGGCCGCAAGAAGTTACTTATTGCGATCTGTGTGGCAGCAGGTACGCATGTAGCCTCATGACATTTATGTTGTTACTCATGGCAGGTTTGCTTTATTTACAACTGAATAGCATGGCAAAAAATGTCTGTACTTTGAATATCTAAACACGATGGGCTATCTCATATTCAAATATTCAAGATATGGATCAAATCAAACATTAAATAACTAATAAACCCAGAAATGAAAATTCTGGCATTATTTACTCACCGTCATGTCGTTTCAAAACCTTTATGACTTTCTTTCTTCTCTGGAACACAAAAGGAGATATTTTGAAAAATGTCTGTTTTCATTGTCCGTTCAATGTTTTGGACCCTAGTATCTTTTATCATATGGACAAAAGTGGCTGAAACATTCTTCAGAAAAAAAATAATAATAATAATAATAATAACAAAAAATTGTATTTTACAGATGAAAGAAAGTCATACAAGTTTTTGGAATGACAGGATAGTAATGAAGCATTTTTAGGTGGACATGCATTGCTTATTGCATGGAATATACGATAACTGTTACAGTAGCATGAAACAGAATTTGCTAGAATGAACCAATTCTTTCTTTACATAAGTTTTGGGTTCAAAGAAGAACAATTTATGAAGACGACAACATTAATACTGTAATTTCCCAACCATGCATGTGACATGCCAGCTCTGATAATAGAAATTATCACCGCCTAAAGAGGAATATGACAAGCAGTTATCTGTGACTAAACAGTGCACCTTTTAGACTCAGTTTTCCAAACTGTTGAACCATGGCAAGCAAAATAGATGTTTCATGTCTGGTTCCCCATAGAAGCCTATATTTGCATTGCAAATGAGTAGCAGAGTACGGTGGAAGTGTCCCAAAGCAAGTCCCTCTGTAAAAGTAAAGTATTAACCTAGTAATCTCAATGTGGTTTCCATTCAGAAACCTTTGTACATCACCCACACCCTCCATTCTTCCATTTTGAGCTTTTTGTGTGAAAGAGACAGAGAAACCACTCTCTTTCCTGACATTTAAACAAGCGCCAAGATGAAACTTTAAATAACAAACCGAAAATCAATGTAGATTGACACAAATAAACACGAGATAAGAATAAACGAAGGTCTGTTACTCAACGGGGTAAGAAAATGAATCTGCCACATCCGAGTTTGTCTTAACTGTAAGTACAATACGTAATTGTTATCATTAATAACAAGAGGCTGTGGAGGTAGACCTGCTCTTGCAGAATTTACTTTTTTGTAGCCCACTGAAACTGTATAGATCAATTTTGCACCTTTTTTATGTAACTTTCAAGTAACAGTTTTCCCACTGAGCTTCATTAGACTCCTATTTAGTTTTATAAAACACCTTAAACTTGATCAGTGTATATTTAATAAAAATGTATACATACATAAACAGCTAATGTAACACCCCGTAAACACCCAAATAAATAAAAATAGGCTACTTACCCAAGTTTAGAGAAGAAAATGTCGAAAAACACCTGCTGTAATCAAACTAATTCTCATTTTTAAAAAAATAAAAAATAGCCTAATGCAGTACTTTTTTTGAAAAAAAAAAAACAAACAAACAAACAAAAAAAATCTATGATCAGTCTAGTCACAATGTGGTCAGTTCCTCTATTCGCTAAACACAAGGAAGTGAAGAGAACATTATGAGAATAAAAAAAATAAAAATCCGGAAGCAAAATTATCTATGCAAAATCCCCAGGGAAGAGAGAGCGATGTGTGCACTACTCTATCAAACTTTTGTGCCCTATTTCAAATGTTAAATACACCAAAACCGCGACATCTTGATGCTGGAAATCGTTTGTGTCAGTGACTGGTGTTCAGGTTGATCAAAGTCGCATGTTACTACTCGACATCATCATGACATCACGTCTTTTTCTCTCAGTTAGTGTTTTGTATTCTGTAACCTAACCCATTAATGAGTCTGTCACACTAAATGTATGACTCTGAATGCAAACTGAATGCCTTAAAGCGGTTTTTAACTCTAAAAATATAAGCATACTTTCTAAATAAAGTTTGAGGTGATATGAAAATGAAAGCACCTGTTTTTGGCAGCTGGGCGCTGGCTAGCAGAGGAAATTTGGTCTTCCGAAATTATTTTAATGATTGAGTTCCCAAAAGTTTATTTCTTTGAACATGCGAATAAGAAAAAGCTTCTGCAGACTCTACTTTGTAGGTCGCTTTGGATAAAAGCGTCTGCTAAATGACTAAATGTAAATGTATAAACTTTGCTTTTAAGTGCTGTGCTTTTCTTACCCAGCGTTACTTTTTCCAGTGCATTCCACTTCAGTTGCATTCAGAATGCGTGAAAAGTTCACAGACGAGAAGAGGCAGTTGGGTTGCATATGTAACAAGTGTATGCGAAACCTACAAAATATGATCATGGTAACTTACTGTAAAAATATAGGCTACTCACTTCCTCCTGAAAAGCTTAATTGCTATATACCAAAGAGGTTTCACTAATTGATGCTGTAGAGCTGACTGATTTAGGATTGTTTGTGGTTAAATAATATGAATAACTCAAAACACCATAAGCATAATCAATAAACAGTAATCTTCATATTTTATTGATACTGTGATGCATGCTGGGAACTCAGGCAGGCCTATAGCATCTATCAAAGTTACAGTTTAAAGTTCATTACACAGGATCCAATCACTCTGAATTGACTGAACTCTGAAAACACATAAAATCAAGAAGAAATTATTGTGATGAATCAAACAGACGGAAACAAAACTGTCATTTTTATTACCATATTATTTATTATGATGATGAATCTTTATAAGAGAACTGAGGGAATCTTGAGCTTTAAATTTTCATTCTGAGAAATGCATCTTTACATTTATGAATTTGGCAAATGTTTTTTGGGATAAAACAAATCATAAGCAAACAAATATGTTTTATGTATTTATTTATTTTCCATTTAATGAATGAATCTTCCAGTTTACAGACACTAAATTTATCAGTCAAGACAAAATGCAAATATATAACATCCAGATACCTGATGAGAAATGTAGACTTCAGTCACACATTGTCAATGCTCACTGTTGAACAGCATTTGACAGAATGTCTTTGTGTGCTTATTTTAATATTTCTCAGAAAGCAGGAAACCAGCTCCTGGATTTTGCATATTAACATAAAAACTACACTGTACAAACACCTCAATAAGTGGTTTGTAACAGTGTGGTTTCTTCTATACCTACACTAGTGTAAAAGAACAAACCAAACCAAACACGGAAATGAAATACTGCTGGTTCGATCTACACTTTGTCTTCATCTTTTTTCCTTCCTCACTGTTCCTCATCTTCCTCAGGTTCTCGGAGGCCTTGGCTGTGCAGGGTCTTCCCTGTCATTTCCATCATGGCCTGTACTTCAGGATCTGCATCTAGTATGCTCTTCTTCTTCTCATCCTGAGCATCAAACATTTTTTGAATCAAAATGCATACTCCAAAAATACAAAATTCACAATAGCAACACAACTATCACAGACCTCATCCTGTTCTTCAGGTGGCTGCCCAACACCCCACACCTCCACAGTGTCTAGTTTGAAGTCCTCGTCTCCTGAGAGCTGAGGGCTGCCATATGTGGTGCAGCGTGGTCGAGCCCTGCTGTGGCCATGTCCAAAATCGCAGTCCAACCACAAGCCGAAATAGCCATGCTGACCACCCATACCCTAAAAAGACAGTTAATTATGAAAATTTGCTTTGCTCCATAGTGTTGTAAAACCTTAAACCCTGTTTAAAGGAATAGTTCACCCAAAACTGAAAATGTACTCACCCTTGGGCCATTCAAGATGTAGAAGAATTAGTTTCTTAATCAGAACAGATTTGGAGAAATTAAGCATTACATCACTTGCTCATCAGTGGATACTCTGAAGTGAATGGGTGCCATCAGAATGAGAGTCCAAAAAGCTGATAAAAACATCACAATAATCCACATGTAATCCACATGATTCCAATCTATCAATTAATTTCTTGTGAAGTGAAAAGCTGCTGTTTGCAATAAACAAATCCCACATTAAGATGTTTTTAACATCAAATCATTGCTTTCAGCTAAAATACGAGGCCTGTATCCGTAGTATTGCTTCCTCCAGTGAAAAAGTCATCTCAGCTGAATCAGGAGAGAAATATGGACAGATCAAGCACTGCTTACAAGTGAAAGCAATCCAAAACAATTCTAAACAAATATGCCTGTGGATTATGATGTGAGAGAACAACAGAGGATGGACTTTACTGGAGGAAGTGTTATTATGGATTATGGAATGTTAAAACACCTTAATGATGGATTTGTTTCTTACAAACATGCAGATTTTCACCTGGAGTCATATGGATTACTCTCATTCTGACGGCACCCATTCACTGCAGAGGATCCATTGGTGAGCAAGTGATGTAATGCTGAATTTCTCCAAATCTGTTGCAAAAAAGAAACAAACTCTATGGCCTGAGGGTGAATCAATTTTTAGCAAATTTTCGTTTTTGAGTGCTATTCCTTTAAAATTTAGTCTCACCAAGCCATTCAGCATAGTGTGCTGGCCCTGGTTCAAGTACATGTAATGATTGTTATAGCCTGTGCAGGTGAACACTCGCATGCATGGAAAAACGGAGAAGAGGAAGCACCTGGAATCACCTAGTGCAAAAAGAAGAAGAAACATTAACTGCAATGCATAACACTGTATATGGTTTCTTCTTTCCGAACTCACCCTGGAACTGAGGTTTGACCTCCCAGCTTTGAGACGCAAAGCCCCCGAAGATATGTCCTTTAGTGTCCTTTACCAGAATGACAGTGGCACCCCGACTTTTGCAGTTGCCCACCAGCCGGGTGAAGCTTTCTCCGTGTATGTTTGTGGAGAATAGCAACCTCCAGGGGGCACTGTGTCCAGCTGGCAGCTGAGGTGTCAGGAACATCAAAAGAGGTATATTCAAGAGACAACGGAGTTCATTCCAGGGAGCGTACTGACACGGGGGCAACAGAGTTGGGGGAGGACGGGAGGGCAACCCAACTCCTAGACCCTCACCAATCAGGAGCTCCAAAAACATGGCCATTGCTGGGATCCGGAACATCCAGTCTTCCAGACAAGGAATGTCACATGTATTATGATCTATAAAAGCAGCAACAAGGACAAATTATGTTAAATAGTCCTCTTGAAGTGCACTATATCTGTTAGTTACAGATTTGTTATCATTAACTAAAACTAAAAGTGAAAAAAAAAAAAAAAAAAAAAATATATATATATATATATATATATATATATATATATACACACTTCATTTTTCATTCATACTATTCATTTTTATTTGAATTTAAATCAGTTTTTATTTTGTTACTGTTACAAACCTGAAGATTTTAATTCAGAGGTCAGTTGTTCTGCCAGAAGATTAACACCTTGAAGACCATCACCCATGCGATCTGGTTGCCAAGCTCGTAGATGCCCCCTGTGGGCTAGAGTCTGCACTGCAGCTGAAACAAGGTCCTCCACAAACTATTCAATAAACATTAAAGGGGTCATATGACGTTGCTAAAAAAAACATTATTTTGAGTATTTGGTGTAATGCAATGTGTTTATGCGGTTTAAGGTTCAAAAAACACATTATTTTCCACATACTGTACATTATTGTTGCTCCTCTATCCCCCGCCTTTCGATTTTTACAAAGCTCATCGTTCTGAGAAGCGAGGCGTGCTCTGATTGGCCAGCTATCCAGTGCGTTGTGATTGGCCGAATACCTCAAGCGTGAGATGGAAATGTTACGTCCCTTACCGTATTGTGATAGCGTGTCCCGGTGCGACGACACAAAAACAATAAAACCCATTACAAACGAGGCATTTGTTGCATCCAGTGGGGACATAATTACTGATTATAATGACTTATACTGTCTTTTTACGCGTCGCGTTTCATCACGCCACGTAAACATTACCATGTCTGCATTTGTGATCGGAGAAACGACAAACAACAAGCACTACTCTACACTGCTCAAAACTCGCATTTGAATCGTCAGTGGTAGAAACGTACTTACAGGCTGTGAGTCAGAAGCGTCAGACTGTCCTTGCAAAGTTTGAATTGCCCCACTTTATAGAAACAGCCTTTGTGCAAGCCAGCATTGTAGGCTACTCCCAGGTTCAGGAAATAGTCCTCCGTAAAATGCGCTGCACACACTCTAATATTTGGGTTGAACTGTTCTGGAACAGTGTTGTAAATACAACTTAACTACTGATTTCTAGTTGTGTCCTCTTTTGGAAGCCCAAACAAAGTAGTTTCGCTTTCACAACGAAACACACAGCGTCTCCAGGACATGGCGCCCGCGGCAGCAACAATACTACAGCGAGAATAATAGTTCCGCCTTCTTTCATTGCATATATGTTTATATAGAATTGAGATGCTTTATTGTTAAATTGAGTTTGTGGGTTAAAATGGTCATCATAAGTCAGCAAAATAAGTGGTTTATCTGATTGTGCCTTTAATTAATAGTGTTGTTATAGTTAACTAAAACCGTAAAAAAAATTATTGAAATGAAGCTGAAATAACATAAATAAAATATTAGCCGAAAATGTAAGCTTAAAAACTCACAAATCAAATAAAAAATTATAAAATTTATATAGAAATATTAAAATTATTAAATATTAAAATTACAAAAAAATGACAAAATCACATAACAAAATTACTAAAACTTCAATAAAAAATAAAATGAAAACTAAATATTAGTGCTGTCAAATTATTAATCGCGATAATCACATCCAAAATAAAACTTTTTATTTACATAATATGCTTGTGTACTGTGTATATTTATTATGTATAATTAAATACACACACATCCATGTATATATTTAAGAAAAATATGTTTATATATTACATATATTTATATATAATATAAATGATATGAATATAAATATATACATGTAAATACATATAAATATTTTCAAAGTATATACTGTATGTGTGTCTATTTATATATACATAATAAATATGCACATTACCCACACATATATTATGTAAACAAAAACTTTGTTTTTGATGCGATTAATCACAATTAATCATTTGACAGCACTACTAAAAATATACAAATAAATGAATACTATAATAATACATAAATAATACTTAACACTGATACTGAAACACTTTATATAATTAGATTCTGGTGGTTGGAATGCGATTAATCGCAATTAATCGTTTGACAGCACTAATAAAAATCTAAAAATAAATTAATACTAAAATAATACATAAATATTACTTAACACTGATACTGAAACACTTTATATAATTAGATTCTGGTGATACTTACACCTCTGATCTGTTCAGTTGTGGTAGCAGTAGCCTTTGCACCCTCTGCCATTGCCAAGATCAAAGGTGCACGTTCCTCTGCAGTTCCTCTAAGAATGTCTGCCAGGAAAATCACCAGCTGCTCGCGACTTATCCCATCACCAGGGGGCAGTGGCACTCCTGGATCAATGCTGTGTATGCCCTGGAATACTCTCTTTATCATTGATTCTGAGGCCATCTTTCCCATTGCCATCTGAAACAAATAAAAAGAAAACTGAAAAGGCCATATCCATGTATGTTAAGTGTTGGCACAGACATGCAATTTAAAAAATAGAAGTTTGAATGACTTGCATCTGTTCACCAGTCATAACATTTTCATTTATTTTTTTAGCACATGCTTCTTTTTTTAGATATTCTACAATACTCTTTGGCCTATGTACAAATAACATCAGACAACATTTAAATGTGTATCCAATAACAATACACAATCATTTATATTTGCCCCTTCCATAAGGAACTATTTACTGTATGTGGTAAATTTGGAAATAAGTGGGCATTTTCTAAAATCAGTTCCCATGTGGTTTTTGAAACATACAGTCGAAGACAGTGTTATTTTAGTATCACTGGGATACTATTATACTATAATATTTTGAATTTTTATTGATATTTTTATATTTTATTTTAATTTTAGTTAAAACGTCAGTAATTCTGTTGTATGTTTTGTCATATTTATTAGTGTTTTTTAATTTTTTATTTCAGTTTTAGTTATTTATTTTAGTTTCACCTATAATAACCCTGGTTCAAGATGATATCACACCGTAACACAAAATCATTAAAGACAGTGTCATGCAATCTTCTCTAAAGCTAAGAACGACATAATCGTCAACAATCAAATAAATGTTATCATACAGACAGCAGCAATTTAAGAATAACAGATCTAGTTCAATGTATTGTTATGCCACAGCTGCTTACCTTCAGCATGTCTAGGGATAAAACCTTCCCCGGTTTTCCAGATGAAACAGAAGAGCCAGTTCCATGAAGCCTGTCAAATATCCCCTCTATAACAGGTCTCTCATCCGGACGAAAACGAGCCAGTCGTTTCTGCGCTACAACACTGTCGGCGTTCCCCATCACCCTGAAGGAAAACACGAATGAATGTAAAAATAAATGAACTAATTATTTAAATTAAGTATCATAGGCACAAACCAATACATCAAATATTTATTCAGCTACCGACTGAAACTAAGTGCTAATGGAAAATTCTGAAATTCAGTGCACACTTGAGTTATGAAAGACAGAAGTGGGATTTTCAGACCTGGTCAGCGGTTCAGTTTGACATTTCGACTCACGATGTAAACAAAACGCATTATTTCCTGGTTCTGCACTACATCACGCGCAGAGGACCAATGAATGGAGAGAAACTTCAAAACGCGCTGTGATTGGCTGAATCAGAGTTGCGTCATCCGTGGAGTGATAGTGATAGTGGTTTTCCTAGAGGCAAATTAGCTGGAAATTGTATCAAAAGTGATAAGAACGAAGGATACTATTACATTTACCAGTATTAAAAAAAAAACACCACATGGTTAGATCTCATCGAGCTACTTTTTCTACTGCAACCACTTTTTAATCTTAGTTTTTACATGAATATTATATTTTATTAATATTATTTGTAATAAGGTAATGTACGTATTTGTGTAATACTTTCTGTTTATGGCAAATGCTGTCTGATTATATAGAAAAGTATCTGCATTAGGGGTTTGAAGACTAACAAAGCATACACTACTGTTAAACTTAATCGGGGTTTCCAAACTAGGGTCCGTTGAATAATTTATAGAAAAACAGTATAAAATTAAATAAATAAATACAACATCTACAGTACAGTAATATATATATATATATACATATATATATATATACATATATATATATATATATATATATATATATATATATATATATATATATATATATATATATATATATATATATTTATTTATATAATTGTGACCCTGGACCACAAAACCAGTCATAAGGGTCAATTTTTTGAAATTGAGATTTATACATATTTATACATATACATGAGATATATATAGAATATGATAATATTTGGTCGAGATACAACTATTTGAAAATCTGGAATCTTAGGATGCAAAATAATCAAAATAATGAGAAAATCGCCTTTAAATTTGTCCAAATGACGGTCTCAGCAATGCATATTACTAATTAAGTTTTGATATATTTATGGTAGGAAATTTACAAAATATCTTCATGATCTTTACTTAATATCCTAATGAATTTTGGCATAAAAGAAAAATCGATAATTTTGACCCATACAATGTATTTTTGGCTATTGTTACAAATATACCTGTGCTACTTAAGACTGGTTTTGTGGTCACAATTATGAATATTATATAATTATAATATATATTAATTTTGCTCATAATTAGTTACAATTAGTTTGATATTTTTTAATTAGTTTGATATTTTTCAGTCACTGGGAGTAATGTAGTGCCTCTTGTTATCCAGAAGAGGGTAGACTAACCCCGCTATTTAAAGCATCAGCTTTGTCTTTTCCGTAGGGTTTACAGATCTTTCTCAGCAGGCGATGAAAAACGCCTTTTAAGGGCATGAGATTCATGTGAGATCTGGGCGTGATGCCCGCTGACGTTCAGCAGTCTTAAACTGAAGTTTTAAAAGAAGCCGTGTAAGGACATTTCCTTAAACTGAAAGTGTTAGTTAAAACAGAAATGGAAATAGTCAAATCAGTTGGGAGGGATAGAATTCACTCCGGTGCGACGGAGAGCGAAAGACAGGCTATCATCTGCAATGAATGAAGCGCAAAACCTCACGGCAACGCAAATGAATGCTCTGCGCATGCGCATCAATCATCCGCCCAGCATGGAGGCTTGTTGAACTCTGTGCCAGTGCTCAGGGCTGAGATTCTGTACTACTGTGTGTGGATTCCTTACTTCTCTCAAGTTAGTGGAAGCTGATCATTAACTGTCAAATGTACAAGCACACATTTGTAGTAATGCATAAACTAAAATTGGTAAAATGTTTACTTCATGAGAATTATCTTTAAGTAAAAGCCAAGGTTTGTTCATAATACATATGTGTAAAGGTCACAGAGCATGTGGACTACTATGTGAAGTTGACATGATGGGTTTTTACAGCCTAATTTTACATTGTCAGTGTGTACAGTGCAGTCTCTAATGAGCAGGTGTAAACCGCAACAATGCAGCTATTGTGCTGCAAACCAACCTGCTTACGGTTTGTACATGCATAGGCCTGGCCTTTTTCAATTTTGTTGTTCTTGTGGAAGTTTGTTGCCAACTGACCATGTAGAATCAAATGTGACAGCATGTGGAGAGAAATAAAAATTCTAATTTATTTCATGAAGCATAACTAATGTGCTGGTGATGTACTGCTGTCACTATGCTGTGACGATTCCTATAACAATCATGCCTCCTTTCTAGCTTCAATATGAGTAATATAACCTAGTCACACATAACCCCGATGTATTTCCATTATAAATATATATATACTGTATAAATATATACTGTATATATTTATAAGCTCATAAATTCCCCATAGCCTAATCTTTATCTTGTAATTCAGCCATTAAATTACTTATTATTGTACATATATATTTTAGTTTTACTATTTAATTCATTGTATTCAAAATAATTATATTCTAAATGTTAGCAATGTTGCACAAACACAACTATTTGCATTGAAAGGTCATATTCTGTAGCTCTGTGTGTCTTCGTTAAACATGTTTCTAACAGGCACAGACACAACCTGAGAGAAATGTTACCATTTTAAACCGAAAGGTTTCTCTGGCTGTAACCGTGTGATAGCTCCAATCTGCAAGCTGAGGCATGAGGTTTCTCTCTTTCTTTTTGGATGCTTCTTCTTTCTCCTTCCTTTGTCTGCCACTGTCTACCACAGCCCTATATGGTAAAAGTCTGTAGCACACTCAGTATACAGGAAATGGTGAAAACCTTAGCACCCACGCTCATGCAAACACGCTGTGTTCTCTGTGGTGCTCATTTGTGTTTATACTTAACCATATTACTGTTATAAATGAAACACATTGTTTGATAAGAAACTACCAATTCACTCATTTAAAAAAACACTCTTTGTTTAGTTCTTCTTATCTTTTATTTTTCTGTCTATCCTGCCTTTATTTGCATGTCATCACATGCACATTAAACTGTCATGAGCCCTACTATTTCTCAAAGTGCCTTCAAGTGTGAATGATGCATAGCACCTGTATCTGGTTAAAAATATCAAGGGCTCTGTGTTAAAAATAGTCTTAATTATGCCCACACTCATTTTTGTCCTCATTTTAGAATAGCTATACAATATAATACTGTATATAATATTGACAGTTATTTTCCAGTACATATGATACACTAGCTTAAAATTTAAATGAACCCTTCATGAAATATGAGGTCAAATGGTTTGACAGATATTTTATTATAGGGGGTGTACTTGAGATTTATAATCAGATAGTCATAATTAAACTGCTGAATTTGTGTGGGACTATAAAAGCTGACCTTTTCTTTTGATCTTTGCGCTTGTGTTTATCTTTGATTGCAAGAAGTGGGCCTGATCAATAAATGAATAACTTTATCCAGCTCATTGACCCATATTCTAAAGAGCTATAGCCCAATTAAATGGACATTTGTAGTGGGCTAACACTTCAGGGAAGTTGATAGATTTTTTTTTGGAATAATTAAACTGAGCCAGATAGAGATTATTCTGTTTAGGGTTCTTGCTGTTTCAGAACTGAAACATTCTCTTAGTATCTGGTTAATGTTTATAGCTGCATTCATGACGCCTTGCTGTGCTGCATTCTCATGTTACCTTCTTTGATCATTACCGTTCAAAAAAATGGGGTCAGTAAGTTTTTTTTAAGATAAAAATTATTTTATGAAGCAAGCATGGAATAATTTCATTAGAAGTGACAGTAAGAAATTTTACATTGTTTATGGAATAATGGATACTGAAAATTCTGCTTTGTACTATTACTTTGTATTTTGTACTATTTTTACTGTATTCTCAATAAATGCAGCCTTGGTGAGCATAAGAGACATATTTCAAAAACATTCTAAAAAATCCTATTGACCCTAAACTTTTGAACATTATTGTGATTCATTATTTTGTGAATTCAGTTTAGTTGCAATTAAATTACACATTATATTATATTATATTATACTATATTACTGATATATATTATATCAAAAAGCATATTTTTCTACAGAACACTTCACATTTAATGAAAAAAGTTTTCTGACACTATGTAAAAAAAATAAAATAAATTAGTTACTAAAAATAAAATTCATTGATCTTGGCTGGTCAAGTCCAAATCTGACTAGTAGAAAAAACTTTTTAACATTCAAGAGGGGGCTGAATCCAACCCACGACTGAATATACGGTCAGTGAATGATGGGAGGCTCTTGTTCTAAAGAAGGGTGTATTATATTATTTTATAAATGTGTAAAAATATTGCTGTTTTCAAATAGCTCCAGAACTTTCAACATCTGTGGTCATCAACACATGAGAACAGTGCAAGTTGGATTGCTGGTAACACACTTTCTGATGGGGACCCTACCATTGGCCAGCAGGTTAGTGACAATCAGAGCACTGAGCCAGGTTTGGCTGGTTGGAGTGCATCTTGTTAGCTCATGACAATGGCAGCACTGTGCCAGAGCCTGAATGGTTCACAGGAACATTGCGAAGTGACCCATTCACTCACTCTCAATGGGTGCCCCTTTCTTCCCCCAGTTAAATCCCATCTTCCTCTTCCCCAAAAGCCAGACTCAACCAAACTAACCAGCAGTCCCTCATGTCATTGTCACTAGATTTCCTGTAGCCTTAGGCCCAGATGTAAATAAAGGCGTTTGTATCTAAACAAATTTCCCTTAGCCAGCACCTCCGAAACATCAGAAAACTCTATAATAAGGCAAAACAGCAGATCATTGTGTAAACCCTGCCCTCCACTTGGGTTCTTCCAAGAGGAAGCCATGAAAGGTTAACAAAACACTGTGTTTGTTCTCGTCAGACTCCTCCTACTCTACTGACTTGACTTAATTGGCAATCAAAATAGATTTCATGTAAAATAGCCTTAAGCCGCTAACAAATTTTTAATGTAATGTATGCAAATTACTAATTTGGTGAGCAAAGATGTGTACAAACCTTACGTACACATACTTAAAGATTTGGAGTCTTTTTTTTTTTATTTTAATAATGCATTTAAAAAGGAAAATTTCACTTTCTTCAGTAGCACAACAGTTCAGATGTATCAAAAGTACACACACACTGTGTGAGTGTGTTTGTGTACAAACTATTTTACAAAATACTTAAAGATATTAATTTCTTAAAGATATTAATTTATTTAGATATTACTTTTAATCAGCAAAAAAGTAACAGTAAAGACTTTTACATTATTACAAAATATTTCCATTTCAAATAAATCCTGTTCTTTTGAACTTTCTATTTATCAAAGATCCCTGAAAGAATATGCATTACTGTTATAATCGTAACTGGCAACCACAAATTTTTTAAGCAGCACAACTTTGATAATCAGCAAAATCAGCATATTAAAATGATTTCTGAAGAATCATGTGATACTGAAAACTGGAGTAATGGCTGCTGAAAATTTAGCTTTGCAAGGAATAAATTGCATTTCTAAATATATAATAATAGAAGCAGTTATTTTAATGTGTAAAATTATTTGACAATATTACTGTTTTATGGTATTTTTAATCAAATAAATGCAGCTATGGTGAACATAGAGACTTTTATCAGACCTTAACATTTTTACAACATTTTGTACATTTATTTTTTGTAATATTATACCAAAACAATCATCACATGACTTCAGTAATGTGTGTGGGGTATGAAATACGCTTGAACTGGGAGGCCTCTGGAATGCAGGAAGGATCCAAGCAGAATAGCTGGCAGTGACTTCCTTGTGAACAAGACGCCAAAGAATCTTCAGAAACATGTCCACACACACGCACAACATTCTTGCTCTCAAACACACATTCTGTATGACAGCGAGTTGTAGAAAAGCAAGCAAGCGAGTTGTCAGAACACGTACGCCTCTCAAAGCCCCATAAACGGACAGGGAGATAAAGATAAGGACTAGCCTGTCTGGCTGACTGAGTGTTTGTGTGGCTTAAACAGGACATTCTTGATGACAAGATCAATACAAAGGCCTTCCCTCTGTGTGAGGAGAGACTAACTAACATTCACATGTAATTTATCTCATTAAAGTAGTCCCCAAAGTCACTCAGCAACACCTGCTACTCAAGCTATTCCAGCTAAGATCTGTTACAAACACACAGCTAATAGGTGCAGTGTGGCTGCTAGTATATTTATGTATGATGCTAAGTGGTTTTTAGGTTGTTACTCACTGGCCAAAAAGTAAAAAAAAAGCCCAACCACAAGAATGGATGTACTAATATTATAATTCTACCCAATAACTGATAAATAGATATTAAAATTCCATAGCATTTTGTCTAAATTAATTAAATATATATTTTAAAAAAAAGTTTTAAATGTTTAATTTAGACACCACAATATTATAACGTATAGTATGAAAAATTGGTATTAATTTTTAAATGTAATAATTTATTAATGTATTTAAAGATTAACTTTAAGTGAGTGTTTTGATGATGGTAAATACAGTATACATTACAGTTTAGAAGTTTATGGTCGATACACTCTTTTGTTTTTTATGTTTTTGAAAGTCTCTTATATGCTCACCAAGGCTGCATCTATTTGATCAGTAGAAACAGTAATATTCTGAAATATTATTTTACATTTAGAATTTAAAATAACTTTTCTATTTTAATGTATTTTAAAGTATAATTTATTCCTGTTAAGGCAAAGCAGAAATCATTTTAATATGCTGATTTGGTGCTCAACCATTTCTTATTAATATCAGTGTTGCTTAACATGTCTTTAAAACCCTTTTGAACAGCTGTGTAATTGAAATGGAAAAATAGGGAAAATGAGCATATACAATTAAACAATTCTGACACCAATATATTAAAAAATTCCTGTCATTTTTAAAATTAAAAACACATTTCTCCTGTTCATATCTGTAGGACAAACAGTGCAGAATGATTTACATGCGAAAGTTGAACACTAGCAATCCTAAGCTCTATTGACCCAATTTAACCAACTATCAAGACAACACAAACAGGTAGATTTTCTACGGGCCCCAATTTCAGCGTCTACATTCCTGCCTCACGTCTCTCTGTGCTACCAAAACTCAGCGTCATAAAAGCAGCCTGGAAGAAGCTTATAGATTATGGATTAAGCAATTATGCAGTTGGGCACACATCTGTTGGACTATACGCAAGGCAGGAGAGTAGGAAGAAAGAGATGGGGGAGGAGGAAAGAAGACAAGAGTTACAACAGAGGGGAAAGGGGGACGGGAAATGTTTTTGGGGGCCATTATTGACAGGCTTTGGAGCAGAGCAGCTTGGCTTGAGGCAGCCTGACCACAGCGGTGGCCATGACAACCCCTGGGAGTCCCCCATAAACCCTCTGGGATTGTTAGCATTTGTGCAGAAGAGTGTTGTGCCAAGCAGCTTGCATTACCTAAGCGATGCTGAGGCCAACTCATGCAAAATAGTATCAATGGTAGCTTGATTCTGCCACAGGATGAAAAAATAATTAGGTAACTGTGACTTTTCATCTCACAATTCAGACTTTTTTCACAATTCTGAGTTTATATCTTACAATTTTGACTTTTATTCCTTATAGAAGTTGAAATTGATGACATGTTAACCTGCAGTTGCGAGACACAAATTCTGAAAAGAAAAGTCAGAATTGCGAAATATATACTCGTTATGCGAAAACTTAAAGTTGCAAAGTTACCTTTTTTTATTCCGTGGTGGAGAAAAAAAACATTGCGAATACAGACAAAAAATAAAATAAAATAAATAAGTAAAAAAGTAAATGCAATATATAAACTCGGAATTCAGAGAAAAAAGTGAGAATTGCAACATATAGATTAATAATTCAGAGGAAAAAAGTCAGAATTGTGATACAAACTCAGATTTCAGTCAAAAAAGTCAATTGCAAGATATAAACTCAGAATTAAGAGAAAAGACAGAACTGCCAAATTTAAACTCAGAATTGCAAGAAAAATGTCAGAATTTGTCTCACAATTTTTTCCTTTTTTCTCAGAAGTCTCAGTCTGCATCTTGCATTTTTTTTTTTTTGTTTGTTTCAACCACAGAATAAAAAAGGTAATTGCAACTTTTTAAAAAAATGCAAAATTGCAGAAACTCTGGGCCAGATTAACTAAACAGGGCAAATTAGCGTTAAAAGCGCAATTCCATAAAAGCGCCGATGGGAGGGGAAAATTCTGCGTGTGATTTACTAACAATGCGCACATTAAAGAACACAGACGCAGCCAGATAATTTCCATAATGACCAGCGCAATCTACCAAGAGCATCGCAAATTAGCACCTGCTATAAGACATGCTTTTTTGGCCATTAAATAATGGCACAAATACTAGCAATTTGATGAGTGCAAACATTAGTAAATCACGTTGCGGGATTCATTTTAATACTCTCTTTCCATAAATTTTGCGTCTGAAAGGGAAACTCCTACAAATTCATATTCAATAATGTCAGGCGCAACAATAACTGTGTCTATGCCTTTTCAGCGCTAATTCTTCTCTGCGCATCTTTAGTACATCCTGACAGTACTATTTTAACGCCAAATACTGTTTGTAAATTTGCTACTGGTAGTAAATCTGGCCCAAATTCTGAATTGAGAAACTGAAAAAAAGTTGTGAAAAAGTCTTATTTTAAGTTAAGTTATTTTAAAAAGTTATTTTATTTATTTTTTTAATCCATGGCGGAACCGGCTTCCATATCAAAGATTAATCACAAACGAAGCAAAATATAACACACAAGGACAAAACATCTTCAAAAAACAACAATTTTATTCTGACATGATTGCTTTGTGACCATCTTATTTCTTTTCTTGGCTCCGGAGGCATTTTTATTAAAGGAAGAACCATGGGTTGTGTTTTTAAAGCAAATAAAACTTACTTTTTAATAAAAAAGAAAAGAAAAATGACATTCTCTGGTATTTTAATTTAAACCAAAATGAAGGCTACACTAGAGAAATGGCTGCTCCTTGGTTGGGTGGAGAATGCGAAACAGCCAATCAGAGCTACGAGATCCTTTAAGACTCCACCCCCTGCATGCAAGTTAGCCAGTCACAGTGCAGTGTCTGCAAACACACACATACACACATGCACACATTCTATGATGTCTTCCTCTCCATGGGAGATTGAGACAGTAAACACAGTGGTCTGTATTCAGCGGGGAGATGAAGATTTATAATAAACCCCTTGGAAAACAATGCTGGACTCGTAAGCTCTCCATTGATTATGGAAGCGTATCACAGTGATGACAACTCTGAGCCAAAGGAGCATCGTCAGAAACTACAGTTACAAAAATGCCCCTGAAGAAAAAGAGAACCTCATAGCACTAGTAGAGATGACTTTGAGATGATGCACAGTACAGTAGATAGATAACTCAACCATGGCCAGACTGGCAAGAGGGGTGAGGTATGTATATTTATGTTTGTCTGTGTGTACGTGTATGTTTGTGTGTGCGTGTGTATGAGATGACGTTTTCCTCTTCCTTCTCCTCCAACCCTATGGAAACCCGCCCCCAAGTTCTATTCGGCCTGGGCATCGTAGTTGGCCCCGCCAGCCTTTTTCAGCTCGGTGCGGAGATATTCCTCCTCCAGCTCTCTGGGATCACTTATCATAAACTCCTTGGCAAAGTTCTGCATGGAAAAACATACTATGAGTGATGGAGAGAAAGGCATCTTTGCATGAATGCACCAATTTGTTTACAGTGAAAAAGACCTTGAACTCTGCTTGTCTGGGTGCGTCGAAGTTTGTTGGAGAGTTTGCATATGGCATGAGCGATGGAATCAGAGAACGCAAAACCCACCTGCACGATGTCTTTTACCAGTGTCTTGTCAGTGCTAATCTTGGCTCTTTGCAGTCCGCTGACGTTTTCGCCAATCCAGGTGATGAGGGTGAATTTGGCACGCTTGCTCATGGCATCGCCTGTCGTGATCCTTACAAACCCGAAGAGACGATTGTCATCTGAGAGTCAAAGAAAAAGAAATTCTTAAGTTGTGCCATTTTCTGGATAACTGCAGCTTTCTTTTAAGATTGTGAATTGATTAAAAATGTTAAATGCATAATTAATTAAATTAATAAAATATATAGCAAAACATTTGCTGAGAAAAGCCTCCAACTAAACTGAAGATAAATCAGACTTTGCTAGACAAGAAAATCATTGAAGATACATTATGAAAAGTAGCTTTAGAAATCAATATTTATTTACTGATTGATTGATTTTTAAAAAAAAAAAAAATATATATATATATATATATATATATATATATATATATATATATATATATATATATATATATATATATATATATACACACACACACACACACACACACACACACACACACACACACACACACACATTGAATGACAAGTGTATGGATAACAGACCTATTCACCACAAACTCAAACTCCACAAGATTACTTCCTCAATTAATAAAATCCCAAAAAATTACATTACAAAAAGCAGTAACAAAAAAAAAACACAAGATCATTTGATATCGATGAATACATTTTAAATAAATAACAATAACTATCCACTTTACCACTGAGTTTGTTAATCTGTCTGAAAAAATCTCTGTATGCCTTTGGTTTGTAATTATTTTAAGTCAACAATTTATTTCACTTTCATAATCTGGCCTTTTCTAGTTAAACAGGATATTTAACAAGAAAATTGAGTCAAAAGTGAAGTGGAGCAATGGTGCCTGGAGGGGAAGAGTTAAAATAGTAAGTAGGATTCATTATGTGAACTGAAAGGGCGGTGCAAACTATTACATTTTGATAAAGCATTTTGTATTTGGAATAACATGCATCAATGAATCGTGAACAATAACACTCAGAATGTGATTTAAAGTAGATAGAATCATGTTTGATTTCATCTTGAACATAATAATGTGCTTCATTATTGTCACTCCAGTCCAGTTTAGCTGAACTTTGTCTGTTTAATAACAAGAGCTTGGATTCGACTGAACACTGTCTCTATTGTAGCGAGTGTTTTGAATCTACACTATTGCATTGTTTTCCTTTCCAGAGAAAGACGTCATGATATGAAATGCAATCTGAGAGCATCACGTGCGAGCGGTGGGCAGGGCTGGGAAATTTAAGCTCTGACATCATACCACATGAAAAACGAGGAATAGAGAAAGTGGGTGAGGACAGGAGATGATCTAGTTAACAGACTCTATTGATAAGGGTGATTTATGGTGTAATATTTTATCTGTACCACTCCCAGTCTCTCTCAGCTTAACAGCTGGCCTCTTCCTCCCAAATGTGCTACAACTGCATTGCAGTGGCATTGGGACTAGATTCAAAGATAACATCAATTGCACTTAACTATGGCGTGCCTCTGTTTAGACACTGACAACATCAGAGAGAGTATTATGCAGAGGAAAGCTCTTGTTAAACCATTCATTAAATGTTAGTGGTGCACATCTTTGCACTTTGATCTTTATTGATCTGCTTATATGCCTAATAATTATAGCGCTAAACATATACATATATACACATATACACACACACACATACATATACATATACATATATATACATATACATATACATATACATACACATATATATATATATATATATATACACACTTAAAATATATATATATATATATATATATCTTTTTTTTTAATTGTTGCATTTTTTTTACTTAGTAACATTTTATTACATATAGGCCAGTTAAAAAATAAATGGCTACTAAAAACCAAAGGGTATTACACTCTTGTTCTATCTTGTACTGTGTATAATTTACAGTGCTTAAATACGATCTTAGTAGGACTTTACTGGAAAACAAATGCTTAGGTGAATTCCCTTGGCTCTACTTGAGACTGATAATATCTGGTTTTCTGTTGTTGATTAACTGGGCTTAAGGTTTAAGAAGCTAAGTCAGGGAACCATGGGTAATACTGTCAGTTGTATTTGGCACGTTAAAGTTTCAAGTACAAAGTGGATGATGAATCTAAGTCACATTATAGAGACCTCTGCTGTATTTCAACAGAACTGAAACCTCGAACAAACCACATTTAGGAAGTGAGCGGTGCTTGTCGTGTCAGCTTGCCAAATGAACAGTTGGAAAGCATGGACTCTAGTAAAAACGAGAGGGTTGTGCTGTTTTATTTTACGATTATATGAAAACACGGCGACACATTGACTTTTTCGCGATGTGGCAATGCTTCCACATACTTCTACTTCCTCTTGCGTGTGTGAGGCACATTTCTGAAGAACTCACTTCCAGAAAGTCAGCGTTTTTGTGCTGACTACACCTGCACTGTACTTCCAGGTTGCCAGGCTATGATGATGCAGCATAACGACATATTTCAAATATTCAATCTTTTTGACATGACCTAAAAAACAAGCTTTAGATTTTGCTAAAAATTTATCTGAAAAAATGTGACCGGCTCTATAATTCTGAGTCACTTTGACCCAGAAACCCATTTTGAGTTTTATGCTCTAAAGTAAAAAGTTGATGGAGCAGATCACAAATGAAAGCAATATAAAATCATATTCTTCAGTCAGAGATTTTCTATCACATAAAACCACATAATAAAGTTAAAATAATTCATAAAGCTACTGACTGACACTTTATGACATCTCTTCATAAAACAGAAATTTTGCAACTGTATTTTCATTTTGTTCTGTCCACTACAGAGTTTTAGGGAGATTCCAATACCCATAGATTCTCCAACTACTCAAAAGCCTACCAAAATACTAAAGAAATATATGGATAAATCAGTTTGTGGGTGGCTATGGCACAAATGACATCTTTTCTGTTTGGATTTAAAACATAAATAAGTATTTCATAAGTATTCTTCATCAGTAAAAGTGCTTATTGTAACATACTGCTCCATATAGGAAGACATCTTTGATCATCTGTCAGAGCACAGAGCCGGAAGCCAAGGCATTGCAACACTTGTACAAGTTTACATCTGCTAGTGGCTGCACAATCTACTCATGGAGACTGAACTGAGCACCACACCCAAATCTCTGTTCAATTAGGATGACAGAATGAAAGGCGAAAAATTACATCATTTCAGTGGAGCTAGACAGTTATTTACAGTTATAAAATATACTGCATATAGTATAACACACTATATTCACTGTAGCTCAACTAATCCCAAAACCGCAGATACTGTGTATCGGATCGATCTAAAGTTGAATTTAATGATTTCTGGTTGATTACAAATACAAATGTGTTTATATTTACTAAAATCCTCTCATCAAACTTCCCACCAGTTGCTCAGCCTCATGTCATGTCATGTCATCTAGGACAAGTATGAAACCATATTTGGTATTGTCTACCTTGGAAAATGAATTACTTCCTAGTGATGTGATGCAAAACTTAAAGGGACAGATCACCCAAAAAAAAATTAATAAAACTCAAAGTAAGGTTAGAGCTTGTAATGCCTCAGTCATCATTTACTTTTGATTGAGTCTGTCAGTCTCACTGAAGTCATACAAGTGTGTGGTGAATAAATGATATACCTTTCATTTTTGGGTAAACTTTCCCTTTAACACTTGATTTATTGAACTACTTTGCAAAAATATCTCCCAACAATAATAAAAGTAGGTAAATCTCAGAGAATGGACTCACCTGTGCACTGATTCTTGAATTCTTCGTAGTCGGACCCGTGACCAGCTGGTACAATGGTAGATCCATCATACTTAAAAGATGCCCTTTAAACAGCAAAATTGATATTTTAACTGTTGTCAAATGCTGGCTGTGTCTCAAAACCTAGAGAGCAGCCTACCTGGACATTTTTGGCCAAAATGCTGCCTAGGTAGGCTGCAAACTAGATTTTGACACACTTCCCCTGTGTTACAAGACCCATCCCTACATGTTGCACCACACACTGTCAATGAGTCAGTTAAAACAGCGTTTGATGTTTCATTTGAAAGATTCCAAATGTTGAAACAATGTAGCGAGTTCATCCAAGACGCGGCAAACAGTATTTCTGGATGTGCGGTAAATCAAGGCTTCACTCACCAGCATATATCTGAGCTGTCGTCTCTCACCAGATTGTATGCCTCTCTGCAAGCCTCTTTGTCAATTCGCGTTGCCATTTCGACGATGCAAAAGGAGATAATGTGTCTAAATGCAGAACAAAGCCGGGGGAACGAGAGAAATTGCGGATAAATCCCAAAGTGCGACAGAGGGGCTGCTGGTGTAGCAGGGAGGTCTCTTCTCTCAGTGGGATGGAGAGGCAACTAATTTCACGACTCGATTCATTTGCCTCTTAATGGGCGTTAGTGATAGTTGTGTGTCAGGTTGCTGTTCCAGTGAATCAGGGAGCTCGTGCCAGTTTCACCTCCTCCTAATGGCCAACTTGGGTATTGAGCTACATTAAATCCACCCAGTTCTGTCCTGTCATCTCACAGTTGGTCTGAGTTAGTCTGCCATCTCGTGGACCTGAGTTGCTCTTTTGTGTAATATTTGGATTACAGACGAGAATCAGGCCTACCATAGGCGAATCATACCAAGAAATATTAAATTTCACCCTAAAATAAAATAAATCATTTTAAAATAAAAATCATTTTATTTTGCATAAAGAAGCATATCCTTTCCCCCAAATTCTCATTATTAAAATCTTTAGTATAGCGTGAATGAAAATAATATCATGTATTAGCGTAAAAAGTTAAAAATATACTAGATTGATAGATTTAACTTAAGCTTAAACGGGTTAAAAGGGCTTCTGTGTGTTTACTTTTTTTTTTTTTTTTTTTTTTTTTTTTTTTTTTTTTAGCTTTTAACAGTTGAAGTTTGAAGGACCAGTCAGAAAATATATAAATACCTTATTAGAACAGCCTGAAGGTTTGTGTCAAGTTTTGTGGTCACTCCTTAAAGCTTTAATGTTAGAAATTTGGTCTCAGAAAAATAATCGGAACAATAATAAGCTTTAATGATACATCTGTATATTGGCTTTGTCAAGCCAACACAGTCACAAAGATATCCCCTTTCTTGTACATTATTATTATTATTACTACTACTACTACTACTACTCCGTTACATTCTTAATTTGAACCAATTTGAGTACAAAAGTGACTTTTATTTTGAAATGAAGCGCAACACGGAAGTGAGAACTCAGCAGCCAGCTTCACTGTGCCAAGGACAAAATAACTTGTTTATAGTCACTTCCGGCCATTTAACTAGTAATTAATACGGGCAAAGAATGGAAAATGGTAAAATAATATCTGCATTTTACTGTACGGTTGTTGTCACAGCTGTATCGATACAGTATATACTTGTGTACTATATATGGTTACTTTTAATTACTTTCGATAATAATTTATGATTATGATATTTTGCAGATAGTTTTATGGCAGATGACACAATGGACAGTGGGAAGCAATCTCGTCTTTCACGTCCTCACAGAATAAGTGAATCTTCAAAGGTATGCATAACAATGTTGTTATTGCTGACTAATAGTGAAACTATTAAAATATCTTTTTATAATAACACAATTAAATATAAATATTAAATGAAAAATAACCTTTTTAAAAACGTAAATGGACACTAACTGAACTAAAAAAAACTGAAACTGAAAAAAAAAATTAAAGCTAAACAGAAATATGAAAACCCCCTTAAAACTAATAAAAATAATAATAAGCACATTAAAAAATTACTAAAACGTAAAATATTACAATAAAAGCCAATGAAAAATGTTAATAAATACTACAATACAATGCTTTTTAATAATAATTTTAATTCATTCTATAATATAAACATTTATTGTTACATACTCAATAGTTGTGTTATTAACAAAAAAACAACATTTTATTTTTACATTAAAGGTAAACTAAGTGTTTTTTTTATAAAAAAAGGTTTAATAATTAAAAAACTGTGCATTTAATATCAGTAGTACCTTTTAAAAATTCTGTATCAGGTGTCTTGAAAGTATCATGCACTAACTAACTCCTGTACAACAGGTGTATCGATGGGCATACCAGGCTAACTGCCTCCTTCAAGGTTTAAATGAGCAAATGGCCAGCTATGTGTCCTGAAAACTGCTCACTTGCTGCAGGTGTGGCAAGCTATGGATTTCTGTTGTCAGTATCTGGAAAAAGAAGTACGTGAGGACAATTACTTGTACCTGCAGGAACTTGCCTTTCTCTACAGGCTGGACGCCTTCTAAGACCGCTTCATTCTGGAGCATTTCGCTACACTTGTCACATCCGAGTTCCTCCAAGATGTGCGGATGCCCAAGCTTTGTGCTTACCTTGCAGATGAGCAGGTGCAGCATCAGAATGAGCAAGCTCTTCTGCAGGTCGCCTTGCAATGGTTGAGTCATACACTCCCTCCTGCCTTCGGGACACAGACTGTGAGGCGCTGGTGGAGGAGGCCGTGGGCTACCATATGAGACTCAGCGCTTTACAGTTAAATGTGCATATTGATGCGATAAAATGCAATTATTTTACCTTTTATTTTATTTTACTTTTTTATTTTATTATCTGCATCCAAACTCAAGATCAGTGCTTTACAGTCAAATGTGAATATTTATGGGATAAAATGCAATTATATTACCTTTTATTTTATTGTATTATCTGCATCCAAACTCAAGATAAATGCTTAAGTGTCAAATGTGCATATTTATGGGATAAAATGTAATTATTTTACCTGTACAAAAACAGTCATTAAGGTTGCTTTATATTGCAAACTAGTATCATATTATTATAATATATTATTTTAATGATAAACACACTGATTTGTAGTCCAAATAGTTTTAATGTTTACTGTACTTCTTACCGCTCTAGTTATTCTTCTAGGTATTTACCTATAGCAGCTAATGAATAAGATGTCTTGCACTTTCATAGAAAATAGCTTCCTTTCACATTGAAAAGTAAGTGGATAGATAACATTTAAATTTTTTAAAAGTTGTCATATTTATTTGTAATTTTTGTTAGTATTCCTAAGTATGAGAGAAGTAGAGAATTCGGAGTTCGAATGTTAATCTAAGTGATCTGTCGATCTGTAGAGTGCCTCAATGAACCAGCGGCGTGTGGATTTCTATCTGGGAACCATGGGAGACTGTCTTATAGCTGTTGGGGGAAGCAATGATAGTGGAACTTTGTCTTCTGTAGAAGTGTACCATCCTGCTGAGGACTACTGGACCTACGTTGCAGGATTGCCAAGGTTGGTTAATTGTTTTTGATAATTTTTTTCACAAGGTTGCACCAGTTCATGTGGATATTTATTTTGAATCCTCTTTGTACACTACTGTTCAAAGGTTTGGGGTCATTAAGTTTTATTTTTTGAAGAAAATTAGTAGTTTTATTCAGCAAGAGTGTGTTAAATTGGTCAAAAGTGCCAGTGAAGGCATTTATATTGTTACAATAATATGTATTTAAATAATATTCTGTCCCTTAGAATTTTCCATTCATCAAAGAGTCCTAATAAAAATGTATCATGATTTTCACAAAATACACAAATTTATCGTTGAAAATAATAATAAATGTTTCTTGAGTATCAAACCAGAATGATTTCTGATGGATCATGTGACACAGAAGACTGGAGTGCTGCAGGAAAATAAAATTAAAATTACATTTTAAACTACAATTAAATAAAAATTGTAATAATATATTTTTTTAATTTTGTTTTACTTTTTATCAATTAAATGCAGCTTTATTGAACATAAGAAACTTATTTTAAAAACATTTTTTAAAAATATTGACACCAAACTTGGAATGGTAGTGTATTTTTGTTGCAAATAAATAGCCTCACTCTCAACCTGTAGAACTTTAATTTACAGATAAAATGAGGTATTGCCACAAAAAATACCATAAAAGTGGCTCAAATCTCATTCTTTATCATGTTCAATTAAAGAAAAAGACTGTCAAATGTAATTTCCCCCCTGTTTTAACTACTTTTTATGGTGCTTTTTTATTTTTGGAGCTCAATATTTTATTATTATTAAAAGGTATTATACCTAAAACATTTTCTTCATTCATAGATTCACATATGGTCATGAGGGCATTATTCACAAGGGCATTGTCTACATCTCAGGGGGACATGATTACAGACGTGGCATGCTAAGTTATGACCCCAAAACTGCGGACACGTGGACAGAGCGACAGGCCATGATCTAGGCTCGAGGCTGGCACTCTATGGCGTCTCTGAATAACAGGATCTATGTCATCGGGGGCAGTGATAACCGTGAGGACAGCATGAAGCGCTTCGGCGTGTTGGGGGTGGAAGCCTTTGACCCGCAGACTGATCAGTTGACCCAGATAGCCCCTCTCAGGTACCCTAACAGTGAGGCAGGGGTAGCGGTCTTGGATGGAAAGATCTATGTATTGGGAGGGTACACCTGGGAGGCCATGGACTTCTTTCAGGGCACTCAAGTGTTTGTTCTTGACAAGGGCCAGTGGGTCTTGGGTCCAAATCTACCAAAGCACATTGCTGGAGCCTCGGCTTGTGTGTGCCTTGTCAGACCACAGCAAACCAATAGCATAGAGGGTCAGAACACAGAGAGAGACAAACAGAATTCCAGCCAAGAGCAACACAGGTGATTGTGTGGGGATCTGAAGAACACTTTTAAGAGAGAATTGACTTTCTGAATGTAGGTTGTCATAAGCCTGATGTCATTGGCTGCTTCTTAGATACTTTTAAAAAGGGGTCAGGAGGAAATACTAGACTATGAATTGAGTTGAAAAGCACAAATTAATATTGTAGTTTTTGTTACAAATTTTTTTTGGAGTTTTCATAGATGTCCTGGTGGCTTAGCGCTGCTTCTGAGTTACAATTAAAACATCCTGAAGTGACAATTTTACATGACTGTTTGCAGGGTTTTGGGGTTATATTTTGAGTTTATTAATTTGAGGACCATTCAAAATATTGTTGTTGTTTTTTTAAATAAATTAATACTTTTATTTAGCCAGGATAGATTAAATTGATCAAAAGTGACAGTAAATGCTTTCACAAGCATATACAATTTTCTATTAATCAAAGAATGCTGATTAAAATATACAGTACACCAGTACACACACACATATGTATATATATATATATATATATATATATATATATATATATATATATATATTTCCACAAACACATTAAGCAGCATAATTGTTTTTGTTCTTGAGCAGCAAATCAGCATATTGGAATGTTTTCTGAAGGATCATGTGACACTAATGGCTGGAGTAATGGCTGTGAAAATTCAGCTTTGCCATCAAAGGAATATACTACATTTTAAAATATTAAAATAGAAAATGGTTATTTTAAATTGTAATAATATTTTGCAATATTACTGTATGTGTGATCAAATAAATGCAGCCTTGGTGTGCATAAGAAATCAAAAAGAGTAAAAACTCTTACCAGCTCAAACACTTTTGAACAGTAGAGTATGCCTTAATGATTTATTTTAATCAAATTACTATAATAATGACATCTGTTATAGTTTCTCAAAAATATTTTACTCTAGTGTCTTAAAATGCCACAGTTTATCTATACACATATGAATGCCTGAACCTAACAGTCGAAAAAGTGTTTTATTTATTCCGGCCTCCAGAAGTGCTTGGTCATCCAAGACTAACAGCCTTTCACTTGAAGGGGTAGAAGGGATGCGATTCCAATCTGAGGAGCAACAGCACCATCCAGTTAACTGCTAGCAGTATGTAGTAAGTGTACTGTTCACATTATGAATGAAATACCCTCATTATATACTACATTTGCCAAAATGTATCCCACAATGCAATGCATTTAATAAGACCTTACATTTCCAAATGGACTGTAAGGAATATCAGTGCATTTTAATATTTCCTTGATTTCTCATGATTGGTCTGTCATAAGTTAAAACACCTTTGCATTAAATTTTCAAAATATTATTAATAAACTATCAACATGCAACACTGTAAATATCATGTGAAAACAATGTAGCATCTACTGTCTGAACTGTTTTTTATTGCATATTGCATGCTGTTTTACATGCGATTTAAAAGAAAATACTCTTACTGTGTTAGGATGCAGGCCCTCCAGCCTCGATTCAGAGACCTGAGAGCATTCATATCCTCTTCATCCAGAGTGAAATCAAAAATCTGCACCCAGACAAATAAAAGTGATAGTTAACAGTTATAATAATTAGTAGTTACAGTATCTAAAAGAAATTCTCATTTTAATCAAAATGTGACAAGAAAATGTGTATTATAGGCCTACTGTTTGTCACTTAAAGGGACAGTTCACCCAAATATTGAAAATTCTTCAATCTTCAATCATCTTCAATCAGCTTCATTTATTCAAAAAAATTGATGGTAACCACTGCATGGAAAAAAATACAGTGGAAGTCGATTGCTACTGTCAAATGTTTGGTTCCAAACATTCTTCAAATTATATTCTTTTGTGTTCAACAGAAGAAAGAAACTCATACAGGTTTGGAACAAGTGGAGGGTGAGTAAATGATGACAGAATTTTCATTTTTGGGTGAACTATCCCTTTAATATTTTGCTGTAGTATATGAAACCACAAAATAGCAGCTGACATCATTAGGAGAAAAAACACTATCAAATATTGAAATATATATGGAATATATTAAGAAGTTTACCTTGGTGTTCTCCAAAATGTGGTGGGGTTTCATGCTCTTTGGAATCACAACAATGCCCTGCTGAACATGATACCGCAACAGAACCTGCAAAATAATCAAATACAACATTAAAACCCAAAAAGAGAAAAGTAGATGGTGCACAATTCTCGTACCGAGAAAAGTATGACCTGCGCAGGGGTCCGTTTATGCTTTTTGGCGATTTCCCCAACAACAGGATCCTGCAGTAACATCATGGGATCCGTATCTCCTCTTTGACTGCAGAGGCAAAGAAATGGAAGTAGAAGAATTGTACAAAATAGCATGTGATGTTTAGGGTATGCTGTTTTAGTGAACTCATCTGTCATTCCCCGCCTTCTTATTGCTTTGATAAGATTAAGAGCTGATTCTAATTGAAAAGGTCCTTGAACTTTTGAACTTACTATTCTGAAGGTCTTCCAGGTGAGCCAAATGGACTGTAGGCTGTTAAAGCAATGTTTTTGGACTTACAATACTCAATCATATCTGACTGAACCAGGTAAGGATGGAGCTCCACCTGTAGATATACAAATAACTAATAACAATGTTGTTGATATCAACTGATTGAATATTTCTCATGCTAATATTATGAGATATATATTTCTCTCATATTTACTTATTGAGGTTACTTAAACCTAATTTAGTCTACACGGTAATCATATGACATTCCCAGTTCATGCACCTGATTGACAGCGGGTGGGATTTTGGCCACGGATAGCAATCTCTCCAGTTGCTCGATTGTGAAGTTAGACACACCGATACTCTTCACCTTTCCTGTGGCTTTCAGCGCTTCCATTCCCTGAAACAGATGGCAGCACACGCTAAAGACCATGAAAACATAATTTTGATGTTAGTGGTTAGCATTAAGTTACCTTCCACACATCGACATAGTCTATGTCTGTTGTGAGGATCTTTCCATCCTTTTCTGGGAAAAGCTCATCACCCATTTTCTGTAAGTTATTGTAAAGTAGCAAACAATTAGTATACTTGAACCTGATGTATGAATCATTTCACAGATTAAAAATAGTAACTGATGCTGAGGCTACTTAAGAAAAGCCTTTGATAATTGCAATCAATACTGAACACTCCAGCAAACTATGTATATATATTGTGTGTGTTTGTGTATATAGGAAATAAATGTTAAAAAGTATTTTTTCTGGAATTGGGGCTGTGTGTATGTGTATATATATATATATATATATATATATATATATATATATATATATATATACATACATACATATAGGCTATACAACCCCAATTCCAGAAAAGCTGAGACGTTGTGTAAAATGCAATAAAATCAAGAATTTGTGGTTTGTTAACTGTCTTTAACCTTCATTTAATTTAGAGAGGTACAATTAAAATAAATCCAATGTTTTCACTGACCAGCTTAAATGTATTTTGTAATATAAACAATTTTTATTTTGATGGCTGCAACACACTCAAAAAAAGTTGATGAGTTCATGAGAGAATTGTCAGACAAATCAAAAATCACATTTCTCAATGCAAAATTGCAAAGTATTTAGGTCTTTCACCAACTACCATAAATAATTTTGTGAAAAGATTCAGGGAATGCAGATAAATCTCAGTACGTGTAGGTCAAGGCAGGAAACCTCAGCTGAATGCCTGTCACCTTTGAGCAAGAGAACCCGTCATGCTGCTGTGTGAAATATAGCCACATGGGCTCGGGAGTACTATGGAAAACTGTTGTCATTTAACACAGTCTGCAGCTGCATCAAGAAATGCAATGTGAATCTCTGTTACACAAGGAGAAATCTATACATCAATTCTAGATGCCAGCGAGTTCTCTGGGCCAGAGCTCATCTTAGATTGTCCAAAAGACAGTGAAAATGTGTGCTGTGGTCAGATGAGTCCACGTTTCAGCTTGTTTTTGGGGAAAACGGACATCAAATTGTCAGTCCCAAAGATGAAAGAGACCATCCAGACTTCAGTCAGTGACAGGTGCATAAGCAAACATTTGTCATGTTATGGGGGTGCATCAGTCCAAATGGCATGGGTGACTTGCATATGTGTGAAGGTACCATTGACATGGAGGCATATATTGGGATTGTACAGAGACATATACTGCCATCAAGATTACATCTTTCATGGGAAGTCCATGGTTATTAGATCAAGACAATGCCAGGTCTCATTCTGCATGTGCTACAACAGCGTGGTTTCGTAGACACATGTAACTGTCTGGCCAGCAGATCTGTCTCCTATTGAAAATGTATGGTCCATCATGAAAAGGAGAATCAGACAACAATTACTTTGAACCTTTGAGCAGCTGAAGTCTTGTATCAAGTATGACTGGGCAAAAGTTTTGCAAGCAAATCTTTAAAAATTAGCATCCTTAATTCTCAGATGATTAAAATGTGTAATTAAAAGGAAAGGTGATTTGACACAGTGGTAAACATGCTTCTGTTCCAGCTTTTTTGGAGTGTGTTGTAGCCATCAAAATCAAAATTTGTTTATATTTACAAAATAAAATTAAGTTGGCCAGTGAAAACATTGGAAATTTTTTCTTTGTACTTTAATCAATTAAATAAAGATTAAAGAGAATGAACAAATAACATATTCTTGATTTTATAGCATTTCACAAAATGTCCCAACTTTTCTGGAATTGGGGTTGAATGTATGTGTATATACAGTATATATATATATATATATATATATATATATAATACACACACACACACACACACACACACACATATATATATATATATATATATATATATATATGTTTGTATAATAATACTTAAATAATACTTAAAAATACTATTTTTATAAATTACTTTTAGAAATAATTAATATATTTATAAAAAATATATATATAAATATACATTTATAAATAATCAAAAAATAATTCTAATAAATGTATTTATATTTCAAATAATTTAGATTCCAAATAATTATTTATCCAAATTTTTTTTTCTTGTATTACCTTCAGTCCTACTGGAAAGTGTATTAGATATAGGTCCAGGTAGTCAAGCTGAAGGTCATTTAGAGATTTATTTAAGCAAACAGGAATGTCTTCAGGAGCATGATGGGTACCCCACAGCTGGAAAAGAGAAGCATCATTATTGCATGATGTTTTGCTCCTTTTTTAAATGTGCACACATTGAATTAATCTTAGAGCACCAACATAATTTTGAACTCACTTTACTGACTATGAACATGTCTTGGCGTCTGATGATGCCCTGCTGTATCTTGGACTGGATGGCCTTCCCCACCTCCACCTCAACCTGGTAGCTGTAGGCTGTGTCTATATGCCGATATCCAGCAGCGATCGCTGCCTCAGCTGCCCTCTGACACATATCTGGGCCAGTGGCCTGTTCACCATGTAGTAAAACTAAGTGTTGCTAGTTTCTATTGCATAAGTTTATGAGATTATTACACTATTAAAAATCACAAGATCACTGACACGGTCCTGAGTCTTAAAAATTAAGACCTAAAGTAAAAAGATATAGGGAAACATGAGCAATTAATATATAATATAACACTATTATTTTAGTATAATTGAGATACTATTATAGATTATTTTAATATTTTCAATTCGATTTTATTTTCTGTTTTCATTTTAATTTTAGTATTGGGGTTACTATATGGGGCAAGTTGTCACAATAGAAACCTGTTATCAAATAGCCTATTATTATTATTACATTTTATTATTACAGTCATTGAAACCAACATACAAAATCACTGCTAGCATTTGTGCAATGAAACTTTGGACTTTTGCTGTCCACATAACTTCCCAATGTGACAATTAGCTCCTAAAGTTTCCCATACCCCTATTCAAGTAAATCGGAATGTTAAAAAGTGTCCAGGTTTTTCTGAATGTACCCTATATATGTAGGCTATGTATATGAGTTAGTATGTGGCTATTGTAGAAATGTAATGCTACCTCTGGCTTCCATGTTCCAAGTCCCAGCAGTGGCATGTATGTGCCATCATTTAGTTCAATATTCCTAGGTTGTGCAGCGCTCTCCTCCATGTAAGAAAGATTTGTGCAATGTAATATGAGTAGCAGTTAAGTGGATTGACTTGTCTTTCCTGTCGTTTCCTATGCCTCTGTATTTCTAGCTCCAATCTTCTTTTTTGCAGTCTAAGCAGAGCTGCCTTCTCTTTATCTTTGCAGTTAATCATTGAACTTGACAAGGAGTGTGTCTGTGTGTGTGTGTGTGTATGTGGGTGCAGATCATTTAACACTATTGTTCCTGTATGTATGTTTCCTGAAACTACGGGCTGTTGGCACAATTGTCAATGTGACCTTTAGAGCTCATGTGACCCTGTGTTACTTCCTCGAGAAGTGTGTGTGCAAATCAGGAAGTATCCTCAATGCTGATAGAGCTAAATTAAAATGAAAATGAATGTAAGTTTTTACTGTTGACCTTTAATTGCCTTTTAAGGTATGAAAAGATTTGTCATTGAGGTACCCTCTTTGTGTTACGCAATTCATGCATCAAACACTAGAGCAACACAGTGACACACAAAAGCAATTAAAACTTGTCTAAATCAGTCAAGGTTTTGTCTTAAGTTAGTTGATCGTGGACAGACCTAAAGGCCTTCTGAAACGCATTCGAGACAGAATGCCATCAGATTAATCTTATAATTATCGAAACTCAACTTATGATAAATAAAATTCATCCCATATCTGTTTTTGGTGATGTTGTGTGTTAAATTTGCATATAGCGCAGGAATTGATTTTCTTTTTTTCACATTTTTTTATTGTATATTGAACAGAAGACGCAACATCCAACAACGTATCACACATCCACCTGGATGAACACAAAGCGCGCGCGCACACACACACAGAGGTGGACAAAGTACACAACTCTATTACTTAAGTGAAAGTACAGATACTGCTGGTCAAATATTATTCCATTACAAATGAAAGCTGTAAAGACAGTTTTTTTTATTTAAGTAAAAGTACAGAAGTACTTGCTTTTAAAAGTAGCCTACTTAAGTACCAAAAGTAAATTTCCTTTTTTATGTCAATGCACTGTTTTATTATTGTTGTATGTAATATTTGCAATACCTTATGCCTCTGAAACAACTTACAATACATTAAACCTGCTGAATACACCAACTAGCTTGTACTCACTAAAAAATGTTGGGTTAAAAATAACCCAACTATGGGTTGGTACCTTCCCATCTATGGATTATTTTAACCCAATGAATTGGGTTAAATCCAGTTGGGTTAAAAGTTACCCAACAGTTGAGTTAATTATTTATATTAATTCAGATCAGTATTTTTTTTTTTAATAAAATTACTTAATAAAACTACTTTATTTTCAAATACATATTTTGTTTATTTAAATATGCAAATAATACATTTTTAACAAATATATTTTGAAATGTAAAACATTTTTAGTAAGTACTGTAAATTCATGTTTACAAAATAAATGTACAAGAATGTGTAAAAATATTAAATTCAAAACACAAAAATGCGCATACAACTAACATATTTTCAAGATGTACAGTGAATTCAAAACCAACAAATGTGTCTCAATTCATATTCATTCATATCAAAACACACAAATGTGCAAATACAGTACACAAATAAAACAAACATAACATACAAACATATATCAATTAAAATTAATCATAAACACAAGTTATACAGTTTTTTTTTTCAAAACCATACACTAATTCTCAGCCTTTGACTCAGTTTTCAATTTCATAAAACACTTTTTGCAAAACACAACACACCATTCTATATGTAACACACAACAATTTAACAGGAATTAATATTATGGCAAAGGTGTTTGCTTTTGAGATGTGTTTGTGATATTTTGAATGCCGTGCTTCATTTTGCAAGAGATGTGAGGCATTTTGCATTTTGTGTGTGCAATTCTCTGATTTGTATGTAAAGTTTAAAAAAAAAAAAGAGGCAAAGTTTTGAAAATGTGTGTAAGTAGTTGAAAAAAGCTGTAATAATAATAAAAACAAATCTGCTGACTGCTGGACCGACTGATGATCAGTAAAATAAAAAGCTTTTACTGATCACTAAATAAAACATTGGCAGTGTGTTGAAGGAAATCTTGGAATATTAAAGACTGTGCTGCAAAAACTTCCAAATGGGAGCAAAAGGCTTTGGGTAGTTGATGTCATACACATAGAAAAGTTTGCAACACAGATCCACTGCTTGTAGTAAGGTCTTCTGTACCATTGTCTCCCCGTTGAAAGTTCTTGGAATTAGTACAGCAATGCTGGTGTCATCCAGTAGTGTAAAACTTTCTTCATCCACTCCTTCCTCTGTGATAAAATGAAGCAGAAGAAACATTTTACAGATGAACTTGTAAACTAGTTAGAGCTGCTCAATTATAGCAGAAATATCATGAACACAATTATTTTAGTCAATATTGAAACATGATTATTTAGCATGATTACTGGTAGGCGTTATGAAGTATTTCATGAAATTAGTAATTCTAAATATCAGGGAAGTTTCACAATTATCAATACTTAATCAAAAACTAGTTCTAGGTTAACTCATGTGAGTAAATTTTACCACACTTACATATTTGACTGATTTGGTTGTTAAGTTTGGACTTGTAAGGAGGAACAAAAGTACACCGCTGTGAACGAAAGGAAGCTGTGCTGGACGGAATGCGGCAGCAACACACTAATCATTTCACCTCATTTATCTTTTTTCATAATTGTTGGAAGTCATAATTGAAGTCGAAAACCTACACTACCAGTCAAATGTTTTTGAACAGTAAGATTTTGTTATTTTTTAAATAAGTCTCTTCTGCTCACCAAGCCTGCATTTATTTGATCCAAAATAAAGCAATAATATTGTGAAATATTTTTACTATTTAAAATAACTGTTTTCTATTTATTCCATTTAAATATATTTTAAAATGTGATTTATTCCTGTGATCAAAGATGAATTTTTAGCATCTTTACTCCAGTCACATGATCCTTCAGATATCATTCTAATATTCTGATTTGCTGCTCAAAAACATTTATTATTATTATTATTATTATTGTTGTTGTTGAAAACACCTGAGTAGAATTTTTTCAGGTTTTTGATGAATAGAAAGTTCAGAAGAACAGCATTTATCTGAAATAGAAATATTTTGTAACATTATAATTGTCTTTATCATTATTTTTTTTTTAGCAATTTAATGCATTCTTGCTAAATAAAAGTATTAATCCACCCCAAACAAACAAACGAACAAAAAATTATACTGACTCCAAATGGTATAAGTGTATAATGTTTCAAAAGCTTTTTATTTCAAATAAATGCTGATCTTTGGATCTTTCTATTCATCAAATAATCCTGAAAACTGTTTTAAATAGTTGATAATAATAATATTATTTTATTATTGATAATAATAATAATAATAATAATACTAAATGTTTCTTTAAGCATATTAGAATGATTTCTGAAAGATCACGTGACACTGAAGAATAGAAAGCAGTTATTTTAAATAGTCAAAATATTTCACAATATTGCTGCTTTTGCTGTATTTTGGATCAAATAAATGCAGGCTTGGTGAGAAGAGACTTCTTTAAAAAAAAACATTAAAAACCTTACTGTCCAGAAACTTTTGACTGCTAGTGTACATGTATCACTAATTGAAATAGTTTACTTACTTTGAAATGTTTCAATTAACTGGCAGAGATTCCACTGTTGCAGTTTTTCCTTCACGGAAGAATCTATTGTCTAAAACATAAGTATAAACACATTTAGTACAACACATTGAAAGAAAAAACATGCAAATCTGTCATAGCTTCATATGAGAAATGGCTGTAATTAGAGTCTGTTCTAATAGATGCATAACAATATTCAATATCATATGAATAAACCATAAAAAACACTTTTAGTGTTATTAATGCTGGTAGCTATCCAAACACTGACACTGGTCCTGTTTTGACCAGCAGGCGTCCCTGTTGTGTCACGAACGCTTGTAAGCAGTGAATCATTTTGAGAAGCAATTGGTTTAATAAAGCTTCGTTTCTCCCATCACGTCTTTCTTATGGGAGAATTGGATTATTTTTAGACTTTTCTAACAGAGAATTCACCGATTTTGAGCGCTTCTCTCTGGATTAAGCTGGTCTGAGCTGCCGCTGCGCTAATGTTATATACTGGACCGACAGAGTTAAATGGTCCGTGCGGCGCGGTTCAAATGAACACCGCTGCATTTGCCGTTTCCCATTTATAAATATGATAATCACTAGTGCGACCAAACAAACTGCAGTCAGAACAGGTCTGCAACCCTCCATTAACTGTAAAATAATTGAAACCTGGCGTAATGGTAGATAGGGATTTCAGTAACATACTTGAGTTAAGTGTATAGTATACTTAGTAGTAACTTAGGCCTAACACAGGCTTAACGTTAACATTATACATTCTACTAACGTTACACATTATTAACGTTGGGCAACTGTAATACATCTCTAAACAGTTTCGCTAGACTTTCTGTTAATTTTTTTAAATTACTTAAAGCTAGCAACCTAACTGGGACAGCTATAACGTTAGGCTAA
Organism: Spinibarbus caldwelli; assembly: GCA_039654775.1. Lineage (NCBI taxonomy): Eukaryota > Metazoa > Chordata > Actinopteri > Cypriniformes > Cyprinidae > Spinibarbus > Spinibarbus caldwelli. The sequence continues at coordinate 8,178,323 of CM077239.1, read as the reverse complement.
CGTATTTATTTAACTTACAATCGAGCTCATTCTCCGGAGAACAATACACTGACTAAAGGGAACTACAACTTCGTTTAAAAAAATAAAATAAAACAAATAAATTCAATTTTAGAGTGCGTTTAACGATTCTTTATATGTTATAAGTGTTATATATCAAAACCCGCTATTACTTACCTCATACTGACACAGCAGCAGCAGCTTCTTCTGTTGTCGGACTGTCAGTCACTTATCGTCCGTTAAAATTTGAACCGTCGCCGCGGGAACCTATTTAACCCAACGTTAAATAGTTATTATTAAAAATAACCCAACGATTTTTAAAAAATAACCCAACATTGTGACCCAATATGTGTAACCCATCGGTTGGGTTAAAAAAAAATAATAAATCCATCGTTTTTTGCTGTGTAGTATCTTTGGAATGAAGAGCTTTTAGAGTGTTAAAATTAAAATAAATAAATTAATTAATTAAATTAAACCCTATAGAAATGAAACAAGTGAGCTGACCAAAACAAGAAAATCTTTATTTAACACCTCTACCCACCCTGACAGAAGCAGCATGGTAGTGATCTCACACAGCTCTGACATCTATGTGTAGCCATTCATCCACATTTGAATTGACTGGACAGTGAAATTACTTTAAATACAGACTGAAAAAATATATATATATATCAAACCTGCTTTAAAACCCAGCAACACAACTGTAGCTGTAACTTTACAACAGCAACACTGCTTTAACAAAAAAGAAAAAAAGATTTATTTTGACATTTTCATTCTTGTGGTACTTGGATGTCATACACAGAATGGTCTGTCCAGTGCTGCTTCAAGTCAAACACCTATTCTACTTTGTTAGGAGACACACAACAGTTCTTCTTTGACTTTATAGGTAATATTTTCGTTTACACAATTTTGCAAAATCAGACAATATTGTGTCTAATATATACCACAATATTATCTTCTTATTGAATTGTTGTAAATAAATATCACATTTGCAACTGGTCAGTGTTCAACAAAATGCAGGGAAATCACTTCATGTAACCCTACAAGAGTGATTACTTATAGGCTGTCTAAAAAAAAGTCACCCACTGACTTTCAAAGCTGCTACATACATAGTAACGACTTTCTACTTCAAGGACCTTGATAGAAATAGTGGAGTGAATAGTACGATATTTGTCTTTCAAATGTAGTGAAGTTAAAGACATAAATTTCCAGAAAAAATAATACTCAAGTAAAGTACAGACACTCAAAAAGTGTACTTAAGTACAGTAATCAAGTAAATGTACTTCATTACTGTCCACCTCTGCACACACACAAGGAGCGAGAATCGAGACAGACAGGTAGATAAAGACATAAAAGAAGAATACACTAAAATAATATGTTAATATAAAGATACAGTTTCAGACTTTCTTTTTTTCTGAAAAGGTTTCACAAACTCACATATGCATATATTAAAAGAGGGCTTACATTTTTTTTTCATTTGCATGTATGAATATGATATTTACCCATGGGAATAAAACAATGTTAGATAGGATTTACGTTCATTCTGGCCACACTTCTGTGGCCAAGTGTAAATGGAACAGTTTTAACCAATCGGATCAGAGATCAGAGAAAACCATTTCACCTCCCAGAGTTGATTATAAATGATTAATCCATTGCAGTCTTTATCAAAATAACTTGATTCTTGCAAGTTGCAACGACATCTCTAATGACATGTTTACCAGCGTGAGGGCGGGAAAATATTTAATATATAAAATATTAAATTTAATTATATTAATAATTTAATATAATTATTAATATAATTATATATTATTAAATAATAAATTATTAAAATTTAATTTAGTTATTTTTGAAGTATATTTAATATATAAAATATTAAATATTAAATATTTTGGTCATCCAATCAATAACCGAATAGACAAAATCAAGTCCAGACCTATATATATATTTTTTTTGCCAATCATACAGTTTTGCCAATCATTCAGTTTTTTTTCCCACTACTGTATCTGATTTTTAAATATTGAGAAAGTAAGAGAGAGTAACATTGGTAAAAGGAAGTCCTTTTACTCTTTTTTTCAGAGGTGAAATCCACCTACACTTCCCTCCTCCCACTTCAGTAGAATTATTTCTAATAATAATAATAATACACATTGGTCCTTAAAGAAATATTGAGATACAATTTTATTTAAATAGTTTTTGAGGTGTAACAATTGAAAACAAAAATCTAAAAAACATTAGATGTCATATATGTGCAATATATGTCATTTTGACTCAAAGTAGTTGGGCATGCAAATTAAACAGATGCACTACAAAATATTCCATTCCTAAAACGTCACATATTGGATAAATACTTCACATCATGCAGGATACACATGAAATGGCTTTATGGTTTGGTCACAAAGCTTCCCAAACTCAATATCTGTAACAATGTAAGAAGAAAAGACTACATTATTTTACAATAATGAAAAAAAAGTATATTCATACAATAACCCTCCAACTATCCTCCCACCCCTTCCCTATATAATACTAGTCATAATACATATAAAAATATAAATATGATGGTTGCATAAAACTGTGGGTTTCATGAAAGGGAAAGCGTGTCACATGTAATGCACATAACTGTGTCCTCTCTTATAACACTTTCATTCATTCTTCAGCTTCATACACCACTTTGCTCTGCCCTTTGGCCTTTCCTTTCCTCCTTTGACCCTTCGTTCTCCGTCTGTCTCTTTCACTGGTCCAATTCATGGCTGTCTTGGCTCCGAGGTCGATAGTGACGTGCACAGAATTCTCTGATCCGAATGCATGCTTCAATCATCATCTCCTCTGGGACGGTTACCACAATTCGAAAGAAGTTTGGATATTCAAATGCCTACAGAAAGAAACAATATAGGTATCAGAATGGATGCAACCAGTGACAAATAATAGGTAAAATGCACTGTAACAGAATAAGGTTAGATAAGAAGATGAATAATTCACCATAGCAGGCAAACAGAACACAGATTGCTCAGTGACCAGCCGTTCAGTGAACTCCACATCATTCTGTAAATCTGGGAAGTGCTCCATCTCGATCCCCACCTGAGGATGAGCCAGCATAAAACACATTTACCCTCTGATAACTTGCAACTTTGCACTTTTTGCAAACATACTCACTGCTTAATATGGACATCTTGATGAGCAAATGTGCCAAGTATGATTAAATGTCTATCAGGCCATTTAAAGAGATAGTTCACCCAAAATGAACATTCTGACATTATTCAGTCACACTCATGTCATTTCAAAAAGCACCATTTAAGGATAAATAAATGCAGAAAAATAAATAATTTTGAGTCTGATCTTTTCATTGAATCCTTTGATCCAGTTCACAAAACCAGTCTGAATGATCTGTTTATGAATCAATCTGCAACAGTCAACAGGTTCAACTCACTAATTCAATTCAGTCAAAGTTCAAAGTTGGCATGAGATGAAAATTCATCCTATTTATTTTCTAAATGCATGTTATTGTTCTTATTGTGAACAATTTATTAATACATATGTTTCATCTTTTAAAATTTGTTTTAAAATTTGTTTCACCTTCAGTTGCTAGTCCCCACTGACTTCCATAGTATGGAAAAAATCACTGTCAATGGGGACCAAGTCAGTGGGGACCAACTGAAGGTGAACTATCCCTTTAAGTCCGCTTAAGCCCCATCCCTTTCCTACAATTGACTGCAAGCTCGCATTCAGATCTGCCTCCATCCAATCAACAACTGATGGCTAGAACCAAGCCCCCCCCCACCCCCCCCACCCCCTACATTTTCCTTTTTCGATAAATTGTTACACTTGGATGTACGTCACAATATGGAAAAAAAGATCTGTTGCTACTTAGGTTTCATTGTGAATTTTTTATAAGTAAGGGAGTAAGATTAACTTTTTTGTCATTTTTGAGTTGGAGAACAATAAAGGGGAGTAAATGATTACAGAATTTGAACTTTTGGTTAAACTAACCCTTTAGTTTAAGTTTATAAAAAATGATGCTTTATTTTTATCCACTCTTATCTTATAAAACACAAAATTCCACTTACCATAATGTACATGGCTCCTGATGGCATCACTGGATTCAGCCCGGGAACAGTTGACAACTCTGAGTAACATATCTCTGAGTTTGACTGAAGAGGAACATAAAAATTATGTTATTGTCAGAGTCAGATGTTAAATCTATAAGCTTTTCTCTCTGAAGATCTTCTCCTCTTACCTTGAGGAAACTGATGGTGCTTTGGTAGAACTCTGGAGGCGTGTCATTCAAAATGCTCTCTAATGCTCCCTGAACCACAGTACAGGGTCCCAAAATTCGCTGGCTTAGTTTCACAAGGCCCTCTCGAATCTAGAGTAAACATTAGTGTTATTGTTATGTTTTTTTTTTTTTGTTTTTTTGCGTGTTTTTTGTTTTCTGTTACAGGTGAGAGGCTAATACTTACTCCGGTTCCAAATATGTCATTACGATCATGGATGAGGATCCAGCCCATCCTCCAGCCAGGAACCAACCAGCGCTTGGCAAGACCACCACAGGACAGGATGGGCACGTCACTGCTGAGAGGTGCCAAAGGCTGAAAATCACAGCCTGGGAATACCTGCACAACAACAGTTAACACTCAGCCCACTCATTACAACACTGTAAATAGCAATGTTGTTATTGAAACATGTTTGAATATACTATATTATAATATAATATAACATAATATATTATACTATAATATAATATAATATATAATATAATATAATATAATATAATATATTATATAAAATGCAAGATGGATAATATTCTATCAAATGTTTGGAGTCAGTAAGATTTTTTTCAAAGAAATTTGCTCACCAAAGCTACATTTGAGCAGAAAATACATTTAAAATATTGTAAATTAATATTGTAATAAAGTAATATACAATAAAGTAAAATAAAATACTTTATTCAATAATGTAATATTGTAAAATATTACAATTTATTATATAAAAAATGCAATTTTAATTTTCAGCAGTCATTACTTCAGTCTTCATCTTTGTCACATGACCCTTCAGATATCATTCTAATATCCTTATTTGCTGCTCATGATGCATTTTTAGGATTCTTTGATGAATAGAAAGTTCAAAATAGTTCAAAATTTTTGCAATAATATTTTTAATCAATTTAATGCATTATTATTATTTTTTTTTTTAAATCTGATTGACCCCAAACTTTTGAACAATATAGTAGACAGTTTTAAAGATAACAGTATGTTAGTTGCATTCTAGAATGTTCTGCATGCTGTTACCATCCTGCTGAAAGGAGGAGCCTTATGGATGTTTAGGAATGGGGGACTAAGAAAGTTATAAGGGTAGCAAGAGAGAGTTCCTTTCTTGTAGCTGTTTTGTGGTCGTCAGCCTGGCTCTAATTACGATTATGGCTTCATGTCTGGTCGATGGATCCGCCCCATCTCCCATTGGCTAAGATACTGAAATTTGCGGTTCTGGCCCTATTTCACAAGCTCAAACGTGGAAGTATGTTTTGTTGCTGTTGTTTTTAACAGGGTCCAGACAGCGAGGCCACATGGGGTGCTCAATACCAGATGGAGCTCAAAAACACATCCAGCCAGTCAACATTCTTACCGCTCCTCTCCCTACCTTCTCTATCGGCTCCAATACGTCAAGCTTCACGCATGTGCTAACCACAAACACATGCGATGAAAAGTGCAAAGTCATTGAGGTGCGCTCAAGCCGCTCACTGTCGGCTTACAACCCCAACTGATTTTTTGGGTTACAAACACCTCAGCCCGCCGACCATTTCAAGTAGAAAAAACACCATTTTACACATTACAAAATAAGTTTTCTCTTGGCAACTACTGTCCAGAATTGTGAACCCATTGCCCCCTGCTCTATTTTCACTGTCCTTCATGACCTAAATCTCAGAATGCTGTCCAACATCCATTCACCACACACTAACTCTAATCCCTCCAGTGCTGATGTGGTTTCCACTGCTAAACGAGGCTGAGCTGAGCCAGGGAAACGCACGCCACCCAACAGAAGGATGTTCCCTACAATTGCAGTTCACTTTAATGTAGCTCCAAAAGGGGCGGAGGATTCGCAGCAATGCCACTGAAGAACCATTATGGGTTCCTCAGAGAACCTTTCAGTGACCAGTTCTCAAAAGAACCATTTTTTAAGTGTGAAGAGCATCTAAAGAACCTTATTTCCACTATAAAGACCATTGGAAATGTGCAATGGAAATGTTCCATGGATGATAAAGGTTCTTCATGGAACCATAAGGCACTTTTGCACCGCATAGGAACTAGCCAGCATGGTGGTTCCTAGAGAACCAATTTCTCCCTCTGGTCAACTTGCAGTTGACCCAGAAGCAAACACAATGCATTAATAATAATTCTTTTCAAAAGTTTACACCCCTGGCTCTTAATGCATCGTTTTTCCTTCTGGAGCATCAGTGAGCGTTTGAACCTTCTTTAATTGTTGCATATGAGTCCCTCAGTTATCCACAGTGTTAAAAGATGGATCTCAAAATCAGACAGTCATTGTTGGAAAGGGTTCAAATACACAAAAATGCTGAAAAATCAAAGAATTTGTGGGAACTGAAGGATTTTTCTGAAGAACAGCAGGCAGTTTAACTGTTCAGGACAAACAAGGGACTCATGAACAACTATCACTAAACAAAACACAGCTGTGGATCATTCAGGTAACAACACAGTATTAAGAATTAAGCGTGTGTAAACTTTTGAACAGGGTCATTTTTATAAATTCAGCTATTATTCTCTCTTGTGGACTATATGTAAACGTCTTTTATGTGAAATATCTTATTCAGGTCAGTACTAAAAAATAACATGCATTTTGTAAGATACCTCTTATTTTGGTAAAATAACATTTTGCAGATTCTGCAAGGTGTATGTAAACTTCTGGTTTCAACTGTAAATGCCGTTATCGCTGTTTTCCATGTTCGTGGAGTAAATATTTTTACACGGCTTTTTAAAAATGCCGGGTAGCTGGTGTTTCGTATGCGTTTGGCCAATCAGCATACTCGTACTTCACTGGTAGTTCTTATAGAACTGTTTTAGACCCTACTCTGACATAGGAGCCAATTTAGTTCCCCCAAATGGAGTTCCTGGAACTAAATACGTTCCTAGTTCCTGTTGTGCGAACACGCCAAAAAGTGGGAACTTGCGCCAATAGTTCTAGGAATATGAAAAAGTTCCTCCGTTTGGAAAGCCCCTATAGATGCCAATAAAGAACCTCTTATTTTAGGAGTGTACTAAAAGGTCGAAAAGTGTCATGCAAGTAAGTCAGACTCAGTTAAGTCATTTAACAGGGGTCATAGGTGAGCGTAGATTGTGAAATCCATAAAAGACCACTGTGAAAAGACCTGTGGTCTACTTGACCTTTGAGTACCTCATTAAAGTTGGTTGAAAGTGGACAGAGCTTGGAAAATAAACAGTTCTTAGATCGTAAATGCAAGTGTTCCTGTATTTAGTGTGAGCTCACCATGTCTCCGTAGATCTCATCAGCAAGAATTGGGATACAGTTTCTTGATGCCACTAGATCACATAGAATATTATCAGATTAATATCCTGGAATTTCTGTGGATAAACATTCCTGATATATATTATTTGAGTAAACATTCACCGGAAAGAATCTTATGCTGGTGTTCTTTGGAGAACACAGAACCGCATGGATTGGATGGGTTGTTGACGATCAGACAGGCTGTTTTGTCATCAATCAGACTCTCCAGATGCTGAAGATCAATCTCCCAGGACTTCTCTGGCTAAAGGATAAAAAAAAACTCATCTTAGGCATGACATAGTCAAGAGGTATTGTAGAAGCTTACTACTGAAAAACTGGAAAAAGTGATTATATAAGTACTAAAGAAGATTAAAACTATATTAAATTAAATTAAATTAAATTGTATATTTAATTATATTGTTTAATGTCTGCAAATAAAATTATTCCTATCTTAGCTGTGTTCTATAAAACTTATCATTTATTTGTACTGTATATATTAGAGCCTACAGAATAACAACAGATTTGTGTTTTTCTCTATTATTTGCATGTGCGTGTTTATGGTTGTTTTTATTTATCGGTCCCAGATGTGGACCATATACTGTAAGAATGATGCAGCAATATTCCCAAGCCACTCCGCAAACCACCCACTAGTCTTTTATACCCCTTAACCCGCCCCATCCCACCCCCTCTCATCTCACATGTTTGTACACTGCAATTCCATATTTTCCTTATGTTCTAAAACAACCTCTCTAGTTATTACAAATTCTTAAAACAAATTCTCCACTTACATCCTGCACTTTGTATTTTGTTTTTTGACCCCATGCTACGCTGTGATGGACTTAGTCTTTTTGATTTACACACTCATGCAATCAGCAGCTCACCAACAGATTGTAGTGCTTCACTTGGATGCCCATAGACACTGCCAGCGTCTTATAGAGGGAGAATCCAGGACGTGGAACTAAGATATTGTCCCCTGGGTTACACAACACGCTGATGGCCAACTCTACAGCCTGGCTACAGCCACTGGTCAAGATCACATCCTACAGATTTAAAAAACAACAACAAAAGAATACTCTTCATCAACTTACAAAAACATTATATGAAAAATGACAAAAGATGGATGTGACATACTTTGCCTTCCAGTGGAGCTTCTGGACAGCTGTAGAAGTTAGCAACAGCTTCTCGGCTCTTTTGGTAACCTGTCAATGTTATTTAATGAAGAGCAAATCATACATATTTTATCAGAATGCAAAAGCAAGGTGGGGCTATTTAATGGTTGTACACCAAATGCAGCATTAAAATTTCAGCAATAATTTTTTAGTTAAGCAAAAAAAAAAAAAAAAAAAAAGTGCAAGTCTTACCTACTGAGGGAGCATAGCCATTATATTTGTGTGAGTCTATGGCCTCCTTCATTGCCTGTAAAACAGTGTCATCTGTTGGCAAGTTCCCAAACACAGTAGGGTCACCTGGTGGAAAATCAGATTTTTTTTTTTTAATATTTAATCGCTCAGCAAAAAGAATACTGAAAAGTTGCATAAGTGTTTAATTAATAGATTATAGTTACTTGTATATAAATAGGTCATTTGATCCATAACTTACCAATGGATAGAGCAATCATGGGTTTCTCGGGGTTGGGAGTGAGTTTCATCCCGTCCACTATGGCTCGGATGGGGTTGAGTGTTTTTTTGGACATCTCTGAAGCTCTGACGCTCCATCTCTGCCTGTGGCTCTTCAGTTTGGCAGGGTTCACACTCACCTGAGTCCGCACACTCACGTGATGCACACCGTTCCCGTTCATGAAGTTCCCGTTGATGCCATTGTTCTGAGCTCCGTTCATTTTCACCACAAAAGACATTTTCTTGTTCTGTGCACTTTTGAGAGAGGTGAAGGCTAAGGAATGAAAAATATAACATTGATATAGTAAAATATGTTGACGAATACTTAAAATGCTTTACGTTTAGGCTATAGGTTTTAGACCGAGCAACAAAGAATTGGATTTTATATTTATTTACATACGTATACATTTTAATAATGTTTAGCCTGTATACGGTATTGTTTATAATATACATTTCCAAACAGTGTTTCTATATTCACAAAAGTAAATTAAACTGAAGTAGACTCTCGCGAACAAACGACCTGAGGAGGTAACCATAGCAACAGTATTAGCGCTTTCCATTAGGATCACTATATGACAGTAACCTGCATTTGAAAAAGTAGCTACTGCAATAACTTTATAAGCTTTAAAATCTTTTAGAGTTTTATTCGAAACGTCTTTAAGAAAGTTGGCCGTTATCTAACTGCAAAAGTTAAATAATGGTTTGCGCGAGATAATTCACCGATTGTACAGTTACCGACAGATTTTTATTTCCATAAATAAGCCAAACACTGCAATGCAAATATGAAACGTGCAGGCAAATAAATTAAATCACGTACGAAAAATAGGCTACTAGTCTAAATAATCAGATATTATATAACTGTAGAAGGATTAGGCAAAATATCTAATATTCTAAAATATCAAAAAGTAATGCAGTACTGTCTTTTCTATTGTTTAAAAAATATGCAAAACATATACTATGCCACAATAAAATTTTTGTTTTAGACACTAAATGAATAAAACCCCGAATAGCCTAAATATGCAAGTTTATAAGCAACATACAGAACTTGTTATGTAACATAAATACCTTAAGTTGCTTATTATAAAAATCACGCTCCAATGGCTGGGGATGAGATAAATAGGTAAATATGTCCATAGAATGATTAAATCGGTTCATAGACCGGCTTTATACAGAACCCCCCAAAATGGGTGTTGAACCCTGCCCATATTTCCATTGGTGGAGACCGAGGGCAGTCCAAAACTCCCCCGTTACATCATACGACTAAAATTATATAGTTTTTGGGGTTGAACCTCATCCTCCTCTTTCTAACCTGCGATGCGCAAGCACGCGATCTGTGCGTAAAAGCGCAAGGAGCGCAAACACTCCTGCCCTCACAAAACATGAGTTAGAGCTATGCACACGGCGCTTATTTGTTTTTAGAGACACGTTCCTTCTTCAATATCCATTGCTGTCTCATTTTGTCACCTCAGTCTGTTTTTTATTATTATTATTTTATCAGTCGTACCTTACAGCGCACAATTATAATGAGAGAAGCCGTTTAGGTTTAACACTGTATTTTAGACTTTCAATACTGTTCATCAAGCACCATTTGAGAGTATTCTCCGCATCTGTAATGAGAATGAAAGATGCTGGTCTCCACATCTGTTTTACAGATGTGGAGTTAAGCTCGCGTTTTTGTGGGGGCTGGAGTTGTTTTATTGGTGCTAACGCTTCAACTATTGGCCATTCTGCTATTAAAAAAAGCCTTTTGCCAACTATCCCAAATATGGAAAATCAAAGGCTTAGGGTCTCTCATAATCACAAAAAAGTTCAAATCAACAGTTGTTCATGCCTTGTTTTCTATTAATGGGACATCTAGTTCAAATATAAAACAACTTGTTCAGGATCTTTTCAATAAATTTGTTTTGTAAGGTCAATCAATCAAATCAACTCATTCAAAAATTGGTTGATTTGGAAAGTTTCAGTCCCAATTCAGTGTAACTGCAAAAAAGAGTGACAATTTTTGCATTCATGTTTCACAGAAAGAAAAGGGAACAACATGAGGTAAATAATAACAAAATAATAACAGTTTTCATTTTGGGTGAACTACTGCTTTAATAAAATGTCATATGGCTTAACAATAAATAAGAAGAACAAAATGCTGTCACTTGGATGATTTATGCAACTCTTTTAAGCTCAAACAATCATTTTCCAAAACACCTACATACATTAGTTGCCATTTTATCTATCTGACAGCACGTATGAATGAGTGCACTATATCTGATGCAATAATGACAAAGTAGTTTGCAACAACATCAAGTCAAATTTACACTCAAGTCATGTAAATAAAAGTCAGAATGGAGCTTTACAGAGCAATAACCTTGAACTTTAAACCCACAACTCTCTTTCATGTTTTTTGTACTTGGCATAACCACCTATTTAAGAAACCAACACGTACACACGTAATACTGAAGTAGTGAGGCTAAGACAAATCTTAAAACACTTCTGCCCTGATGTGCTATTTAAACTGAAAGCAGGGTCAACGCAACCTTGTAGGCAAATGAAGGGTGTGCTTAACACAAAGTCAAAAAACTCACAATCATAATCCAAAATGTCCATCCTTACATAACCCTTCTAGGTCAGTCAAGGATGTATCCACTAAAGCACACCATACAGAGACCCAGTGATAACCCTGACCCACCATACGCTTTACTAAACCAATAGCACAGTGTTCAACATTGGAAATCATGTTATTTTCGAGTTATATACTCACACTTCATAGGACCTTCAGGGCAATAGGAGTCTAAAATTAATGATTACAAAAAACATACAGGACACAAATATTTTGGCATTGACCATCAAGAGCTTTAAGGCAAGGATTTTGACCTTTATGAGGTAAATGATGAGGTAAAAAAAGCTGCATAGTTTGCCAACCCTAATGTGAGTTTATTCAAACATCTGAAGTAAATGGCCAAACTCAATGTTTGAGTATCTATCCATTTAAAAACATGATGAAGACCACGTTCGCTGGCACCTTCTTTTTAATGTCTTCTGATTTAGTCTCCGTTAGGCTTGTAATCAGGGTCATGAATCTTCCGAGTATCAATCAGAATACAGTGTATTTACATCAAACAACATGTATTCATAATCTTCAGTCTCTCGTTCTCCTAAAATATCACAGGCTCTGTATGAATTCATGGCCCTGGCACACTTTTTCCTGCTTAGTCTGTTAAGGCACTCTTGAGGTTGAAGCCACTTAGGCTTCATGAGGAAGCTTTGACTCTCTAAGGACAATTTCGGATTGTGTTTATTGGTTCAGCTTGGTTTGGTGAAGACAATAGCGGCTAAAATTTGTCCTTCATTTATTCTTGGACTGACAAATGTAGATTGCGATGATGAGGAGGACTGTTGGTGGACTGAAGGTGAAGGAGCAACTGGTTTCTTGAGGACACTGGTGAAAGACCTTGAGCTAAAAATTGAGGTAAAATAAGGTAAAAACCTGCAAACTTCCCAAACCTAATACAAGTACATTCAAACATCCAATGTAAAATGCTACAATAGATGTTTGAGTACCTATGCAGCTGAAAAACGTAATGAAGACCATGTTCACTGGCACTTATTTTTGGTGTCCTCTGTTTTAGTTTCTGTTAGACCTGTAATCAAGGTAATGAGTGTCTGAATCATCTGAGAATGAATCATAATTCAGTGTATTTACTCTTTAGCCTTCTTCTAAATTGTCACAGTTGGGGAACATGAGGAAGCTTTGACTCTCTAAGGACAGTTTCAGATTGTTTTCATTGGTTCAGCTTGGTTTGGTGAAGACAATAGTAACTAAAATTTCTCCTGCATTTATTCTTGGAGTGACAAGTTGTTTTGAGGCTGTGGATTGAGATGATGAGGAGGACTGTTGGAGAACTGAAGGCGAAGGAGCAGCTGGTTTCTTTGAGGACACTGGTGAAAGACTGGTCAAGAGCTTTAAGCATTTTGACCTCCATGAGGTAAACCGGTGAGGTACAATAAAGTAAAAAAGCTGCATATTTTCCCAACCCTAATGTGAGTTTATTCAAACATTCAAATAAAATGCTAAAATAGGTGATTGAGTAGCATGCATCCAAAAACATGATGAAGACTACATTCACTTTCTTTTTGATGTCCTCTGTTTTAGTCTTAGTCAGGCTTGTAATCAGGGTCATCAGAGTCTGAGTCTGAATCAGAGTATGAATCAGAATACAGTGTATTTACATCAAATAACATGTATTGATCATCTTCAGGCTCTTGCTCTCCTTCTAAAATGTCACGGGCTCTGTATGAATACATGGCTCTGGTGCACTCTTCCTTGCTTAGTCTATTAAGGCACACTTGAGGTTGAAGCCACTTGGACTGCATGAGGAAGCTTTGACTCTCTAAGGACAGTTTCAGATTGCGTTCTTCAGTTTTGTTTGGTTTGGTGAAGACAACGGTAGCTAAAATCTGTCCTGCATTGATTCCAAGTTGCTTTGAGGCTGTGGACTGAGATGACGAGGAGGACTGTTGTAGGACTGAAGGTGAAGGAGCAACTGGATTCTTTGAGGACACTGGTGAAAGACTGACCTGCTGGATGTAGGAGAGTGAAATGTTTGTAGAGGATGAATCTGGGTTTGAGGACAATGAGTGCTGGTTTGGAGATGCTTGAGGTTGTGGTGCATATGGAAGAAGAGGTGGAGTGCTCTGGGTTGATGTGGGAGTGCATTCCGCCTGTACGACTTCTCCTTCAAGCTCTTCAGAACATTCCTGAAAGATGCTCCTCATTTTTTTGCCATGTCTGGAGCACACCTGCTCTGGAAAATCAGTTTCACTTTCCTTCTGTCCTGGTTCAGATTGAGTCTTTGCCTGTCTGTGCCTCCCAACCAGGTCCTTCTCCACTAGAATGGACTGGCTCAAGTCAATCTGGTCTGTTTCAGAACTTGACAACTGTGTGGATGTAACAAATACTTCATCACCACAAGTCTTCTCTTGAGGTAAAATGGTTTTTGTGTTTCTATTCTGCCACAAGCCCTGGGAACCAAAGAGCTCTTTTGTGCTGGTTTGTGAGAGTTGATCCTCCTTTGTGCTGTTCTGAGATGCCCTCAAAAATACACGTAGGGTACCACGGGATGGTTTAACAACTTCAGCATCCCTTTGTTCCTCGCAAGTGTGTGAAAGTGACGATGTGAAACTGTCATCAAGGCTCTGATTTGTTGTTACAGCTGTAAAATAGAGAAAATGGAGATAAAAATAAAGAATGTCTGTAATTTCAAAGCTGTTATGGCAAATTCAGAGACAAAATCATGTTTCTTACCGCAATGTAGCAGTCTCTTTAGAACTGTGGCTAGAGATGCACTATCCCTTGAAAGTAATTTTTTTAGGATCTTCTCTCCCCTCCCATATGAATGGGACTGCTTCAGTACCTGGACACAAATGTGGAAAGAACAACATATCAATACTAATATGAATATTTTGATGATATCATACAGTACTAATGTGTGTAAAGAAAGCCAATGAACAGATTACTGAGCTGATACTAGTAAAATTTATATACTGAATGTGTTACTTTTTTTTCAGTCCTTCATTTGTTTCCTTAGTTTACAATTAATTAAATAGCAGATATAGTTTATTGTGTATACAATTTTTTAAGCCTTTTGAAGACCTTATTTTTGATCAAACCGAATGTAAAACATTTTAAGGACCTGCGGGAACTCTGACTAGATATTTAGCCAATATATTTATGTGTGTTTAGTTGTTGGAATTTCCTGTAAGCAAAAACTGTTGTGATATTATTTTTACTTTTTGTTTTGAAAAATAAAAGCACAAAGAATTAAGTACAAAAAAATAACAATGGCTTTCTTATTAAGCATGACTAAACAGAAAATACAGCTACTTTAGACACAAAAGCACATAAACACTTACCTGTTCAATACACGTAGGTTGTGGCAGGACTTTATCTAGCTCTCTCAAATAGTGTGAAAGTCTCTCCTCCAGTTTCTGTGCATATCGTTCACCATATTGCTCCTCCATTAAATCCTGCAAAGTTGAATTGTCACTTTTGATTTGAGGATCTGGAATTGATGCAAACTAATGCTGATATAAGTAATGTACCATTCAAATATATGTAACCACTAAAATATATGTAACACTCAAATATATCTAACACTTTTTTTAATGAGAGCAGGTAATTTTCACTAACCCGAATGTAAGTTTGACGCACATCCCTGTCTCTGGCCAGAACATGAGCAAAGGACTTGAAATCTTCCCGGTTTTTCTGCATCAGATCCATGTTTCTGCGGCTCTATATAGAAGCGTGATTTAAGAAAAAAAAGGAGAGTGTTAAAAACTCAGCAGTCATAAAAATATTTTATATGATAAAGACATTATTTTTGATAATACAGACAATACAATACAGTAATGACACATACTGAGATATTAACTTAATTCACTTCAACAAAAACCCATGCATCATACAGTACATTTATAAGTTATTTCAGCTTTTATGAATTTATGGTGGCCCCTGGTGGAAGGAGATCATACTTACACATTTGTGATACTCCGGGAGGCTTTTAGGGAAAAAGTTTTCAATCTTGTCAGAGATTTTAGCAGTGCTCTGGTCATTCCACAACATCCACATGATAACCTAAAAAACACAAAGTTGATGAATCGTAAAGTAGTCATGTAATGCCAAACAAATTCATACTCATACAATTAAAATAAAAACACATTCCAACTTGTATATTCTGTAAAATTAAAGGAGGAACTTTGCTTCATTTATTTTATTAATGCAATCAGACAGAATACATTACCACTGGGAGAATTTAACTTGCTGTTTATCTCCTTTCATAAAATGTGATTTAAACTTTTTGCTGAAAGATATATTTCTTTATTTGTCTATGCGTTGAACGTTATTTTGCCTTTCTTGTTCAGATTTCCCATTCTGTAAAATCTCTTAAACTCATAAATGATAAGAACAACAAATTTCTAAAGGACTACAATTTTATTTTTCTTACTGATTGTTTACCTGTTTGTATTTTTTCATTTCATTTTTCGTTATATATTCTTTAATGGAGCGCTGATTATTATGATTATTGTTATTTGCATATTATTATTATAATGAAAAATGAAAACAAATGGAAAAAAAGTTATTTCTGATGAGTTTACTTTATTTTATCAAAGAAAACAATGTCTCACCAGAGTCTGCAGACCAAACATGATCTTCATGTGTTTGATGGGAGTCACAAGTCTTGGCACAAGTGTGTATGTAACATCCAAAAACTCAGCGACTCTCTCAAAGTGTTTGATGTCTCTGGCTTGCACGGTCCTCCAGACCTCAGCCGCCACCACACGGATTCTGCACGGCTCCTCAAGAGCCAGAAGATGCCAGTCACCTTCTAGCCATAATGGAGGTCCTAAAACTGAAAGAAGTTAAAGTTGATTAGATCTTCCATGCACTCATTTAAAACTAGTTTAAGTTATATCTATTATTGGCAACTGTGCAGTATTTATGAAGAAAATAAAGTACCAAGTAACACAATAACTGTGTAATTTACATGCAAAGGCACTGATTCAACTGAAAGCAATGCAAGAGGTTACAGTAAATA
This sequence comes from Spinibarbus caldwelli, assembly GCA_039654775.1. Lineage (NCBI taxonomy): Eukaryota > Metazoa > Chordata > Actinopteri > Cypriniformes > Cyprinidae > Spinibarbus > Spinibarbus caldwelli. The sequence continues at coordinate 8,161,615 of CM077239.1, read as the reverse complement.
CTTATGTAAAAATCATAATTTGATGAAAGATGTAAGGATGTAACAGGTTTGTTTAAAAAAAGGGCAAGAAACACCTTCTAAGACCTCCATCATCCGTTTAGTCCATGCATATTCAATTATCCATAACGGTAAAGCAGGAATAAGGTGAGCGCAGGCTTTTTCCAACCACAGGTTTTCACTCATTCCAGCCAAAGCAGCAGTTTCAGTCTCCAACAACTCTCATGTCGTCCAGGCTTCAGCTGCTTTCAGTGCAGAGCATCTGATGTGAGCTGCTGCATGCAGGAAACATCCAATCATTGACTCTGCTGAGATGATGATGAGCTCCATTTAAAAGTCAGATTTTGCTAGGCATGTCCAGGCACGTTTAGGAAGTAAATGACGGAACAGTTTAATTTGCACTTACAGAAAGAACATCAAAGTTAGATATATCACAGAATAATTAAATCTTGTTCGGTACTACATCGACTGCACAAGGTGCTTATAAGGTCAGTGTAAATATTTGTGTGAAAATAGAAATTGTTGACGGTGTTGTTTTAAAAAAAGCACCGGTGTAGGAGCTTTTCAAAATAAGAGAACCCTTCCGCGTCACATAAAATAACTTAAACTAGTAGGATTTAGATAAATGTGAAAAATTATATTTTTTGCTAAGTTTATAGCTAAAAAGAGAAGTGAAAAATTAGAAGACAGATTAAAAACAAAAACATTCTGAAAGAAAGCGTTCTGATTTAACGTTCTTACCATTGTGTTTCATATAGAGGGCCAAATTTAATTAAATCATTAAAATATGTGTATATATTTAAATAATCGTTTATACAAGTATGTATATAGACAGATTTACAATTTGCACATTTTGTTTTATTCCTAGGCAAAGACAAGCAAAGTGAACTTTATCGTTGAAATACAATTCAGAATTAAATATTTTTTAAATACACTTTTAAAAATTTGATCAGTTTTTATTTGTGTATAATGAGTTGGTAAATATTGCAGAGACGTGGTTCAAGGACATTTAAATCACTCACAAGCGCGCAACAACATAAGCTATTTTATTTTGAAAAATATATTTCCAGCTTCACACTTAAAAAAACATCATGACATAGCGCTTGTTGGCGTGACTGCTGGAGGTTTGATAGTTTGACGAGAGTCACCAAATCTCCAAATAATTGATGCCATAATTTCGTTTTTATACTGTTAATAGGGAATCTAAAAGTTGCCTTTGAAGGTGAGTTCTATATATATATATAGTTATATTTTATGATATAGACACAATTTATTTTTATATTTCTCCAAATCACTAAATAATTGTGTTTTAATTTTGCAGCTGTACTGTAATATTTCCAAGCAAGATGCCTCCACGCGTTGATGACGTAATGAAACTGTGTTGTGAACTATCTGCAAACCAACAAGTAAAAACAGCAGTAAAGCAGTCTGGAAAAGGAGCAGCGGCCGCTGGTGGTTTAGCCTTTGCAGGAGGCTTAATAGGGGGTCCTCTGGGAATTGCAGTGGGCAAGTCCATTCATGCCTTGCATGCAGGTGTTAACCTCATATATCCTGTATTATGTGATGCTAGTTTTTCTGACCTGCTCTTTTGTCTTTTTTAAGGTGGGGCTGTTGGTGGACTGCTTGGATGCTGGATGACAAGTGGACAGTTTAAACCTCTACCTCAGGTTATCATGGAGCTGACACCTGACCAGCAGAGCAGACTCTATGAGGATGTTGTAGCCATTTTAGGCTCAATAACATGGACTGATGTTGCACAGCTGACTGCCCTTGTAATGGGAAACGCCACACTACAGCAACAAGTGACTGCTGCTCTTCTGAGCTATATACAAAAGGAACTTCAAGCTGAAGTGCATTATGTAGACTGACGTAACCTTCTTTTTAATGAGAAACAACATTTCAAACCTTATAATCGTGTCATATGGGTTGTTTGATTGGATGCTTGAGTACTGTAGTTGAAACTGGCGCATTGTATATTAGTATTGTAGTACTGTATAAAAATGTTTGTAACTTTATATGGTACATTTGAATCTATGAAACCTTGTTTCCACCACAGGAGAAAATTTTTTTCTCACAATTTTGACTCTTTTTCTCGCAATTCTGAGTTTATGTCTGACAATTGTCACTTTTTTCTTGCGGTTTTGAGATAGTCTGTATCTCAAATAGTAGAGTATCTCAAATGTAAGTCGTTTTGGATAAAAGCGTCTGCTAAATGTGTAAATGTAAATAAAAAAAAGTCAGAATTATTCTATGGCAGAAACATAACAAAACAAACAAAAAACACACAGAATTGCGAGATGTAAATTCAGAACAGAGCTGTGAGACAGAAAAACACAATTGTGAGACAAAAGTCAAAGTTGTGAGTTAAAGGTAATGCGACAATCTCACAATTCTGAGAAAAAGTCTGAATTATTCCGCGAAGGAAAAAAAAATTAGCAATTATTAGAAGAAAAAAAAAATCCTGAATTATGAGATAAAAAGTCACAATTACTTTTTACCTTTTTTTTATTCTGTGGCAGAAACAAGCTTCCATATGAATATTCTTTGCAATAATATCCTGACATAATGTGCAGCTTGTTTTCAGAACAATTAGGAAGATTATACATTGTAGAATATATGTGAATGATATTGTGAATCCAATGCCTTTTTAAAAATATTTAATTAAACTACTTTTTTGGTGGTCTGATAGAACTGCGTTTGTTAATTTGTAACCAAGATCTGCATGCCCAGTCAAAAGCCTCAAAAACATACAGGTGCATCTCAATTAATTAGAATGTCATGGAAATGTTAATTTATTTCAGTAATTCAACTCAAATTGTGAAACTCGTGTATTAAATAAATTCAGTGCACACAGACTACGTTCTGCTCGGCTGTGATCTCCTTCTCTGTTCTGTGACGAACAAACAGGGGCTTGCCTCTCCACTTGAAGGTCATGTTTTTCCCCTCTGGGATGTCAGACAACTTGATCTTGATTTTGGACGGGGCCAGGACGTCAGCAGAGGCACTCATTGAGGACACGAATTGGGTCACGACCGTTTTGGCAGTGTAGACACCCACCACAGCAGTGGATCCGGTCACCAGGTAAGAAAAAGCCCGTCTAGCTTCACCGCTCTCCTGAGCGGACTTCTTAGGATCCAACACCTCAACACGCCGATAGTCAGAGAAGTCAGGGATTTTGATGTCTGTGTGAGCGAGACGTGCTCCAAAATGTCCTAAAAAGAATATAGAATGGTAATTGCACAGACTTATAAGGGATAGTTTACACAAAAAAATTTTTTGTTCACTTTCACAGCATAGAAAAAAGATGCAATGAAACAGGTTATGTCCCTGGAACCACAACAACCTGAACAAGTAAATTTATTTGTATTTATATATTTTCAGACCTTTACATTTTTGACTATTTCTGCAGCATAACAGACAACAGATATTTGTCTGGAACAGTGTTGGGTAAGTAACCCTAAAAAAAGTCATTAAACACTGCAATTAGATTGCTGTACTAATTACTCTCTCTTTTTTAAGAGTATTTCATTACTTATTATTACTTTCTAAATCCTATATCAACCTCGACCAGTTGAACAAGAATAGACATAAAACTGCTTTTTATTAAATTCTTTCAAATAAATTTACAATTAATGAACTGAAGTATTCTAAATTAAAAAGATACATGTTAACATTAGATGTTAAATTCACAATTGTTTTATATAAAATTATTCTAGTCTAAACAGTATTACATCAATTACATAAGAAGTAACTGTAACTAAATTACATAAAATTAAGAGTAATCCGTTACTTTACTTTTCCCAAGGGGAAAGTAATTAAATTACAGTGATTTATTACTTGGTAATGCATTACACCCAATACTGGTCTAACGTTACAATATCAAGAGTCTTGAACAGCCTGTCAGCTTATGATATGTCCAGGTTATGTGTTCAGCACTTCTGTGTTCACTGCTCCAAGAAGTAATGCTTTCAGCGGACCACAAGCCTGAAGGTAAGGGGACAAAGTCCCCAAACGAGCGGGCAGGAACATCACTTTTGTGCTGTTACAAAGGCTAATCACAGCCGGTCCGGTCACACCGACCTTTGAAGAGAGCGCTTGTACTGCGGAAGCTCCTCCTTCGGTACTTCATAGTTGACCAGGTATTTACTGAACAGAAAGCGCAAAGTAAAACAGAGATGATAAAAATAATTTCTTCCATAAAGTTATTTAAATGATAAATAAAATACATGATTTAAGTAGTAACTCATGTTATTTTCAATACATTTGTTTAAATATTTAAATATTTCTGATAATTTTTATAGTTTTGAAAAGGCAGTACAAGGCAGTCTCGGGAAAATGTAAACAGTAGTTGACGAACCGTTCGACTCATTTCGGGCGAATCGGTTCTTTTGAACAGTTTTCTTGAACCGGTTAATCCGATTCTTTTCACATCACTCATCTGTTCTCGACTGAATGAGTCTTCGCAAACGAATCGTTCAAACGTGAAACAATTCATTAAAAAGATTCGACTCAATGTGTTCACATATTAGTCATCTCTTGTATACATTGGTCGGGATCCGCAGGATTTGTCACCTGAAAATGAAACATGAGATTTTTACGCCGGAAAATAACGATCACAGTTGTTTTATGCGATATTTTCGCTATACGCAGCGTATAATGTTTTTTTGTTTTTTTTTTTCAACAAGAGGGTTATTTCTCGCGTTCATCGCTCTGGGCTCTGCGATTATAGGTAAGACAATGAATCATAACCTTCATAATCTAATAGCGTTGAGATAACAAACATAAACAATATAATATCGCGTAAATGCAATAAAAGCACATCAACTGATGATCGCATGTAAACAACAGTTTTGTTTAACAATGTACGTTTCCAGATAATGGAAAAGCAGGAGAGGACGAGCGTGTATTTTCCTTAGTTCTGCAAAAGCGGAGAGATGCCTTCAGATCACACCAAGATCATGCTGCTAAGAACAAGCCAAAAACATATAAAGTTCAGATCTGGGGCAAAGCGGCCATTGGCAAGTGATATATATCTGTCTGTTGAATACAGAGATCATTGCATTGCTTGTTGTGTCATTTTTTTGCATTAGTAGAGAACATAAATGAAATAATGTTCCTTGTTTACATTTACCTAGGACTTTATTTGTGGGAACATAATTTAGAAGGGCCTCTCAACCCACCAGACAAATCCAGCCAATGGAGAGATTCAGTCTGGGAAGATTAATTTCAGGTAAATTATTTTTAACTTATTCAGCAAGGATGCATTAAATTGATCAAAAGTGAAGACTTTTATAATGTAACAGATGGTTTCTATTACAAACAAATGCTGTTTTAAAATTCAGATGGAAATGCTTAAAATTTTTTTTAAATACATTTTAAAATATATATGTAAATTTCTTATAATGTTTTGAAATAGTTTACTTTTTAAAAAAAAAAATATTTGCAGCTTTCTTAAACCATAAGAGATTTTTTTTCAGAAAACATTCTGAAAAATCCTTGAGTTTTGAACAGTTTCAATTACACTACCAGTCAAAAGTTTTTGAACAGTAAGATTTTTAATGTTTTTTTTTTAAAGAAGTCTCTTCTGCTCACCAAGCCTGCATTTATTTGATCTAGATCAAAATAGTAAAATTTTGAATCATTATCATCAGCATCATGACTCCAGTCACATGATCCTTCAGAAATCATTCTAATATTCTGATTTGCTGCTCAAAAACATTTATTATTATTATTATTATTATTATTATTATTATGTTGAAATCAGCTGAGTAGAATTTTTCAGTTTTCTCGATGAATAGAAAGTTCAGAAGAACAGCATTTATCTGAAATAGAATTTTTTTTAACATGATAAATTTCATCATCACTTTTGATCAATTTAAAGCATCCTTGCTAAATAAAAGTATTAATTTCTATTAAACAAAATTATACTGACTCCAAGCTTTTGAAAGGTGTAGTGTATAATGTTACAAAAGCTTTTTATTTCAGATAAATGCTGATCTTTCTATTCATCAAAGAATCCTGAAAAAAATGTACTCGACTGTTTTAAATATTGATAATAATAATAAAAAATGTTTCTTGAACAGCAAATCAGCATATTAGAATGATTTCTGAAGGATCATGTGACACTGAAGACTGGAGTAATGATGCTGAAAATTCAGCTTTGATCACAGGAATAAATTACATTTTAAAACATATTCTAATAGAAAACAGTTATTTTAAATAGTAAAAATATTTCAAAATTGTACTGTTTTTTCTGTACTTTGGATCAAATAAATGCAGGCTTGGTGAGCAGAAGAGACATTTGACTGGTAGGGTATGTTGGATATTTTTCTTAAAAGTAAAACATTATGTTCCATTTTGTAATCTCTCTTTTATCATAATCTATCCTCAGTTTCTTCACAGGGCCAGCAGTGGTCCAAGGGCACGTTTCTCTTGACACAGACAGTGTGGTATTGGTTTTGAATGGCCGTGAGCAGCAGAAAATCTTTTACTCCATCCAGTGGCTGCAGCACGTCCAGGGTCTGGTGCAGATGCGCTCTGTCTCTCGGGTTGCTGTGGTTCTTCTGGGTAACGAGCAGTGCAATAACAACTGGATCAGTCCTTACCTTAAAAGGCACGGCGGGTTTGTGGACCTGCTCTTTCTTGTGTATGACAGTCCTTGGGTTAATAATAAAGACATCTTCCAGTGGCCACTGGGTGTTGCCACGTAAGTTTCTATTGTAATATTTTATTAGCAACTGGTTTTATTGTTTTTATATAATTTAGAATAAAATCAGTTAGTTTGATTGTTTATAATGTTTTTTCTTTCTCTACAGATACAGGCATTTCCCTGTAGTCACACTAAGCGGTCAGATGGTGAAAACTGCTAGACCATATCTTTGCAATTTTCTCGGGACTATGTACAAAAACTCCTCCAGGGAGACTCTCATGGGTGTCCTAAAACAGAACGGCATGGAGAAAGATTGCCTCATGCATGTCAGAGAGAAGTATGTGTTTTTGGAAGTACTGTCCATGTTTTATCGGTCTGATTTTAAATAAAATGTATTCACAATAAAATTGCAGGATATGTTAAGTAATGCTAAAAATACTAAATACTTAATTGTTAGGAAGATGTTAAAAAAAAACTTAGGTCAGGTCATTTTTTTTTTTTCTTTTTAAGAAATTACTATTTTTATTCAGCAAGGATGCATTAAATAGATTGACAGTATAGACATTTATAATGTTACACACACACACACACACACACACAAAACTAAATTAAAATAAATGCTGCTCTTTTGAACTTTTTATTCATCACAGAATCCTGAAAAATGTTTCTTGAGCACCAAATCAGCATATCAGAATGATTTCTGAAGGATCATGTGACACGGAAGACTGGAGTAATGATGTTGAAAATTCAGCTTTGCTATCACAGGAGAAAATTACATATTAAAATACATTAAAAATTATTTTAAATAGTAATAACATTTCACAGTATTACTGTTTTACTGTATTTTGATCAAATAAATGGAGGCTTGATGAGCATAAGAGACATTCAAAAAAAAAAGTACAATATTTTTGAATGGTAGTCTTAGTTACGATGATCAGTTAGTATGTATAATTGTTTATTTAGCCAGTACACATTCTCACATTTCTGTTTTACCCATAAATCCTTCACAAATAATATCATTGCTGGATTGCAGCAAGTGTTTTTGTTTTTTTAATACCTCTTGCATTTTGTGCCATCAGGTGGCTTCCTCAAGAGACGGCAGACACCTCCAGACAGTACCAGATGGCATTAGCACAAAGTGACCTCACTCTTTGTCCGGTGGGAGTGAACACAGAGTGCTACCGCATCTATGAAGCCTGTGCCTATGGCTCTGTGCCCGTGGTGGAGGACGTCCTGACTCCAGGGGCCTGTGCAGTTGGTAACTGGTCCCCGCTCCGACTACTTAAAGATGCAGGAGCACCCTTCATCTTCCTCAAGGACTGGAGGGAGCTGCCTGCCATCCTGGAGAGCGAGAGAGAGATGAGCCAGAAAGAAAAAACAGAGAGGAGGATGAGACTGCTGGAGTGGTACAGTGGCTTTCGTCAGCAGATGAAGGACAAATTCACAGACTTGTTGGAAGATGGCTTTTTCAAAATCACCTAGGATAGGTTTGGAAAACTTTAAAGGGATAGTTTACCCACAAATGATAATTCATAATTTTAGTCATCATTTACTCAACCTCATGTCAGGTTTGGAACAACATGAGGCTAGTATATGATAGCAGAATTCTCATTTTTCATTTTAATACCGTCTTACATAAAGAACAGCGAGCAGATGCTATTCATCAACATCCATTTTGCTTGTCACTTATTTTTGGAGCTGTTCATTAATTTGGTTTATATACAGTGATTTTACTTGTTGATCTAACTACTGTATGTTAATGGTTTACCATATGCTGCTGTGCATTAATGCCCTCCATGTTTACTGTAAAGTATTAATTTATTAAGTCATGATGTTTCAGTGAAAATAACAATGCAAAAAGTTGTAAGAAGTGTTTTTTTAGTTTATAACCTAGCTGCAGACAGACATTTAATATTGTTAACATTTCATTTTTCTCACTTGAAGGTTTTTTTTTTGCTTTCACCTCAGTGCAAAATAACTTAATTTTACTTTTAACCTGCCTAATCTTTATTTATCTAGCATTTAGTGTCTTGCAATTTTGCATAACATTACCATAAAAATATGCAGTAACAATGTCTAATTAATCTTTTAATGCAGAGAATTTATATATACAGTATATATATATATATATATATATATATATATATATATATATATATTTTTTTATATATATATTTTATATATGTGTATGTATATATATTTGTATATATATGTGTATGTATATATATTTTTATATATGTATATATATTTTTATATATGTATATGTATATATATATATTTATATGTATTTATATTTATATGTATATGTATTTATATTTATATGTATATATATGTTTACATGTATATATGTTTATATAAATATTTGTTCATTATTTTAAAACAAAATGTTTCCTTTTTGTTTCTTCCTTTTGGCGATAGGGAATGAGATTAAAATGATTTTGCACATGAATATTTGATTAAAAAATCAAATTCATGTTAATATTTAAACTGATACTATTACTGTTACAACTCACCCTACATACTGCAGCACATTGTACATTAATTCACACAATTTAGGGACAAGTAGATTTTTGTAGAAGATAAATGTGGGAAAACTGTATCAGCATTTTATTTTTGGAGCATTTTCTATAAATTATTTTAACAATAAATATGGAAAATGTTTATAATTATGCAACGATTTGTTCAGATTATCATAGTTTTAAATGTGTAATTCTGTCAATGTAATTCGTCTTTCTATAATGGATTTTTATAGATTGAAAGTCTGGGACAAGAATAAAACAATAAAATCTATAAATGAAAGGCATTTGCAAAAAGTAGCAAAAATAAAAGATGAAAGCATTTCTAAAAGCTTTCATTGTGATCTTCATTAAGAATTGATGACTTTAGCCTTTTTAAAATCGTTACAAGGGGAATATGTGTATTGAAAGTTTTTGAAATAAGATAAATTATGTGATTCGCTTAAAGTCTTGCAACAAAACAGCTGTCCTGTAAGAGGCGCTGTGTGACATCAGCTGACTGTCAGTTTATCCACAATATTCATCTTCAGAAATTATGGATACAGTATTTTATAGAATTTTATTATTTTGCATAGCATTTTCATTTAATATGTAGAACCAGTTTTAAATGACTGCATTTTTTGTTTTGTTTATAAGCATCGGAATGCTATGTTTTAAATGTCTACTCTATATCTACAACACAACATTACTTTCGGCTACAACTGGTTAGAAAAGTTGCCAGTCCCGTCCACATTTCCGCCGCGTGCGCCTCCTCCTCCTCCTCCAGTCCTCTCTTTTCAACCACTTGCTTTTCCAGCTGCTTTGAGGTCAGTCCGGCGATCAGAGGAAAGGGTGCAGAAAATCACGCCAGCTCTGTGTAACGTGTCATTATGCTGCTCAGATCCGTCTGCGGGTGACTCAAAGACAGCTTGAAGGACTGGATCGCCTCTTGCTGGAACAAGCTGTGGACATTTGCCCCAGGAAAGGGATACTTCTTCGGGAGGAAACTCTTCCCGTGCGCGCCGTGGTTTGATCGCGTTGACGGCGGAATTACTTTCGGAGCCGCTGGGGACTCGAAAGATGAACATTTGCGGTGTTTGGCTTTTGGGATTTTCAGCCTGAGCAACTTGAAACATCTCCGGGATGCACTGGCCGCTGTAGGGCGACCTGGAAATTGGAAAAGCCCCCAAACGAACCAGTTTACAAACATTCTCGTAACTGAAGTGTTGATATTTCGAATCGCTATTGAAAATGTCGAATCCTCCTTTGAGGTTCAAAAAGGATAAAGAGATCATTACAGAGTACGAGACTCAAGTCAAAGGTAAGAATCATGAACTGCAGCAGTAACGTTAGTTGAATGGCTGCTGAAGGCAGTGGTGCAGTGAGAGCATTTAATCATTCACCAGATCACTTGTGCATCATGCTGAATGTTTGATTCACAGATTGAACGTTTTGTGTAAAGAATCAGAAAAATGTAAATCAGGTAATCTTGTTTTAATCTTGTAAGTTTATCACATGTTAGGTCAATGACAAATAAGGTTGAAATAAAAAAAATAGGAGAAATCTAGTAAAATTTTTGGCAAGTTGTTTCATACATATATATATATATATATATATATACAGGTGCATCTCAAAAAATTACAATATATTGAAAAAAATGTTTGTTTTTTTTGTAATATTTCAAAAAGTGAAACCTTCATATATGTTTTAGATTCTTTACAAGTAAAATAAAACATTTCAATGTTTTTTTGTTTTTGTTTTAATTTTGATGATTAGGGCGTACAGCTCATGAAAGTCAAAATCCAGTATCTCAAAATATTAAATATTTATATTTTAGTTTCATTAAATGGCCATTCCTACAGTATACATTCAGGGTATCTCTTGTTCTTTGAAACCACAATAATGGGGGAGTGGACTGAAGCTGGATTCAGTGCATCATGAGTCACCACGCTCAGGCGTCTTCAGGAAAAGGGCTACCAAGCCACTTCTGAAACAGAAACAACATCAGAAGTATCTTACCTGGGCTAAGGAGAAAAAGAACTGGACTGTTGCTCAGTGGTCCAAAGTCCTCTTTTCAGATAAAAGTAAATTTTGCATTTCATTTGGAAATCAAGATCTGGAGTCTGGAGGAAGACTGGAGAGGCACAGAATCCAAGCTGCTTGAAGTCCAGTGTGAGGTTTCTGAAGTCAGTAATGATTTGGGGTGCTGTGACGTCTGCTGGTGTTGGTCCATTGTGTTTTATCAAGTCCAAAGTCAATGCAGCCGTCTACCAGGAGATTTTGGAGCACTTTATGCTTCCATCTGCTGACAAGCTTTATGGAGATGCTGATTTCCTTTTCCAGCAGGACTTTAGCACCTGCCCACACTGCCAAAACCAGTTCCAAGTGGTTTGCTGACCATGATAGTACTGTGCTTGATTGGCCAGCCAACATGCCTGACCTGAACCCCATATGGAATCTATGGGATATTTTCAAGAGAAAGATGAGAAACAGTCGTTTCTACAATACAGACGAGCTGAAGAATCAATAGTGCCTCAGCAGTGCCACAGGCTGATCGCTTCCATGCCACACCTCACTGATGCTGGAATTTGTGCTAAAGGATCCCCGAACAAGTATTGAGTGCATAAATGAACATACTTTAAAGAACTTGAACTTTTCTGTTTTGCAAATCCTTTTTTTTTGATTGATTTTAAGAAATATTCTAATATTTAGAGATACTGGATTTTTGACTTTCATGAGTTGTAAGCTCTAATCATCAAAATTAAAACAAACTTTTGAAATGTTTTACTTTACATGTAATGGATCTAAAGTATATATGAAAGTTTTACTTTTTGAAATTTTTGAAATTTGAATTGGTTTTTTTTTTTGCGATAGTCTAATTTTTTGAGATGCACCTGTGTGTGTGTATGTGTGTGTGTGTGTATATATATATATATATATATATATAAAACTTGAAGTCTGAGCTTGTTAATTATTTTTTATTCACAAATATCAAGATGTTGTCTTGGTTCCGTATGACTGACATTTACAAACACCTTTTCATAAAAAGGTCAAAGTATTATTTTTTTCTCTAAAATTTGTAATGCAAAACAGATCAAAATTGGTCCTTTACTTTTATGCTTTTCTCAAAAGCAAAATGGCTTCTTAAATGTTTGTTGTACCTCAGGATGTCTCAAATATTAATATGTTTTTAACAAAAGATTCCTGCTTTGTTTGACTACACAAAATTATGCCACCGTTTCTTATTTTTCCAGGAATTTCAGCCTTTAATGATACTTTTTCTCTTTTTTTTCTTTTTTTCTCTTTTTTCTCTTTTTTTTCTGTCTGCACCTAGAAAATATGACTTTAATTCAGTAATTGAAAAGATATTTTTTGTCTGTTTAGTTTTTAAATGAATTGTCATTAATGCACATATTGTGCTCAACATAACTCAGTCATTCTCAGTTTTGAGTTGATTCATTTTTCTATTCTGTTTTGAGCATTTTCATTTGTGGACGTGTCAGTAATGCTCCCACAGTCGAAACCTAGACGTGTCTGGCAATTTTAAATTTGTTATTTCCAAGCCTGGAAAAGTTATGAATGTTAATATAATCCTAACCCTGAAAAGAGAAAACAGAAATATGAGGTCAGTGGCTTTCTCTTGGCATGCAGCCATGTTATATTTAGATGAAGATGATGATGCCTGAGTTCTTATACTAAGTCACTTGACTAAGTAGTTGCAAGAACATGTTTAACAATATTGGAAATATTCCATGTTGTTAGACACCCTTAATCACCGTCCCTTTCTCCTGGCCACTTAAATGTCTCTTGCTCATTATACAGACACTTCTAAAGTAAATATACATTTTCTAGTCATTTTACATATTTTAAAATGCATTCCATCAGCTTTTTGGTTTTACAATTTATCCAGTGATTGGGAATGCCATTGAAACTCATCGGTCAAATTTGCACCTTGTGTTTAGATCACTGTTGAGCAGAACTTCTTAAAAACTTCCCTCTTACTTTCCAACAAACTAAGCCGGATGGTCAGCTGTTTCCTTTTCGTCTCATGAGCATCATCATCACAGGAAAGAGGCAGTTGCTGCATTGTAGTAACCATGGGGATTTGGCATCACCCCAAGGGTTGAGTCCTCCAGGGCTTTTTTGCAGACAGAAATGCTTATTATTTATGTAGAGGGAGAGGTACGTCGCTATCATGACATGGCGTTTGTCAGAGCAGCAGTGCTCATTTGGCAGGAATGTTCAGCCCTTCGCTCTGATGATGACTAAGACTGTTAATAGCAGCGTGATGCACAGAATCCGCCCGTGCCGAGCATCTCATTAGCTTCGCACAGCAGCCAAATGGAGTTGTAGTAACATGAAGACACCCCTCAGATTAACAGCCATGACTTGTTTTAGCACAAACTTTACGCTGGTGTAGTGTTGACAGTTTTTGTGTTTTTTTTTTATTGTCTTCAAAAAACTGGCATCCATATCAGGTATAGGTTAATGTAATTTATTTATTTATTTATTTTTTATAATTTTTTTAGTTTCCCTAGACCTGATTTGGGGTGGTTTGGGATTGACTTCCTCTGCAACACTGTAGTTGTTGTGAAAGTGATACTGTGAGAGAGAAGAAAGGCCGGAACTGTGCCTGGAATCCCACTTTATCGGCTTATCCCGAGGACTTGTGTCCGAAGTGGGGTGTTATTTGTATTCCAGGCTCTTGGTGTTTGTACATTCTCTTATCCTGATCCTGACTATAACTTATTTTGTGTTTAGATTGTGTATTTATGATTCAGTAAGGCTGGGAAGCTAATAAAGTAAACAGTAAATGGAATTCACAACCATTTTATATGTGTAATCTGATTTATTTGAAGTGAAATGAAATGTATGGCAGGACTTATTTAGGATATTTTGTCCATTGTCAGTTGATTGGATTATGAAAAGTGGGTGTTGCTTGACAGAATGGAGTGAGACTTCTAAAAATAAATGTTCTTTATTGGAATCTGCATATCCACATGGAACCATTCCACAAATGTGTTTAGTGGAAAAACATTCTTTAGTTTTTAAAAACTGCTTAGAAAGAATGGTTCTTTTAAGAACTGTTCACTGAAAGGTTCATTGGGGAACCAAAAATTGCTTTTCTATGGCAAACCCTCTTTTGGAACCTTGTTAGGTAAAAAGGAAATTACTATTTTGATGAAGATAATGAACACAAACCTATGTGTTCTCTGGAATAATGAATCACATGCAGTAAGATCAGTAGTACATCAGAGATTTTGATTCAAGATTACTTCCTATTAGTAATCAAGTTTGTTAAGGTTACACTTCACATAGTAAGTCTGTCATGACTAACTGCTTTTGCTCATAGTTCCCATTTGTTGCTTCTGTTCTTCTGATCTATAAACTTGGCAATGTTTAATCAGTCATAACTGTGACTCATATTGTTTGCTTTAGCAGCATCATGAGTCATATGAAGCTTATTTTAGAGTTATCAGGTTAGGTCAGCCAGCTAGGACTGAATGGTGTGAGAATCCCAGTGGTTACTGCACAGAAAGCTGCAGGGGAACCTGACAGCCAGTCTTATCAACACACAAACCTGCCGAATCCATCACTCTGCGCTCCATGCGGCACTGACTGCATAGAGAGAATGATGTAAGATGAACACAAAATATGGAAAGGCTCAAAAATGCAGCATTGATGTGAAATCTGATTGATTCTAGTTAAAGCTTACTTATGTTACTCTAAATGTGCATGAATGCATCTGTTAAATTTGTTTCAGAAACATTTTGTGACTTTTTAGTTCCATCCCGGTTGAAAATGTTCAAACGCCGCTTTAAAAAGTATAGCTTTTTATTTGTACTTTGTGACGCATGGCTGCATTACTTCATAGCGAGTGCAGAGATGTGTAAACTCATAATTTGGTCCCTTGGCCTGCTGGCAAAGCACAATAGCGTTGTTTTTTCCTTTGGCCAGATTTTCTGTTTGATGTCGCACAGTTGGCGTTCTTTTCATGGCACCGGGTCACGACTCACTGGCCTGCCCCTGCTGGCTCCTGACATGGACCCTGTCCTCAAACTGTCATTCGAGAATATTTCCCCACATATAACCTCTAACGAAGCTTTCCAATGAGACACAAATGCCCTGTCATGCACTTCTAAATGAGGGTGTATTTATTTATTTTTCTGTAATATTTTGGTTTGAAATTGCTACAGAGATATATTTGGGTAGTTGACATGTAAATCTACATTTGAAACAGAATTTGTTCATTATTTTATGATTTGAAATGACAAGACTGTATTTGGAATATTTTTGTACTTTTAAAAATGAATTGCTACACCACAGGACTATTTAAAATGAACTGGTGAAAGAAATGAAAGAAATCAGTTACACAAAAATGTACACTTTAACTTATATTCATTGATAGTTTTTTTTTTTTTCTTTTTCTTTTTAACCATAATCTTGTTGGCATGTTATGCATGAATATAAATCTATAACTATGGAGTTGCTCATCAGATTTAAGTTATGTCACTTTTACTTTTTTATACTAACACCAGCCTTGATAAATTATGAATGAGCTATGATCAACTGTCTAAAATTGGCCTAAGGTTTGTTCAGTGTTACCAAAGTCGCTATCAGGGCTGTCTTGGGGCTTGTGTAATTTTTAGTAGGCTACTACTGACTAAGATATTATTCATAGCTCAAACCTTATTCTGTCTAGTTTAGCCTTAACCTGGATGTCCAGTTTCATAAGAGCACAGACTATAGTAATCACAAATATTTTATTTTATTTTATTTTATTTTATTTTATTTTATTTTATTTTGTTTTGTTTTGTTTTATGCTGCAAGTTCAGTAGTGGCGCTAAATGGCAATGCAGGTAAGACTTCATGCTGGCTCTAAACTATATTACAGACAAGATCAAAATAAGCTTAAATCAGTTTATTATCAGTAATTAAAACAATGCCTCTGCCTGACAGCTATGTCATTACAAATTACCGCCCATTATTGTTAATGAAGTCTCTTTTGCAGTAGAATTCCCACACTTCCTGCTTGAGGCATCCTGTACCACTGTCCCCCACAAGTCCACAAATACCTGCCATCTGCTCCGGCCAGACCATCAGTCTTTGTGCTTGATTCTAGTGCCCAAATAGTGGATGAACACCCTTGGTGGTCGAGGAAAGAGTGGGGGTTATTGATGGGACCATCTGTGTCTACTCTCCCTCTCTCTTGTTTGATAGACTAAGCCTGTCTCCTGCCTAGTCTTTCCACGCATGCTGGGCTTTTCACTCCACCCAATAAAATCTGCTTCTCTCCACCCACACGTCACACCCTGACTCCGAAACTTAACAATACCACCCCAAGTCAAGTAATTGTTAGGTGGTCTTTACGAGTTAGGTTGTCTGATCCCTTGTGTGTCTATTGCACAATATTGTTATTGCAACAATTTTTTGTTTTGCAAATGTCCTTGAATGCAAATTTGGCATCAGCCATGTATGAATCATGGGTTCTGTGATTTTTCATAGATGTTTGCACTTCATTAGAACAGCAGTAATGTTGAAGTCAGCATGAAATGCAAATCCAACTTGTATCTGTTTTCTAAATGCACGTTATTGATCTAATTGAGAAAAATTCATATGTGTATGTTTTATTTTGAACATATTTCTTAAGTCAAGGGCCAGATTTACTAAACAGGGCAAATTAGCATTAGAGCTCAATTCCATAAAAGCGCCGATGGGAGGAGAAAATTCTGCATGTGATCATTTCCATAATGACCAGCGCAATCTATCAAGAGCAGCGCAAATTAGCGCCTGCTTTAAGACGTGCAAACGTTAGTAAATCGCGTTGCATGATTCATTTTAATACTATCCTCCCATAAATTTTGCATCTGAAAGAGAAACCCCTACAAATGCATATTTAGTAAGGTCAGGCACAAAAATAACTGTGTCCATGCCTTTTCAGTGCTAATTTTTCACAGACGGAAGCTTTTAGTAAATCTGGCCTGAAATTCCTTAAATTTCACCAACAAAATCATTTCAGTAGGAATCTGCACATTTTGGAGTTTCACATACCGGCGTAAAAGTTCCCCCACGCAGATTTTGCTCATGTTTAAGTCGATCATGCAAATTCGCCACGTGAAAGTGACTTTTGTTTGAGCTGTGCTGCATACATTGCTACGCTATTGACAATGGACCTTTTTTGCCAGCAGAATTTCGCTGAAATATAGCTAATGTAACCGCACCTTTAAACATCGACATTTTTGTAATTCTTAGTCAAAATGTTGTAACTCGATCTTCCAGCGGATTTCTCTCTGGTGACGTGCTGGATTTCTCCAATATTAGTCTGCTTAACTGACTGTAATCTCACTTTCAGCCAATCTACAACCATCCAATCAATAACTAATGTATAGATCCAAGTCCCCGCCCTGCATTTTTTTCTATAATCCATTTTACTCTGATAGATGGCATAATATGGAAGAAGATCTGTCACTAATTCCATTTAAGAAAGTCACACCGAAGTGGAAGTGCACAAATAAAATCGATATAAAACCATTGTTACAAGCCAAGGATCTTAATCTGACTTTGCTGCATTTGGAATTGAACTGCTGGTTCGTCTGGCCAGAGGAGAACTGGCCCCCCGACTGAGCCTGGTTTCTCCCAAGATTTTTTCTCCATTCTGTCACCGATCGAGTTTTGGTTCCTTGACGCTGTCGCCTCTGGCTTGCTTAGTTGGGGACACTTAATTTCCAGCGATATCGTCGACTTGATTGCACAGATACTATTTAAACTGAACTGAGCTGGACGATGACATCACTGAATTCAATAATGAAATGCTTTTAACTGAAAATTGAGTGTTAATCTTTTCATTTTACGTTATTGACACACTATTTTCCTATTTAATACTGTAAAGTGCTTTGACACAATCTATTGTTAAAAGCGCTATATAAATAAAGGTGACTTGACTTGACTGAAGTATATGGCAATTATGTAAGAAAAAGAATTACAGGTTATCAGTATATGAGGGTTTTTCATCTATGTACTGCTCATAATCAAAAATGTTTTGGCATGTGGCTCATGCAGTTTTAGAAGATGTAAGCCATTTAGGCCTCAGACTTGAAAAAGTCCTGAGTAAGTACAATCCATGCCATAAAGAAAGAGCAGGCAGCAAACCCTTCCCTTGGGGCCCATCATGGGTTGCCAGAGAGCCCTTTCCCAAAAGGCCTTGGTTAGAAATGTTAAGTCTAACTAGTATACAAAGACAAGAACTGGCAATACCAAAGCCTCTTAGCCTTCAGTGAGTAGAGTCTTGTCAGGGGAAGAAGCAGAAGGTGAGAGATTTCTTCCTGAGTCACAGAAGGTCTCACGTTACCGTTCGGCTCCGGTTTAACCTAATTGTTTTAATCTCTTCTAATCTTCTTTCTGCACCTAACTTGCACTCTTGCAGCTGAGAAGTTTGTTTTACTGGAGTGGCTCTTCAAAAAGGTGACTGTAAACATCCTAAGGCTATTTTCATTTCCTCCATATGTTTAAACATCATGATGCTTTGGCTTTGTGTTTCTACTGATCTCAGAAGTGTGTTCAACGCTCATCCATTGACCAGTATTCATCTCAGCCGATCCCCGAAGCAAAACCTCTGTATCATCATCCCTATTTATGTACAGAGTGAAATGAGGCTTCATATTAGCCTAATTGTTAATGGCATTGATTTGATTTTTCTTATTAGCTGCATCAACATGATGCACTTGTTATGTATGCTAATTCGAAATATACAATCAACTCTGATTTGCTTCAGAGAGACAATTATTGGCTATTAAGATAAGCAGCAAACAATCAAGATCAACGCCATGACGGTGCATTTCTTTGGCGTGCTTTAGTTTTTTCATCAGATTAATAAGGTTAAGTAGCCTACTTTTATTTTAGCCCACTACTCTCTCTGCTCTTTCCTGAGATGAATTTGTGATGCATCTCTCTCTCTCATTCGCTCACTCTCTCCCAACAGATCAAAAGATCGTGATGGTTGTGTATGTGTTCCCTTAGTAACCATGCTGATGACTCTGTCATTGTTTATCGTCTGTTCTCAAAGCAACCCAAGATGTCTCCTCGCAGCACCTGCATTCCCTCCCCAAGGCCTCCCGTTAAAGCAACTTGGCCTCCCTTGGGTTGTTGTTGTTGGTGGTTGCACGCTACTAGACACACTATCTTGGTTGCCTCTTTACAGATTTTATAAAGCATGTCAATTTTACATTATGCATATTTGTAGAAGTGTTGTATATAAAAGAACTTAAATGCCAGGAGTTTTCAAACTTTTAAATGCAGATGTTGACTAAAAATGACTGTTCCCTTACAAAGGATCTCCTTGGTAATCCTTTGTAAGACTCATATTTTTATATTATGTTTTTCTATATTTAAGACTTATATTGTGTGAAAATGAAAAAATGATTGCCGTTTTTTAAACCGAAGTGATATAAATATTATCTAGAAAATGTAATTGTAAATTCAAATAATTATTAATAATTCAAATGTATTTCTATAGTGCTTTCACAATAAATGTTTTTCTTCATTTTAATTTTTCTGAAATGTTGAGTTTGAAAACCACTGAATTAATTGGCTTGTGATCCAACAACTAATTGATTAGTAGAGTTTTTTTTTTCTTTCTTTTAATGTTTTTTTTTTTTTTTTTTTTTTTTTTTAAATACATATTTTTGTGCCTGTTTTAATTTGTATGCTGTGATTTAGAAACTTATCCTCTTTAAAGTATGGCTGCCATTGCATTCATTCTGACAGATGGCTTTGGTTTCTACATTTGCATCTTGCATCATTTTTGGATTGTTCCTCTACAAGTGTTGCAATTTCAAGGCATGTCAAGTGAAAAATAGTCAAACTTTTTTTTTTAAATGAGACCCCTAGTTTTTCTTTCTACTGTGCTCCATCTAGCTTTCTTTTAAATGCAAGAACTTGCATTATGTAAGCACCAAGCCGTTCGGGGTCCGGTGAACTCTAAACCATAAAATATGAAAAATATGTACTTTTTTGCATCTATATTGTGTAACCAAGTTGTGTTTCTCTGCATGGCCCTTAATGTCTCTCTGGGTGTGTATGATGGGATAAGGTCTACTGACTTGGCTGTTCTTGCAGTAGAACTGCTGCTGGCACTCAGCCCAGCGTGTCTTTGTCTTCATCCTGCTTAAACTAATGCAATCCCAAACAATCAAAAGTTTGGCAGCTACTGCAAACAAGCAGCTTTTATCGTGCTGACAAGTCAAGCCATGTTTGTCGTCATCAGATAGATGCTCAAGAAATAATAGTCAAGTTTAGTGGAGGAAAAGTCTCGCAAGGGACAAAACAGAACCGCAAAGACAAAACCGCTCTGGGTTTTGGAGTGTTAGTAAAAACTTGGCAAGAGCCTCATTTGATATATAAGTTGTAGAACATCCCAAGTTGGAACTATTGAAATTAGTACTGTCAAATGATTAATCGTGATTAATCGCATCCAAAATAAAAGTTTTTGTTCACGTAATATATGTGTGTGTACTGTGTGTATTTATGTAAAGGCCTACATTTATATATAAATATATGCATGTATAGGCCTACATTTAAGAAAAATGTTATGTTTATATATTAAACACATTTATATATAAATTATATGAACATAAATATATACCTGCAAATACAGGTACATATTTTCAATATATATACTGTATGTGTGTATTTATATGTACATAATAAATATACACAGTACACACACACATTATGTAAAGAAAAACTTTTATTTTGGATGTGATTAATCACGATTAATCGCATGGAAGCACTAATTGAAATTAATGTGGACAAATGTGAGTTATGGTTAACCATTTGCAATTCTGTAAGGACGGCTGGTAGTTTGTGTCGACATGAGACTGTTGATAATGTGAACTTAATTTTATGCAAATGAGTACTTACTGCTGTAATAGAGTGATATTTTTATCAGCATTAATTAAAGATAGTACAGCAAATATTACCATGATGCATAGAAATGTTACAGTTTAAATAATACATTACAGTTATTTAAAGTTAATTACTTTTTTGTTATTGATATTATTATTTGGCAATAATTTGAATAAAAATCATATTACATTCAATATGAAAAATTGTGAACATTTTGTGAACAAGTATTTCTGTATTTTTAATACTTACAAAGTATCACACATTTCACTGAAAATTTTTAGTTTTCTTTTTAGTTTCTGATTTGCTTAGATTTAGGCTGTGAGTTGTCCCATGTGGCAGTTCCTTGATCGGATGGAAATTCATCTACTGCTGCAGTTATCTCTTCCCAACCCCCTTCCTTTTTTGTCCTGCACTGACCTTTTGAACTTTAATGGTTGAGGGGGTAGGCGGTGGGTTCCAGCCCGGCCTAATCAATAGCCAAAGGCCATGCTTTCAGCAAACCTTCCTTGAAAAGATGTTTAGGGCCACTGGCACTGAATCGCTGGGGGTGGCGAGCTTTTCGAAGGCAGTGGTCAGGCATGAAATGTCAGGGAACGGCTTTCCCTCGTCTTTGTGTGCGTTAAGCCTGATTGATTATCACTTGTGGCAATGGCACAGCCCTGTGCTTTATTTAATGCGGTTGCCTTTGCCGCCGGTTGTGTCTGTTTTTAAAGTTGATGTTGGGAATTGTTTGCCTTGGGTTCTGTCTATCTCTCCCACACGATAAGGCCTTTTTGTGGTCTGGGTGTGAGCTGTGGTCTCAGAGATTCAGGGGGCTACAGATCTGTCTCATGTGCCTTGGCCCGGCCTGTGCAGTTCCCTCCCAGGAGGCAGAAACTTTAGACTGGGTTTGTGGTTCCAGCCACGGATGTGTGGGACTCCCAAAGAAAAGGCCATTTATTGATATCAATCTGAAGCGCTGTGGTGCTTTTCTAAGCTCACCACCAGCAGTCACACATGGAAAGCATATTATTCAGGTCCTTTTATGAAATTTAAATTAATGCTGCGTTACAATTCAGTGACCTTTTTAAGCTTGAGACCGCCAGAGTGTTTTATTATAAAAAAAGAAAGGAATTAAGAAGTTTAAGTTTCTGGAGATTAAACCTCTCAGATTTTTTTAAATAATTGAAATTATTCATTTTTGACATTACATAGCCATTATTCTATGAAATAGCTATTTCAAATTCTACTTAAAGCCAGTTGAGAAAAGACAAATTAGAAAAAAAGCTGTTTAGTTAAATGTTACATCAAAATACTTTAGATCATTCTAAAGTAACTAGAAAATTGCAATTGTCAAAAGTGTTAGCACCTCACAAAATTGCAGGATTGCATGCCATGTAGATTCTTGTCAACAACAGAATAATTTAAACTCTTCATCAGGACTGGAATATGTCATTTTTGTCTTATATTTTAGTGAGCTCCACAGCCGTCCCGCTGAGCGGTGAAGTCTGGTGCGGGAAGTGCCTTATGGAGTATTTTATCATAAGAGAGATGATAATGGATCCTGTTGTCTTCTATAGATCAATTATAAACAGACATTTCCCACTAGAGCAGCATCTTTTTCAGTACATCTCTCTTTCACACTCTGTGCTGAGCTGCAGATGGTCTATACATGGATCTGCATGTGGTTGATGATCATTAAGGAGCTTTGACAGTAAGGTATAGAATACAAAACTTAGTATGAAACAGCAACACTGCAGTCACACCACAGAGAACCTCACTATGATTAAGTATATGCAAACTACATATTTTAATACATTTTCCTATAGATTAGGACCAGCTTATATAGTTTAATTAGTAATATTAAATATATTTTGATGTTTATGTATTTACTTTAAGGTGTCTTAAAAGGACTCACTAAATTAAGAATATTTGATCCACCATTATAACAAGAGATTTAAAAAAGGGAATATTTGCCTGTAAATGTTTTTAATAAAACAAACTGCCCCATGGGGAATTTGAGTGACGGCACAATTGAATAATTAAATTGTGAGTTGAGTTGTAAATTATAGGGGTGCGCCGATCCGATATTCAGTATCGGTATCGCTCCGATACTGGCATTTTCTGCCAGATCGGGGTATCGGTCAGACGAGACCGATCCAAATCCGATATTGTGCGTATACTATTGTGTTATTAAGCCCCACAAAAGCCACAAACACATTATAAAACACCATAAAGTTTTCGTGCACTATATTTCAGGTGTTCTGAAGCCGTTCCACGGTTTAATGTGAGATACAGATGAATATTTAAGTCAAGTTCACTTAAACTCTTCTCTCCGCTGCGGCTGTGTGTCATCCTCCATTCAGCTTTCAAACTGCGTGCCGCGTTCGGTTACAAGTCAAGACAATAAAACTCTCTGCAAGATTATTAAATGTTCCTAATATTATACTTGATCTGTAAATAAAGATAAATGGTTTTGCATAAAAGGACTTTATCTTGCAGGACTTTATCTTCGTGCTGTTTTCAAAATCATGTTGGTGTCTGTTAGATCACAACACTGGACTAGAGCACTATGTTCTTAATGAGCACAGTAACTGAAATTTAAAACTGTTAAAAGAAAAGGATCAATAAACTATTGCACAGATTTAATACACTACGCATTAATATCTCTTCACTTTGTGCTTTGAATCTTTCTATGCAGAGCGCTGTGTGCTGTGACTCCGTGTTGTTTCAAGCGCATCATTCTGCACACGGGATGGGCATAAGCGCTTTGTGCCGTTCTGTTTTGGAGCCTTTCGTATCATAATACTTTTGCACAATGAAAGATTATTAATAGGCTTTCTTGTTCGTCTTATCTATCATATGTTTCTGCCTCATTACTGTGCTATACATTTAAAATAAATGTCTTTTAATTTTACAGTATATATATTTATATATAAATATATTACTTGTTTTTCATGAATGTATTTTACAACAATACAAAGAGCAATGTATATCATTTTACATTATCATTTTAGATTTAGTCCTACACTTATTCACTTTTATTTGCTCCCCACTAAATAATGTTTTTTTCCCACTAATTTTAGATTTTATACAATTGTGCACTCATGATTTTTCTAGAGTAACTTTTGCTACTGAATTATCCACTAACATAGTTAATAATAGTATTTTTGTCAGATTATATATGCATTCATTTGTTGTTTTTCTTTATAATAAAGTTGACTATATTTAGTAGATTGTGTTTAACACAAAAAAAGTCATGATCAGGTCAACACACATTGAGGTATGAAAATTCAACACTGATAAAAAAAACTGCACTGATATCGGTATCGGCAGATACTCAGAATTTTTGGTATCGGTTCTGAAAAAGTGGTATCGAGCCACCCCTAGTAAATTAACACTTGACATTTTCAAATGATTCATGGAAATTAATCAAGCTTAACAATTTGAATGGCATTTTGCTACTTAAATATAAATCAGAGATGGTAATTAGACTAATTGTTAAATTATACTAATGACACACTCATTAGGAAACTTAATAGCCAATTAAAAGTGCATAATGAAATTGGCAGCGTTGCTTAGTTTTATATCACCAGCAAATATATTGTGAATATTTTTGGCCAGCGTTATTAGATGAATAGCCTAATTTCGGCAGGTAAATAATTATACATTTAATGATGATAAAGATATTTTAGTTAAGTCCTAAGAACCACATTATTTGACTATTTTCCAATTTGCACAGTTTTCCATGCTGTTTCTCCCTAGGCTATTTCCTTTCTCACTGGAGTAGTATAGCCTTCGGCGTTGACAGCTGTGACAGTGGACATCCTGTGGTCGTCCCCTTGAATTATTCATCCATTTTTTACATCATTTTTGTTACAAAAATGCCCTCTGTAAAACAGTGTGATGAATCAGCAAGAGGGGAGTTTTCTAAGGTCATGGAGACACCAGTCTCCATTGTGTTAATCAGGTTTTCCCATCTACATTTCTGCTGATTTTCATGTAAAACTACCCCCAGTGCTCTGGCTCAGCACACACTGCACAAAGCAGCAAGGTAGTGCGCATTACATGGAAAAAAAAGAATTGTGTTTTTGCACGGTAGGGCTATGTAGGTCTTTGTTTTTCAAGTTGGGTGGAAAAGGAGCACACTCGCTTTAACGTGTCTCCCAGAAGACCTGGTTCAGTTTTATAATGGCTTGAAGTAACAGGGCTGACAGCAGAGTTGAGCGTTGCTCTGCTTAAAAGAACAGTTACTCAAGGACACAGGCAGCTAGCACTGAAAATAGACCATGCTTGACACTGTGAACACTGAAGTGTTTTTGCACTCACTTATATCCACGTTGGAGCGCTGTTCTTTTTGCCAGAAGAGAAGCTCTTGAGTGAGAGCGAGAGGGGATGCGGTGCATGTTTGCACGAGACGGTCTGACATTGCCAACAGAGAAGTGCTTCATTTCCAGAATGCACTTTGTGATAAATTTTCATTAGTCTAATTGTGTAATGCACCGCCTGAAACAAATTACCGCTAGGCGAATTATCTAGCTTAGATGAGAGGTTTTAATTGCCCTAGAATGGTGAGCATGGCAGTTAAAGAGGAAATGTGTTTATCCACAGTGTGTTGAAGCTCTGGAGGCTGATTTCTGAATGCTAAGTTCCTTTGGGCTGCTATTTGTTTAGTTTTATTTCAAAACCTGTTTGCCTCGTTGTCTACTGTCTAAATGGGAAGCTACCTTCTTAGGTAGCAACTTAACCTCATTGATTGATTAGAAATGCTATTCTTGTTCAATTGTGACAACGGTAGGTTTGTTAACATGCACTAATGTTCATCAACTGGAATTGAATTGATTTCAGTTTCAGATTCTGAAAGTTCAGTTTATATAAACTCTAAACTTTACAATCCGATTCGCATATTTATATTGCATTACATGTATTTACATGTAAAATGTAGGCTATGTAAATGTATGTATTACAGCACTGTGCATGTGTGCAAGGTGTTTTTGAGTCCAGTTGAGAAAATTTGACAAATTCAAATGTTTACATACATTTAATTTTTTCCTATTGATCTGATTTAATTCCTTTTAATCCAATCGAAATTAATTTGAATTGAGGGGGGTGTTTACGCAAGGCTTTTCAATCTGATTATTAACAGTTGCATGTAAATGTAGCTAGTCCTTTGACCCTCCAACAGTCACAAAAATACATAAAACACAAATATTAGGTGAACTATTCAATATTCAATTAAATGGATCAGGTTTTATGGATCAGTGTGGTGGATTCACTGAATAAACTAAACCTGCATTTATAATCAGTTGGATGATTTTCATATGCTTTCATCCCAATACAGTTTGTATTAATGCGTGTTCACATTGACAGTGATTAAATCCTGGCAGTCACCAAGTTGCTATACTGTAGGTGTTCTTGCATTATTGCTAATAGTACTTAGTAATTTTAGTAGCTTTGTCACCTGAAATTGTCAGTATGAATGCCTTTTTTATATTTAGTTTAGTTTATTGATTTATAAAGCACATTTAAAAACAACAGAAGTTGAAATCAAAGTGCTGTACAGGAAAAATACAACAGAATTACAACAAAATAAAAGATAAGACAATATACAAAACAACCAAACGATCAAACGAAAATTTACACCCTCAGGAAGAGTTAAAACACGAAGAATAAAAATAGGTCTTCAAAGAGGATGTGATGATATATGCATGTGACGCTACCTCTATTTTGGACAAAAATACAGTTTTAGAACAAAAACATCCTCCTCAGATAAAATTGCCTTTTTTCTTCTTCTAGTAGCAAAAAATATATATAATAATTATCCAAATGCAGTGATTTACCTGTAAAATACTATAGGAATGTTGCTATGACCTGCTGTGCAATACTTCTTGTGTTTACTAGTTTGTTTACTCATATATTGTGCTGTTAAGGGTGTCTTTACAGGGTCAGCGCGTCAAACCATTTTAATCAGCCTGACCTGTGGTAGCTCTGTCGTCCCCCCTGGAGGAGGGTGATTTGTTGTGTTTAATGGGTTGTCATTGTGGTGATGAATGGTCGGCAGGCCCAGATGCACATGCATGTGAGTAGAGAAGAGCCTGGTTTCGGTTTGGCACACTGGTGGACAGCAGCACTGCTGATAAATGACCCTGGTATGGTCTCACCTGCATATGTGATCTTCAGGGAATATGACAGGGGCTCTGTCTCAATTGTATTCTGTTAAAGGATTCCTCTGTGAAAACAGTTGCCTTGACGTTTTAGCAGAAACGCTCATATTATGTGTCTGAAAATGTCCTCTAGAGCTGAGTGATTGATTTTGTATGTGAGGAGGATCCATGTAAAGCAAAATCGGAACAGACAAGAGACAGAGAAAGAGAGAAAAGGGCTGAATGCCCGAGGGGATATTTTCTGGAGATAAGAGGATGTGGGCTTCTTCAGCTTCCGCCATATTGCCTTCCACTATAATTACCTGGGAATTGGCTGTAGATGCTTGTGTTCCTCTGAGATCTGCCCATGATTAGTTAACATTTTGGAGGTTACACAGATGAGTTGAAATCTTTAAAGGCTATTGACAGTAAGCTGTGTTTACATGACATCTGATTCAAGCCTGCATTTCCTATGTGTCTGGAACATGTGCTTTGTGTGTTTGTTTTGCATTATTCATGCATTGTTCATGTTGCATTGTTCTGTGTTTAATTATAGCTTGCAATGGAGACCACACAGACACGGATATGAATATGATTTAAGAAAGATTTATGATGAGTTTTCTTTAGCATAACTGGGTTCGGTATGTAGTCATTTCTGCGTCTTTCAGGTTTGTGTTACTTTGCGATTTTTCTGTGTGTGTGAGACAGAGAGAGACAGAACACATTGATCTGTGGATCATATATGTCGTCTGGTTGTCCAGTGGAGATGTGTATGTGGTCCCAGCTGTTCCTTTGAGATAAGAAGCCTTATTCACATCAACCCAGACCTTATTTAAAGCCCCGTCCCATAACTCTCCGAAGCTCACTGAACAAACTCTTTACGTAAGACAGCTTTTTTGGGACTTGTTGTTTTTGTGCGTCAGAGGTTTGACATTTTAAGCATAAAAAGATCGGAGGACAAATCTTGTTTGGTAGATGTTGTGTATAATCCAAAATGTAATACATTTTTGGGCAATTAGCATTTATTTTTATTACATTTTTTTTTTTCTTCACATTTCTGATCCTTATGTGGACTATATTTGTGTGATTTGTGTGGTTTTATCAATCTGTGGCCTAATTGAGATAAACTAGCATCCTTACAGGTTGCAGGGTCAGACTCACCTCTTGACCTTTATAGATGTTATCTATTTTTCCTGGTTGAGTGTAGACCACTTCATCACATAGACATCCAAAATAACTGGCTGTTTAAAATGCAATGCAACATACCCATAATTAAAGGAATAGTTCACCCAAAAATGAAAGTTTGCTGAAAATGTACTTATCATCCAAGATGTAGAGTAGCTGAGTTTATTTCTTCATGAACACACATTTTGGAGAAATTTAGGATTATATCGCTTTTTCACCAATGGATTATTTGCAGTGAATGGGTGCTGTCAGAATGAAAGTCCAAACATCTGAAAAAACATTAAAATAATCCACAAGTAATCAACTCCAGTCTGTCAATTAATGAAAAGCTGTGTGTTTGTAATAAAACAAATCCATCATCAGAAATATTTGAACTTTAAATGGTTGTTTTCTCTATCCATAATTATGCTTTCTCTATATATCTTTTATTTAAAAACATGTTGGAATATTTTTTTTTTACTTTGATTTCTCAATTTAATTCAAGCATGAACCAAAAAAACAAAGCAGCCGTGTCCTATAAAACATGCTTTTCCCATAACGTAATATCATGTTAACTGCCATATGTCCTTTGATGGATATTGTATAGAGTACAGGCTTTGTTTCCATTCATTCTTTGTAAGACCTATTTGAAGTGAATGAGCTGTTGTGTTTGCTACAGTCTATGGAGATCCTACCATTGACATAAAAGAGAGAACAACAGGAACAAATGTGACGTAATGCTAAACAGCAACCACAACGTAATGCATTACATGTCAATAGTACATCTGCTCGATCCCAGGGTAAAAAATAGGTTTGGTCAATTAGTCAATGGCTGTTCCGTTGCTTTTCTTTTTGGGTATTTAAGTAAGTAGGTGAAAATGTCCTGTTTAACTGAATAGTAGTTCTTGGAGAGGTCAAGGTTTATTTATTTCACACTGTATAAAATGTAAAAACAAAAACTGAAGTTACAAGAAAATATTATTTTAGTCTTTCAACTTCAAAATTCACGTTTAATTCAATACTTGCCACTCTTTGTAATTATTTGTGAAATTTACTAGCGAAAATTGTTTAAAAGTAAATCCTGCAACAAATTTTTTTTCAATGTGATTTGAGTATGAAATATGAAACATTTTCCATCTTGACAGCCTGTCATATAGAGGTGATGATCTTTGGCAGACTTTGAGTTTTTTGAGTGCTATCTCAGTTTTCTCATCGCACAAACTTCCCAGTGGCACTTCTGCAGTACAATTAGAGGCTCTGGATTCACACCGGGTACTATCTCCTGTCCTGGGGGCTTGAGACTCTCTCAATTTACCTCTAATTACGTCTTTGTTACGGTGAATCCTTCTCCCCCAGAGCTAACATACCATGACATATATTCTAGCACAACAGGCTTGGACTTGAATGTAAACGCTGTCCTTCTAGGGTTACTCTTCTTGGACTTCTTTAGTTGAAAAGACCTGTAGTTTAGAAGAGGTGTTGGTTGATTTTCACAGGAAGGGGGGTTGTAGGGAATGGGATGTCTTTAAACACTGTTTAGAAGATCTGGGATATAGTCTCGGATGAGCACCGATGGGTAATGTGTGCCATGTGGCCCTGTGGTATTTCAGTTACATTGTTCCTCTGATGTTCATGATGGGCCTCATGTGTAATTTGTCTTTTAAGCACACATGTGTTGTCCTGCTGTGTCTTGTGTACAATTATAGATCTCATGTAAGTCTGGCTTTAGCCCCTTTTGTTGTTCAGTATGCTAAAATGAACTCCAACCCAGGCTGACAGGTCTACTTGCATACTTTTATTAACCCTTACAAAAGTACCATAGTATTACTATTTAAAAATATGAGTAGTTAATGCGTAACTTCTTTTTATATCATCGAATAGTGTTCGTCTTTGGTCACCATTTATTTGTTTGTTATTCACTATTTTAAACACCTGTGTGTCTTCACTTTGACATTTTAAATAGTCCTGTTTTGTTACAAATGAGTTTTTAAAAGTACAGATAATATAACCATTATAAAACAGAAAAATAATAATTATCAAAGTGATTTTTTGTTTTTGTTTGAGGTCAGTCATACTTGATGATACTTAACCCTCTACCGCACACATTATGATAGACCTATAAAAAAATATATATATATTTGACTCTTTTTCTTTTCTTGGAATGGCTTAACTTGAAGTGCTGTAAAAAAAAAAAAAAAAAATGGGAAAAAAAATATTATTTTAAGGTACTTTATGATTTGTTGCCATACGGCAACAACATACAATAGTGGATCTAACTTAGAATAAGTGTAAGTTTACTTATAGTTAATATTTTTCCTCAGAAATGTTTGTGGTGATTCAACTGGTGTTATTATAAGCTTTAACACAGTACTTATGACCTTATACATACTTTCCAACAACTTCTGCTTTTATTTATTCCATTCTTTTTAGCTGAATAATGCTTTATATTCTTTGAATTTCATTACATTTTTCATGAATATTGTTTAAATTTCAAATTTATACAGTTAAAACAAATATAATACTGTATATAATGTATCATAAAACACTGACCTAAAACCAAAAACACTGCAGTTCATGAAAATTCAACATTACGCAATCTTATGAGAGGAAGACTATGAACTTGAGGCTGAGCAAACCCCCCCCCCCCCCTCCAATAATCCATGAAACTTTATGTATGAAACTTCACAAAGCAGTTTTTTTTTCAGAGGTGAGATACAGGTACACCTCACATTTGGTGCATTTCATCCTAACAATACCCTTACAGCCAGGATACTTGCATCTGCCTTTTTGAGACACCATGGTAGGCCAGTGGCTCATTGATGTAATGTTACCTGTATTCATATCTAATCAAAAGTAAAATTCCCATTTAATTTTGATTTTATCCATTATACACATGCCATTAACATTCAACTTATCAACATTATATCACTAGCATTAATATTGTTATTGTTACAGCTTAACAGATTGCAGCTGAGCTTGCTAGCTAGCTAAACTATTGCAATAATATCATTCCACTATTGCACAGTGTTGCCACTTGGCAACACATACATTTGATTGATTTACCAAAAACTAATTTCATAAAAATTTGAGTAGTGAATATGTCATTATAACTTATCTGAGGTGATCTTTTCGATTTTTTTGTGCATGTGACACAGGCTGGTCCTTGTTTGTTACTGACGTTTTAGTTTGCTTTCAGCAACTACCGACAAGAGACTGCAGTCTATCAGAAATCGCGCCACAGAAAAAACTGCATGTCATGTGACTTAACCAAAGCACATCATTGGCTAAACTAAGGTCTTCTCTTTCCAAAAAAAAAAAAAAAAAAAAAAACGAGAATGTTCTCTTAAAGACACAGTGGCAAGGAAATGAACACAAAGTGTATGTTGCCATATGGCTACACCATGCGGTAGAGGGTTAAGGATGCATTATATTGATCAAAAATGTCAGTAAAGACATTTTACAAAAAGAATTCTATTTCCAATGAATGCTGTTCTTTTGAACTTTCTATTACACACAGTTTCCACAAGAAACATTATATGATATGAGCATATTATAATGATTTCTGAATTATCATGTGACACTGAAGACCGGAGTAATGACTGCTGAAATTTAGCCATCACAATAATAAACGATCTTTTAAAATGTATTAAAATATGAAACATTGTTTATTTTAAAGTGCAATAACATTTTCAAATATTTATTTTTTTTACTGTATTTTTGAGCAAAAAATGCAGCCTTTGTGAACATAAGACACTTTCAAAAACATAAAAGATCTAAACGACCCCAAACTTATAGATGGTAGTGTATTTTTAGATGGAGTATAGCGTCTCAACCATTTACTTTGAAAATATCATGATAGTACTAGGGATGTTCATTCGAATGAAGTACATAATATTTTGGCATTCAAATACATCGCGAATACAGAAACATTTGATTTTGTGTCGAATGAGAGACCCAACTTTGACCCAACCCAAGCTTGTCGTTTATGTAGCTATAGCTTCTTTTCTTTTCTTTTCTTTTCTTTTTTCTTTTCTTTTCTTTTCTTTTCTAAATAATGTTAAATTGAAAGGATTTGTTGTGGAGTGAAGGGAACTAAAATAGCCTAGCTATGTTTACAGTGTTTATTATAATGTTTGTAAACATTTCGTGTCGCCTATTTCTGAATGAAATAATAAAATGCGACTTGTGTTTTTTTTTTTTTTTTTTTTTTTTTTTTTTAAAAATTTTTTATATAGGCTATGCGTAGCGTATTTTAACCATATAGCAAACCTTTTAAAATAATTGGATAAATTACTGAAAAAAAAAAAAATAAAATTAATAAATGACTTTAAATAAATAAATAACAGTTAAACCGTTTAACTGATTGTATTAATCGGTCAAAATTCTTACTGGTCGGTTAACAGTTAACCGGTTAAAATGAACATCCCTAGATAGTACCATAGTATTCTTTGGAGAATCATGCAGTACCATTTTAATTACCATGGTAAATGGTTATACTAATCAAACAGTAACATATTTAATGCCAACAATGAACCATAATACTGGAATAAATCTATTTATGTAGAGTTAATCGCAAGGTCAAAGTTTAAATCATCAAAGTTTGATTTTTGAGACATTTTCCAGATTACAAACAAAAAAAGGGAAAGCATCTTGCATAAAGCACATGATTGCTCTTAATTAAGTCACTTAAATGTACTTATGCATAGAATACTCTAATCTGTCAGTGTCTCTAGTACTATAGGACGCCAGTTTATTACATTAAATGCAGATGTCACGGCGGGGACCAACAGGAGCGCTCAGGGTGTTATGAAGATGGACCAGGTAATAAAATGTATAATAAATGAGATTCATGGCTTTTATAACAGAGCAGATTTGCTGCTTTGACAAAATGCCCATTAGCGTGCCAGCATGGAGCATTTGACCTGTCCTGCAAGCCTTGATCTGATTAGCGGCAGTTGGCCTTTTAGTAGTAAATGGCACATAGACAGATTAGGTTTAGTGATTGTTGGTGTTATTTATCACCTTTGTGGGATGCAAGACCAGGTTAAGTGAAAGAGTTAGTAATGGAAGGCAGACAGGGACTCTGTATGACTGTCTAATAAGTGGAGAGTAAAATAATTTCATTTTCTGCTGGTTGGACACAGAGATTAAATTCAACATATAGCATACTTTAAGATAAATCCAGTATAAGTCCTGATTGTGTTTAATAATTATAATTATGATTTTTGCCATAAGCAAGCAGCTCTAGGATGTTGTGACGTTCCATGGATTCCGGTTCTAAGACCTCAACCCCTCCTGGCCATCAGCTGTAAGCCCCCTCTGGTGTCGGTGTCAGGGCTGTCAGGCCAGGCTGAGCTGCTCTGGTCTGAGTGGTCTCGCTCTCTTCTGTGGACTCCTCTCAGTGGGCAGTCAGACAGGAGGCCAGGAGCCCGCTGGGGCCTGCTAATGTTCTCTGACGGAACAACCCCATGTTTACTGGCCAGTAGAGCAGTGTGACAGGCTAAACCCACTGTGACCCGTCAGCAGACCTCTTGGTCTGACCATGTGACCCTTAACACTGTTTCTCCTTTCAAGATCACAGACTTTTGGAGAAAACCCTCTCGTTTTCACACGCAGAATGTAGATGTAGATTCAGTTTGCCAGTGCACAACTTGACACTTTTTCTCTGAAAGTTATGATTTGCCTTTATATTAGGAATGCACAATATATAATTTATCAGCCAGTATTATAGGTTTTATTTTTAAATTTATTGTATAGGTCAGTGTTGGGTAAATATATTGGATATTTGTTTATGCTACCCTTGCATATATGGCTCACTTAAAGTTAAGTAATATTTGAAAAACATATAAAACACCTATTAAATAACACTTAAATGTAATTTTTTGCGTCTGTCAAATTGAATATCCATTTTTCATGCTGTACATTATAATGTTGTGATGTCTAAATTCATGTGTAGCATTTAAAAAAAAAATTTAGTGTTTTATTTTTACTAAAAGTAATTCACGTGTAGCACTTAAATGTTTTTTTTTTAAATTTCTTTATTTTTTTTAGAGTTTTAATTTAGTAAACAAAAAAGAGTACCAGTTAGAGTGGCCAGTTATTGGTTTTTCGATGTATTCCTACATAATATACATATGTTGTTGTTAGATACTTCAGTGTTGTCATACTAGTCAGTGTGAATGCACTGAAAAAAAAAATGGTGTAGAAACAGTTTTCATTTAGCAATTGCTAGTAAATTTCACAAATAATTACTAAGAAATGGCAAATAACATGGTCACACTTTATATAAGGTACAATTATTGATATAAACAAATCATTAACTATGACATTTGCCTCAATAACTTCTAATTTACTTCTTATTAATAGTTAGTAAGGTAGTTGTTAAGTTTAGGTGTTGGGTAGGATTAGGGATGTCGAATATGGTCATGCAGAATTACTAGTCTAGTAAACAGCCAATATGTTAATAATAGGCATGCTCATAAGCAAATAGTTAAAAGTGAGAATTGGCCCCTGTACTATAGTGTTATCAATAACACAAGTATAAAAACTGAAATAGTATTTGCTTGTAATAGTATTTTCTTTCATTTACAACTTCAAAAAATCAAAAATTTTCATTTCAAATTCATTCACCCACAGGATTCTTTGTGCGCCCCAACCACTCGCTTAATGATATGTTGTAGTGATTTGTCTGGTAATCATTGCCATGCTTCCAAAAGTTAGCACCAAATAGTCAAAAGTTGCATTACAACACTCAACCACTACGCAAGGTACTGTATAGTCTGACGTTTCTCTGCAAGAATCATGTGAAAGGGCCTTTAGTTTAAGTGTCCAGCACTCTTTATGGTCTGTGGAGTCTTTGTCAGTGGCGTTCAGTGTGATAAACCGCATATGTCAGCTGATGAGGGATGGAGTTCTGCGGGTGTGTCCTACAGATCCTTATAGTTGTAGAACATTAGACCGTGCAGATGTGTTTGAATGAACTAGTGCCATCCAGGTGTTTGTGTGTGGGGTTGAACCGCCTCACGTGTGGTCTGTGAGGCCCCGTCAGGAAGTTCTAGTGGGCCCCCCAAGGACTGAATGCAGTTTCTTGAATGGAGTCATCACTTCAAACACCACACTGCAGGGCATTTGGAGTCGCTGCTGCATTTTTACAACGATCATTGAAGTTCAGAAGATTCATTTGTCATTTTTGACGTGAACAATTCGTTTGATCTCTGGTTGCGAGAAGGTATGAACGATCTGAGGTAAACATGATGTCGTGTTTGTACTTCTTATTGACCTCTTAGATGTTGGGAAAAGCCCCATCTAATTACAGGCGAAGATCTGTCGGCGTTCCACACATTTCCAAGAGCCTTACTCCTAATGTGGCATGTCTTGGCAGCTTCCTCAAACAATTACTATAGTTTTTGCAAGGGAGAGGGGAGGAAATGTTATCCTCGCTCCTCTTTTTCACTCTTCTCGCTGGCATTTTCCAAACAAAAGAACAAAGTGAGCCTAAGGAGAATACAGTGTCATCTTGCAACATAGTGGTACTTTCTTCTGGAAAAAAAATGTGTGAGAGAAAGTAGCCCTTTTGCAGTATGAAACTGTAGTCTGAATGCGTGTATTGAGTTTCTTGTGATGCTCTCCCCTCCCCAGAGGGCAGTTGGAGCAGCTGGGACGGCCTGGATATGAATCGCTAAAAGAAGGGCCAGTCTTCGCTCACTATGGTTGTACGTTCATGCACCTGATGCAAGAGTTTTTTTTTTCTTCTTCTTCTTTTTGTGTCCTTCTTTCTCCCCCTTTTTCT
The DNA here is from genome assembly GCA_039654775.1 of Spinibarbus caldwelli. Lineage (NCBI taxonomy): Eukaryota > Metazoa > Chordata > Actinopteri > Cypriniformes > Cyprinidae > Spinibarbus > Spinibarbus caldwelli. The sequence continues at coordinate 8,125,495 of CM077239.1, read as the reverse complement.
TTCTTGCTCTTTCTCTCTTTCTTGGTTAATATTTGAACCTTTTTTGACGCTCAGCACATCTCTTAGCCTTATTGCGTATACAAAAAGCAGCCCTTTATTTGGATAATTTTGGCTATTTTGTAATAAGGGTTATTGTTGTTAACTACAGCTAAAACTAGTAACACACTCTTGGAATAATGGAAATAAAGCAAAATGAAAATAGGTCACACTTTATTTTAAGGTCCAATTTTTGCTATTAACAAACCATTAACTATGACTTTTGCCTCAGTAAACTCCTAATTTGCTGCTTATTAATATTAGTAAGGTAGTTGTTAAGATTAGGTATTGGGTAGGATTAGGTATGTAGAATATAGTCATGTAGAACATGTGCTTTATAAGTACTAATAAACAGCCAATATGTTAATAACAGGCATCTAGTTAATAGTGAGAATTGTTCCCTATACTAAAGTGTTACCAAAATATAATATAAATATTAGACGAAAAACCTAAACTAAACAAAAATTAGAAATGCCACCTTGGCAAATAATTGAAAGTTTATAAGTTTAAGTTGAAGCACTACACTTAAACTTATTAACTAGAAAAAAAAAAAATTAAAGCTGAATTTAAAAAGTAAAACCTAAATAGTAATATTCAAATAATAAAAAAAGACAAAAGCACATAACAAAATTGCCCAAAACATTGTAAAAAAAAAAAAAAAAAAAAAAAAAAAATCTAATTCAAAATATTAATAAAAACTAGAATGCCATATAAATAATACAAGAATTACACTGTTTGAAATTTTTGTTTAGAAAACGTTATTGGCCGACATGTCTTTCATGCATCCAGCTCAAACAGATATCAGACAGCAGCTGAATAAACAACCTTCCCCTTCATAATATAATTATAAATCTCACATTTCTACTGCTCCACATCTTTATTTGAGTTGGATATGAATGATGACTCTTATGGGCCTCTGTAATTATGTTCAGTGATTGATGTTCTACACACATCTGCCTGAAGTGGGCCTGTCCACTCTTGTTGGGAGGATCTATAGAAACCATTTGAGCTGCCAGTGTAACTGGCTCAAATTTTTAACTTCTGTCTTTATTTTTTATAATTGCCACTTTATATCTTACAGTGTGAAATTACATTTAATTTTTAAGTCTCACAATTACCTGTTTTATTTTTTACTCTAAATGTGAAAACAGATATCCAGACTTTTGGGAAACTTGTTTGGAAACAGTCATATTTTTGCAGTTCCTTTGTTTGCAAATTCACAGTCAACACAATAATTCAGAGTTCCTAAAATGGCTAAAGGAAATAACTGATCTGTGTTTAATTATTTAGAATATTGGTTGTTTTCTTATTACAGTATATTTCTTTTTGCTATACTTGGCCAATTATGTTACAACATGGTGCCAAGACTAGATTAGAAACTCATTTATTTGTCTTGAAAAAATAACTTACTAATATTTACTCAGTCTTGGCTGACCATGTTGTTGAGAATTTTGATACTTTCTAAGCCATTTTACTGGCAGCTGTGCTTGGCTTCAGTCTAAAAAAGGAATCTCCAAACATTGAGTTAGTTTCCATGGGTGCGCTATTGATACGTGTTTTAAATTTGAGTAGAGCAGCGGGTAAGTGGAGAGTTTAAGGTCAGAAGAGTTCATGCAGTAAGGTGTAATTTGGTCCTGTTGAAGGCCAGGACAGGAAGGAACTGCTTCTCAGTAGGTCAGTAGACCACAGTCAGACCAGACTCAGAAGACTGCCTAGGGGCCAGTCTTTACTGTTTATGTGAATGTTTGTGTGTTCAGGCCTCCAGACCGTCTCAGGAAATGGTAATGAGCTAATAGCTGGACTCAGTCCTCTGAGGTTCAGACTTCCTGCTGGGTCTGAAGAAGACTTACAGTCAGATAAAACAACATGTGCTCCCCATGTTCATGTTGCCACCATGTGAAATGGCTTAATAGAGAGGAGCTACATCCAAGGGTGGCTGGTTGGATTAGTAGTTCAGATTTTTACGTTTTGACTTGTCCTAGCGCACATAATGCTAAATATTAATTTACATAATTATTTTCACATGTCAGAAGAAATTTATATGTCAGAAAGAATAAATAAAATAAATAAATCTATGTATCTATAATAAATATTATTATATAGATATTTTCTGACATTATAAATGTGTGATCTCATTCTCAGTTATACTAATTATAACAGACACACTATTTGGGTACATTGATAGACTTAAGATTAGAGCCCGACTGATATGGGTTTTTTGGGGGCTGATACTGATATTAGGGCGTAAAAAAGGCCGATATTGATATATCGACTGATTTTCTTTATGTATATTATAGTACAGTACCAGTCAAAAGTTTGGACACTTCCCCATTCCTGTGTCCAAACTTTTGACTGGTACTATATATAGAATACTAGAGTATATACATAAACAGAATATATATACATAAACGCATTTATTGCAATGATCATTCAAATGTGGTGATCAAACACTTATAATGACGTGACAAAGATATGTAATGGAGGCAGGGCATTTAACAATAAACTTTATAATCCAAAATGAGTCTGACATCAGTGCACTGAACAGTAAAGGTGAAGTTTATTTAACTTAATTTCAATTCAATTCCATTCAACTTTATTCCGTTGAAGTTTATTTCACTTCACACAGGCGAAACTTACTAGAGAAGTGTGAAGTGTGACATAATATACCACTGTAAATAAATACAATTTAAATTCACATCTCGCGCACTTTAATGCCCTTTGAATGTAACGTGTACGTTCTCTTGGAACTGGAATCATGGCGGAATATCATGTGAATTCCACTTCGCAGGGCACTTACGGTCGAATAAGACAATGCTTGAATGCTGCAGCCTGAACAAGAGACCTCTTTACTTAAGTTAAAGTGTTGGCTGATGTCATTATCTCGCGAACGCGGCGGCGGATCACCACCAAATTCGGGGGATCCCTTCAGCTCGAACGCCACCCTCCGTGCCTCGGTAGCCCCCCGGGATCGCCAGATCGGTCGGCACCCGACCGCGAATTTAACCGCCCGTAACTCCCGGACCCCGGGGGCTATCGACGCGGGGGGGGGTCTCATTCGAAAGGGGGCCTCGAGACGTACACTCGATTCAGCGTTCGAGAGGGTTCCTCGAGCTGAAGGGATCCCCCGAATTTGATGCGTATCCGCCGCGCTGTTACAGAGATATGGCCGTTCAAAGTTTCAATGGTATTCCATACACTTATGCTTTAAAGTGTTTCATCCAGGTTGCCAGTAGCAAACAATGGAGTGCGCTCTGCTGGACAAACTATGTAATTACACCATATACAAGCATTTTATCTGCGTTTTATGTTCTGTAAAAAAAAATTGTTCATATCGGTGGCATATCGGAGACATATTCGCCGATACCGAATCGGCCGATAAAATCGGCAAAACGATATATCGGCCGGGCTCTACTTAAGATAATAAATTGCTTTTGGTGGGGCCCTGTGAATTTCGCAGTGTGGAAAACGCGGATGGAATCGCGGAATCAAGTCATAAAAATGGAATTTACTGTGTAATGCGGAATGTGACAGAATTTGCCAAATTTTGATTAATAAATCAAAAGTAGGTCAGTACACTTAAATCAAAATGCGATAAATGTGATACTAGTGTCTGTGAATATTAAGCCACAAAATACAGTTTAAATATGAATCCTGCATGTTTTGCGTGTCTCTGTGTAAATGAATGGCGCAGACGCGCGGTTTTGTTTACTACACACATACTGAAGTGTGCGACGCGCGCATTTTCAGCCTCTGCCGCCTCAATATATGAGTACATGAACATAATCTCTAGAACTGCTCTGAGAGTCACTTCATGAGCATTTTACTGTTTCTTTTGAGGAAAAAGACTATCGTAATATCATGTAACTAGTGAAACTTGTCTTCACAACAACCGTCAAAATAAAAGTTTGGTTTAACTTGAAGAAACGGTGATAGAAATATATTACTTAATGTAATGATAGCACTACTACTAAATTATTATTATTAAATTAGTTTTAAGGAGTATTTACCAGAATTTTTTTGCTAGGAAAATGTAAATACACAACACAGTATCTCTGAAAAAAAGTTTTTTTTTTATTTTTTTTTATTTTTTTATAAAATCTATTATTTAAAGATGCTTTTGATTATTAAAATTTAATGAAATAATTAAAATGGAATCCAGAAGATTAATCAAAAACACAGAATTTTGTAAAAATAAAACTAAATATGAGAAAGAAAAACATATTTTATAGGGCCTTAGAAATGTAATTATTGTTATACTTTTAATAAATTGCTGTTAAATTGTGTAAGTTTCATGATTAATAAAATTTAATTTAACCATTAAGACAGAGTTTAGAAAAATGGAAATATGGAATTTGGGAAAAAATAAAATGGATTTCATAGGGCCCTAACTTTTGGCTCCTTTTTTAAAAGTACTATAGAAAGTTTGTATACTATAAGAAGTAAATTACAGGAGATGTGAAATCTGATTTTCTCCCCCTTAGGATCAGTATAGTTCTGTCTTACCACGGGAGTGTTGTATGACATTTTGCCTGAGTCCATAATGTCAAACTGATGATAAATGTTAGCTTCATACTGCAAATACTGAAAGGATTCTGGCTGACATTCTTTATTTGAATTGGATTATGCAAGACTGTGCTCAATCACTTGTTGGAAGGTTACGGTTTTATTTTCATAGACTCATTTGAAATGGACTTTAAACTTTGGTAACTTTTTTGTTGTTGTTCAAAATAGGGTTAATTTTTTTTCCATACAAAATACATTTTATTTTATTGTTTTATATTTTATTTATTTTATTTTATTTTTTTTATTGAACTTTTGTATTTATTTATTTGTTAATTTCAGGGTGAAATTTGACCTAGACATGCTTTCTTGAGGTTCTTCCACTCACTGGCATATTGTGATGACAAAATAAGATGCAAAATGACACATAATGGTAACAAACTTGCACTCCAGTTACTTCAGTTCACATACCTGACTAATTAAATACAACTAATTAAAAAGAACACAATGACATACTTGGGAAATAAGACCTCATTAAAGTGGCTTAACAAGAATTTTTCTCACTTTTAATGTTTTGTGTTACTTCTGTTATAAAATCATTCCAAGTCTGTATTTATTCTATTTAGGCCTTATGTTGATTTGTAGTGTGAACAGTACAGTTCACAGGATGGCTTTTGGTTTCTGTAACAAGACGGCTTGTTAGCGCTAGAATGCAGGCTCACTGCTCTTTGAGCTGTCAAAAGTAAGTAGAATTTCCTTGATGGACTAGAGTTGGTAAAAATCAATCTGGCCATGGGCGATCACATTGCACACATTGCTCCTGAACCCTGGCGCAAGGCTGACTGACTGACATCTCCCAGCTGTGCTGAACTGTATGAAAACAGGATATTCCCCCAGCCACTGCCCACCTGTCTACGTCTCTTCTGAAACAGTCACTATCTATTATGAGAATGAAAGGGAATTTTTGTTCCCATAGGGTATAGCTGTGATTCTGATGACTTGCTAGCATGATTATTTATGGAGAACCTGTTCTTACATGAGCTGAAGGCCTTTAGTTACAGTGCACATTAATGGTGTTCAGATAAAACCAGATAAATTTTGTAATGTCTAGTAAATAGATATTTTCAGTTCTTTTAGGTGAATATTTTTTGTTAGAAATAAAATACAAAATGTAAAAGTAAAAAAAAAAACAAAAAAAAAAAAACAGCAAAAATATATTTTTGTATTTTCTAAAGTAATTAGTATTAACTTTAATTAGTATGAACTTAATTTTTATTTTTTTTAAATGAGAAATGTTAATATAAACAAAACTATAAAAAACTGCATGTATATGTTTTTTTTTTTTTAAGTCGCAGGGGTGTCTTTTTACTGGGGTATGAGCCTGTGAAATATTGCTGTGCCCCAGTAAAATATTACTGATAAATCAACGTCTGACAATAAAGATTACCGTGTACCAAACTATGATACATTTTTCTGATAATATTTCAGCAATAATGTTGTGCATATTTATCTGCTGTTTAGAGTCAGAACTAAGTCAGATTTACAAATAATTAACACTTTCTATCTAATCTGACGAACTGATTTGCAAAAATGTCTGAATATGTTTTCAGTTCAGTTTGATTCATTTAGACTGTTAACTCACTCACTCGTCATGATTTTTTTTTCACACACTTCTTAATGAATTTTAACTTCAAAATAGTAACAGGATACTTAAAGGGATAGTTCACCCTAAAATGAAAATTTGATGTTTATCTGCTTACCCCCAGGGCATCCAAGATGTAGGTGACTTTGTTTCTTCAGTAGAACACAAACGAAGATTTTTAACTCAAACCATTGCAGTCTGTCAATCATATAATGGCAGTCAATGGGCTCCACGGCTTTGAGAGTCAAAAAAACATACACAGACAAAACCAAATTAAACCCTGTGGCTCGTGACGATACATTGAGGTCTAAAGACACGAAACGATCGGTCTGTGCAAGAAACTGAATAGTATTTATATAATTTTTTACCTCTGATCCACCGCAATGTCTAACTGTCCTAGGCGCATTCACAACAGCTGGCACGTGATGCGTATTCTTCTTCTTCTTGCTTTACGGCGGATCGCAGACTTATAAGTGCATTACCGCCACCTATCTCTCAAATGGACTATTGACACTCTATCTACAATCTCAATTAGGAGTGTTCTACGGAAGAAACAAAGTCACCTACATCTTGAATTCCCTGGGGGTAAGCAGATAAACATCAAATTTTCATTTTTGGGTGAACTATCCCTTTAAGACAGAAAACAAAAAGATATTTAAGCTTACCTAGATTTCATTGTAGAACGAAATCTGCAAATGTGTTTTTTAATAATTTTTCAGCAATAAAGCAGCTGCACTCTGTACTGCAAATCCAGTTTATATAAAAATATATATAACAGTTTATTTGTAAGTTTTTGATGGAGGCCTTTGCCTCACTACTGATGAAAGACTGAAAAGCCTCTGGTTTACAGAAGTTTTTGATACAGTATCCAGCAGCATGTCACACTGCATGACTCTGCTGTCATTGGTTGACATGTCATATCAGCTACCCAAATACATTGTTTGGCATCTCAGTTAGGTAATTGAGCAAATGTGACAGTCTGGAAAGTATTCCCCATCCCAAGTTGTTAAGCAGATGGCAGTTCTGGATAACCCAGTACATAAACACAGGTCTCCTGACAAATGCTGCTATTTCAGGTAGCGCTGATGAGAACGTCTGCATACAGGATTCTGGTACAGTATGTCCCACATAGCTTTTGGCACAGAGTGCATGAGGAAAAATTGCAGCATGCTGCTAGGATGGCATATGAGAATATTGAAGCTGTCATGATGGCATAGAAATGATCATGTTGCTCATATAGTTGCCCCCAATTCCCATTACCATATTCATTTTGTTAGCAAAATTAAAGTTGATAAACTTTGAAGTTGTAAATTGATTTCTATGAAAGTTTTTTTTTTTGTCTTATTTTTTTTTTTTTTTAAAATGAGAAACTAGTTGAAATTTTGTTGATAAATAGCTGAAACTGTACTCACATCTCTCAGTATCAAATTCAGAGTGACATCTACTCTGACTAAATTCTGTTTGTCAGAGTCTTTGTCAGAGTCTTTGTTAGAGAAGTAGTAATTTCTTTCTTTTAACATACAGCGGAGGTCATAAAAGGTTCAAAAATGGTCTCTCTAAATGGACCCACAGCCTGTTGTTTGCTCACATATTTTCCTGCACTTAAAAGAATGGCATGCAATCTCCGATATACATTCATCCCAGCCATTAGCTATCTTGGTAACCCACCTGCGAGCGCTGATATTGTTGAAGCTAACTGTAGAGACAGACAGCAGAGGGCTGATTAGCTTGGATTCCTCCTTCAGGTCTTGTTTGTTCAGTATCAGACGGCTCACAGGTGCGCACATCTACCTCTCTGTTTGAAGTGGATCACAGGGGCTTTGATCAGACACATGGTCTCACACATGCTTCAGCACACCGACTCCATGCAGATGTTTACCATACACATGACCTCACAAGGCCAGGAATGCTCTTTGTAATCACAGAGGGTCACTTGATACTGGCGACGAAGGAAAGCGGAGTGCAGAAAGTTTTATATTGCTCTTGGAATCTCTTTGAATGTCTTTGAGGTAGTGGTGTATTGTAGATTTTGTAATGGATACTTAATCAGCGGGTCATTAGTGCAAAATATGACATGTCGGAATACAGAAATGCCGATACTTCAGCAGTCATTATGAAAAAATATTTCAGAACAAAGGTGTTTTTGGTGATAGATAATATCATTAATCTTATTTATCTTAAAGCAGAGATCTTATACTGCAATTTTTCATTTTCTTGCATTTATAGCGTGTCATTAAAAAAATCTACATTTTGGATAATCTACTTTTAAATTTTTTTATTTTATTTTGTTTTATTTTATTTTATTATTTTATTTTTTCTGGATATATTCATAGCCTGTCATTAAAACATCTAGCATTTTATATTTTTAAGTTTTAATTAAATTAATGAATTTAGCAACAAATTTAAAGCTTTCAGCAAAATTCAAGACAGTTATTGTTGAACATTACATAAATAACTGTTTCCATTAATTTGTATAATCTGTAGTTTTAATTTTTTTTTTTAAACTGAGAAATTAATATTTGTCTGAAAAAATGCTCTTCTCTGCCTTGCATAACTAGTTCCATCAAATATATTTTTACATTTTTTTAAGCTAATGTTCTTATTTCTTATCTTTTCTCCTTAATTTCCCTTCACCTTTGTAAAACTATTGATATGTTAATAACAGCTCATGTTTACATTTGAGGGCTTTTTCTTGCTATTTCATTTCTTTAATAAAGACAGGCTACTGATATTATCTGGGGGCTATTACTATAATAATGTTGAAATATTTGTTCTTTTATAGCATTTAGTTATTGTGTATCCCATCAAAGTGGCCACTGTGGTTCAGATATCCCATATTATGAGAAATACATTAAACATGTTGGGTCAGTTGAGGGCTGAGAGAGGAAGTCTGAATGTATATTATGGTATGGAGCTGCAGAGCCTCCACAGTGCACTGCAAATTTAACGAGCTCCATTTTCAATGACAAGGGGGCAATCACATGAGGAAACCGGAGGTAATTTGGGCAAAAAATGCTTGTTAAATGAAGTGGAGTGCCTACATGGATGTACTAGCTGTACACACATTGGCTTTAGAGAGTCTTTAGATTAGTTTCTGGGACCGTTCCTCATTCCGGCTGTAATAAAACGCAGCATAAGGGTATTACCTGCTCCACCTGAGGAGCCTGGATTACTGTAGTATTGCTGATACTGCACAATGAAACTAGCACAGGGCAAATCTGAATGCTTTATTTATAGAAGATATATTGCTGGCCATTTTTAAAATTTTAGTCTGCCTTTGTTGAGCTGCTAGCAAGAGGTTTCCAGAAACCGTTGAAGCGTGCACTGAAACTGATGATTTGTCTTCACTTGAGAGACTCTTACAACAAACCATGTTTGGTTGTTTTTGTTCAGAGATTCGAGCCCAACTGGTGGAACAGCAGAAATGTCTGGAGCAGCAGACGGACATGAGGGTCCAGCTCCTTCAGGACCTCCAGGACTTCTTCCGCAAGAAGTCCGAGATCGAGATGGAGTACTCACGCAACCTGGAGAAGCTTGCTGAACGCTTCATGGCCAAGACCAGGAGTACCAAGGACCATCAGCAATATAAGTGAGTGTGTTAAAACTCTTTTTTTGGTTTAAACTTCTTTAGAACAACTTGTACTCTGGCCCAAATTTTTAACCACTGACCCACATCCTTATTATTATTGTCTAAAGTGTAAAATTGTAAAATTGAAAATTTAGACTTCTCTTAAATTGCTATGTGTGAAACATGAATGATTTTCAAATGATGCTGTCTTTTATTCAAAATATGAAAGCATGTTTAAGTGGAAATACGAAGTTATCCTGCTTATTTTTTATTTCACATTATTAAATGACAGAATTGACATTCGATGCTACACTTTTCATTTCCAATTGTAACTTTCAATACCAAATACTTATTTCGAACCCTATATATATAACACTATATGTGTATGTGTGTGTATATGTGTGTGTGTGTGTGTGTATATATATATATATATATATATATATATATATATATATATATATATATATATATATATATATATATATATATACACACACACACACACACACACTAAAGAGATTTTTTACTTCAATATTGGTATATAAAAATATGAATATTGTATCCATTTATACATTTTTATAGCTTTATTTATTTTTATGTTTTATATTTATTTTGTATTTGTGTACACATTTGTGTGTAGATTTCATATTAGCTTATTTTGTAAAATATATACTTCTCTCAATGACCTTATAATGAGTCCTTATTCTTAACCATTACTATTCCTTGTCACTTATGTTTTCCTGCTGACTTATTCCCAGTGTAATGCACTGTGACAGGCATGAACCATGATCATGGTCTCATTATGCCAGTAGAGTCACTGGCTGGAAAAGACAGTCTACATCTATATAATGTTAGTACAGAAACCGCTGGTACAACGCAAAATATTGAGTGTGTTTACTTTTCACTTCTGTAAACAGACCAAATGCTGGTTTAAGAGCCCTAAATGAGTCCAGCAGCTGTGAGCACAACCGGAGGCAATGGAGAATCTCGGTTGTGGCGCTTGTGGTTTATGTGGCCTGTCAGTTTGAGAGCAGAATAAGACACTTGACACAATTCACTAACATATTCTGAAACACAAGGACTTAAACTTGCCATTTCACAGATGAAGAAGTAAAGAAGGGTCCAGATTACAGTGTGATGTGACATAAGTTTTTGTCTTTAGGAGATTAAAAAACTATAAAGTGCTGATGTTAGTTGGGTGGCCAGTTCTAAAGCCATTTTAGCTCAGCTGTATGCTGGATGAATTGACATCAGAATGAGCTTGCAGATCTGTCTGTAATTAACTGGGATATCCGCATCCCAGAGTTGTTCGACAGAACGGCTCATTTCAAAAGCATTTCAAGTCATTTTACCAGGTCTCTTAGCTAAACTTGGACTCTTCTGTAACCACAGGGCTTCAGTAAAGAGGTCCAGAGCGTGGTCTGCGATTGTATCCCGTTTAGTTCCATAGTCCAGAGGTCTGGCCCGATGTCTGACCGATGGCGTCGAGATGAGGCCAGCTGAGCCAAAGCAGAGAGTGTGCTTTACCCCTTTGTTGAAGTTGGCCGGATGCATGTGGTCAGCAGAATTCTGCAAAACCAGTGAGAGGAAAGATTAAGCGACTTTGTCAAGAAACACAGTTTACTCTACCTGTGGGATTGTAGTCACAGAATCAATCTTCTCAATGGCACTAGGAGCATCTCAGGTGACTCTCTCAGCAAAGTTTGACGGATCGGGCCTGAATGTTGGAGACCAGAGAAATGTGGTCACATTACAAATACATAGTTGGTAGATGTTTGAATTTGGTTAGCTCCTAACCAGAAATTTCCATGTTAGAGTCTCTTTTTTTGGTAGTGAAGATTTGATTTGTGAGTTATGTATTGGATTATGGGTAGAAGGATGCAATAAAATAGAATTGACCACATGATCTAACTTTGCTACAAATAAAGTGCTAGGACGATGACATTTTAGAGAATATCGCATCATATCGTATAACCATGACAGAAAGGACTTTTTGTTACAAAAAATGTTCTTTTTCAAATACATGCTGTTCTTTTGAACTTTCTATTCATCAAAGAATCCTGATAAAATGGTTTTCACAAAAATCTTAAGCAACTATCGTCTATACACATTCACGTGATGTTGCTGTGCTATGTGGCCACAAAAACTTATCGTTTGCACATGTTTTTTTTAAGCATTGCGGTTAAAAACAAGTGAGTTTAAGCCGTTGAAACATAATCAGCAGCGAAAGAGAATTAATTTCGCTATATACACGCACTGTTTCTGAGCGCTGTCAGAAAGGCGTGCACACGTGAAGACGGTGCTCATAGCTTTATAGGCTTTGAATGGTTAAATACACACACTTGCATGTCAAAATGCCTGTGTTTGCAAGTATCCTCAGAAACACAATAATTTAGGTCTTAAGTGAACGCAGACAGCTGAGAAAGGAAACAGTATATTACATTATATATACAGTATATAGAGTATTTATACAGATAACAGTATATTGGATCCAGGCAGCTCTTAATGTGACAGCAGTCTAATATTCCTGCTGTCTGTCATTCATGTTAATCAAACAACAAAAGAGAGAATTTCTCTCACTGCTCTTGACTAAATCTTTTGTAACTTTAATACTAAGAAATATTTAATTTACGATTAAACGGTATTGATGTCATTTAATATTTACTAGTTCTCCAGTAGGTCCTGTCCACATGCGTGCATCCTTACAAGGCAGTGTTTTGTGAGCGGTGTGGTTAAAGTTCTCCCGGATGACACTGCTGTTGTGGCGACACATCGACTGGTGCTTAGTTTAGTGCACGTGTTTGTTGAGCTAACAGGCATCACTCACTGTTTGCCCAGGGAGGCTGCTGGACTCAGGATTGGAATTATTTCATTATATGCATCATCCAGCTACTCCTTGGACACCAGATTTCCTTATGAGTATCTATCATTTAGCAGATGCATTTTATCCAAATAGACCTTCCTCAAGGACACATCTCCTCCAGGAAACTGAGTTTAAGTGCCTTTTTATATATTATATTATAAATCTTCTAGGAAACGGAATTCAAGTGCCTTTTTAGGGTACAGTAGTAGTTTGAAGCTTTTTCCTTTTGGTTGCATGCCTAAAATGAAATGAAATGCACTTAGGCATTAAGATTTCTGCTCTGCCCCAGTAAGGTTGGTTTCAGTTGTCTGCGTGATTGTACCTTCATGCGCATTCATTTTATGACCTTGTTGTAGGATGCCAAACCCTCCAGTGAAGCGCACTAGTTTGCTTTGGCACTTCAAAATCGATGAGCTGTCAATATAATGTTTGCGATCTGTGGGATGTTTACACCAGCACCTAATGAAGCTCCTTTGGCCACAGTGTTGATGTAGTTACTGCATCGCTTGTAGTTTTGGTGTGTTTATACCACTGCTGATGATCTGTTGGGTTATTTTGATATCAGCAGATTAGGGGCACATTCATTTTGTTTAGAAAACCAAGTGCAATTCATTTGGGTAATTGCCACCAATGTAGATGCTGTATATATAGACTTGCTTACACCTGGGAAGTGGAACATGAATAAAAGATGCTGTCTTTGAAAATTTAGGAGTTTTGTAATGGCTTTCCTATGGCGGTTAGAAATCATCATAACCACAAAATGCTTGTCTTGCTACTATTAAGTTTTAAGACCTGTTTCGTCATTCCGTTTTTTACCCTATAAATGTAATTTTACATTTAAAGGATTAGTGTAAAAGGGAAAGGAAATTTTGTCCTTATGTACTCACATTTTTTACAACATTTTATGACTGACTTTCTTCTGTGAGATTAATGATGTGATATTTTAAAGAACTCAAGAACTGGATTATCATTCTTTTGCGTCACTTATTTTCTGATTCGTTCAAATTTAACTGAATAATTAGTTCAGTGATTCAAAATATATCACACAAGTCATCTACAATCATTTCATTTATTGAGCTTAACAGATGTGATCAGTGTTATTTTGGTATGATATATACTATTATAGTATTAATATATGTAATTAGATCTTTATATTTTCAGTTTTCATTTCAATTTTACAAGTTTTAACAAATTTTAAGTAATTATTATTAGTAAAATTTTGTGCTTTTGTCTTGTTCTTTTTTCATTTTTATTACTTTTTAAAAATGACATTCATTCATTGAAATTTATTATATAATTAATAATGGATGAAAGTTTATTAGATTATTTCAATTTTAGTTTCAGGAATTTTAGTTCTTAAACTAAAATTTGTTAATTGAAATTTGAATAAATAAATAAGTATATATAGTTTTTTTTTTTTTTTTTTTCAAATTTCAATTATCGAAAATTAATTTTAATATATTTTAGTTTTAATTAATAATTTAATGAGCAACACTGGTCAATGTGAAGATTCTTCAAAATATCTTTTTTTATTCTGTTTGTTCCACAGAAGAAAGTGAGTCATGATGAGGGTTTGGAAAGAAATAAAAAACAAAACAATAGTTTTCACTTTTGGGTGAACTTTTGCTTTAAAGTTGATTTTGATGCACCTTCTTTCATTCCCATTCTGTCTTTACTCTCTGGAGTAATTTTAAATTTTTACATCAAAGTCTTCCGTTCCCTTGAAATGGGAAATGATCTAGTCATATTGCTCCTTGATTTCCATCAGCTTTCTTCACTGGTTGTTTTCCCTCTCAGCTCATTTTGAAGTTTTATGATCAAATTCTGCTCTGTGCACAAAGATGTGAGCTGTGCATCAGTACATAGTGGAGAGGTGATCACTGTGTTGTCCTTTGGAGGGAGAGGTGGTCGCTTGAAGGCCAATTGTTGTTTAATCTTGTCTGAGCAGTACCACTGATTTACTGCATCCTTTAATGGTGCAGCTGACTCTCTGTTCTCTACTCAGCAGTACTGGCTGCTTTTGTATCAGTTCTGATTAGTCACGTGCTTTCCAAATTAACTCATCAGGCCTCACAATTACCCAGTGTGACAACTTCCTCTCCAGTCATCATCACTCCTGTTTTACCCACCATGGCAGTGAGCTAATAGACTCTGTGATTCGAGTGAATCTCTGTGATGGAGCTGTATTGTAAAAAGTTGCAGCCTGTGACAATCTGGGCTTCCAGTGGACTTCCTGCACTGACCTCAAAGACACCATGCATTTCCCTTAGCACTTCCTCGACTATTACCTGTCAAAGATATACTGTTATAGTTTTTGTTAATATATTTTGGATTAGATTTTATTTTTATATTTTCTGGTTTCAGTTTAATTTTTGCGGTTTTGAGTAATTTTGTTTGTTTTTGTCTTTTTTTTTTTTTACTTATTGTTTTGTTTAGAAAATCTATAGCTTTGTTTAGTAGCTTTAATTGATTTAGTTTTGGTTATTTTAGTGCTTCATGTTAAACTAAACATGCACGTCATGCATAGTAGTATATACAGTCAAACCAAAAATTATTCAGACACCAGATATAATTTTTTTATATTTTTTTACTAGTGGGTGCAGGACACTATAGTTCATTTATGTAAGTGAGGATAGCAAAATAAAGTAAACTGTGACATATTATACCCAAAAATTCTTCATACAGTGGACTACAAGTAAAATTGATAAAAATTTGGTTTGACACTTTGACCTGACCATATTTTGTTACATAGCTTTCTATCAAAGTTATCTGACATTATCAAGATGAATTTGTTCTGACACAGTTTAACTCTTGAGTTCTTGTCATATTTTATTACCATTTTCTAAACTATAGCGAATAAA
This sequence comes from Spinibarbus caldwelli, assembly GCA_039654775.1. NCBI lineage: Eukaryota > Metazoa > Chordata > Actinopteri > Cypriniformes > Cyprinidae > Spinibarbus > Spinibarbus caldwelli. The sequence continues at coordinate 8,110,025 of CM077239.1, read as the reverse complement.
CTGATAATGTGAGAAATTTTGAAGGTGTCTGAATAAATTTTGGTTTGACTGTATTTTAGGAATTCTAATTATTCATAAATGAATTATCTATATATTTATTGATTTATTTTCTTTATATATTTTTAAATTAATATAATTGTAAAAATAATGAAAATTATCTTATATATATATATACATACGCACAGTAATTAATTTATTTTAGTATTTGAAGTTAACATTTTATTTTATTTTATTTCAGCTAACATTTATTTCAAGCAAGCATTTTTTTTGTATAGTTTTAGTATTAGTTAACAGTAATAACCTTGCTATTACCTGTGTGGTCACAATAAACTTTCATTCATAATATTGTGTTGTATATTTAATTTGTTGTATTAAGTTCTTTTTTATGTATTTATTTGTATATTATGTAAGCTCTAGATTAGGGGTGGGCAATATGGAAAAAATATCATATCACGATTTTTTTTAGAAATATCACGATTCACGATTTTATCACGAATCTTTGTCATGTTGGTTTTACTATTTTGCAAGTTGTCTGAGCATTACAGCCAAACTTATTTCCCTATTATAAAGACAAAGCCTTTCAAGGTAAAAAAAAAATTAAATAAATAATAAAATTTTTTTTACAAAATAGCAGATATTTAGGCCAAAGTGGGCGAAGATAAAAATCTTTGTCATTATTTTATCTTTGTTATTAAAAAATAAGAACAAAGATGCACATTACAACTACACATAATATACAAATAAAACAAACAGTGCTTTATTTTCAGGTACAATAGGTGTATTTAGCAGGAGCATTCAAGAAATTGAATGAACAAATATAAAAATAAAACACTATATAGACTAATTCCTAAAGCAACTGTATTAAAGTTCGTCAGTCAAGAATAGTGAGTGATTTTTCCTGTTTGTGTTTTGTTGTTTTATTAACGTTAAAGGAATAGATCACCCAAAAATAAAAATTCTGTAATCTGTCTGTCAATTCTGTCATAGTGTTTTATTTTTATACCACCATTTACTCACTCAAAAGTTGTTTTAAACCTGAGTGAGTTTCTTTCTTTGCTGAACATGAATGCTATTTTGAAGAACGTGGAAAACCAAACAGTTGCTGGTCCACAGTGACTTCCATAGTATTTTTTTTCCTCCTATCAAATTCAGTGTGGACCAGCAACTGTTTGGTTACCCACGTTCTTCATAATATCTTCTTTTGTGTTCAGCACAAGAAAGAAATTAATACAGGTTTGGGACAACATATCAGTGAGTAAATAATGACAGAAATTAAATTTTAGGGTGAACTATTCCTTTAATGACAACCGGCAACATGTTTAGTTCTGTCCCTTTAAGACCTGCACACATTTAATATACAGGCACGCATCCGTTTTTCTCCGTTTACTTTCATTTTAGACATAACCAACTGAGTCTATATGTAAACCCTGTGTGTTTTGACAGTATCAGCGCAAAAGATAACTTAGTTCTCTTAGTTCTCTTTGTTCTCTCTCTCTCTCTGTTCATATTTCTAATTTCTCATGCTCAGAGCCCAGAGTATCTGCACCTTTTCTCTCTCTTTTATTTATTTATTTTTTTTTTACCCCAAATTTTGTTAGGAAATAAAATTTCTTGAAGTGCTTCCCTTTCCTTGCACTCTTCATAGTGGGCACATTTGACTCATCTACTATAAATACTTTGATACTTTAATATTAAGTTGTAGTATTGTAAAGTGTCATCATTCACACTATTGTTTCCTTTTGGGAGTTAGAGGTTCTCTCTTATCCTCCACACTGCTCAACACCAGGTGTTTCTTGGCCTTGTGACTTTAATACTGCTCTCTTTATTCATGCATTTCAGCGCTGGAGAAGCAAAAGCTATTTTTTTGCCACTTCATGAATCCGAATCACGTGTACACCTTTAACCCAGCTTAACATGCAGTACACACTTGATGCGAGAAGGAGTGCGTGCTCAAGAGGCTGAGACAGTCTTGTGAAAGGATTTACAGTAATTGCAGACTGACAGAAAGTGCACAGGCTCCCATAATTCTCCCTGATATCTGAATCCCTGGCGTGTTCATATTGCGACCATGCATCTTTAGGCTTTTAGTACAATTAGATTATCCATTTGATCCAGTCTCACATAGATGACTGATCCTTCAGCCCTGGCTTCTAAACAAGCCAGTTACTCCAAGGAATGTGTATCATCTTACAAATTTAAGGATTTCATTTGTTTCCTGTTTTTGTAGAACAATGTTAAGGTTAAAAATTAGATGTATCAGCTCAGCTGGTGCGGATGCATGTTTTTTCTGTACTTCCATTGGATGTCATCAGGCCGCAGACCTTCACCTGCAGCGATGAAATGCATTGCCTGTTTTGGGTTAAAGAGGGAAACGGAGTTGAAAAAATACTTCCTTACTTACATCCAAATCTCTATCAGCTGCCAATAACACCTCTTCCTCAAAGCAGCATTTTTCTTTGTTTTTTTTGTGAGACTTGACATAGCAGGCATTGCTATTGCTCATATTTAGGAATTTGTTCTAGCATGTAAGATTTTCTCCTCCATGTCACACAGGCATTTTATGTCTTTTTTCCTTTTGGAAGAAGAAGGATCTGGTAGGAGACACAAAGAACTAGATGAGGAAGAATTTTAAATAGAGGAAAACAATACCATTTGATTGAAGAATAAAATAATAGATACATTTAATATTGTGATTTTCCTCCAGTATTTATCTTATTACACTGATAACTTTCTAATCAGAAGATTTAAGAGTTTTTAGAAAGATGATGAAATAATTTTAACTTAAATCAATATTTTTTGCTTATATACACTACTGTTCGAAAGTTTGGGGTTAATGAAAGAATATTGTGAACTAATATTATCATTTAAAATAACAGTTTTGTATTTTATTACATTTGAAAATTTAATTTATTCCTGAATTTTCAGCATCGTTACTCTGGTCTTCAGAGTCACATGGTCCTTCAGAAATCGTTATAATATCAATTTTGAAAATTGGTGTGCTGCTTAATATTTTTTTGTTTCTTTGTTTCAAGATTCTTTGATTAATATAAAGTTATAAATAACAGCATTTATGTGAAATTTATGTGCATTATAAATTATTAACTTTGTCACTTTTGATTAGATTAAGGCATGCTTACTGAATAAAAGTGTTAATTTCTTAAAAAAAAAAAAAAATTGACTGGTATTTTATTTATTTCTTAAGTAGCTTAAGTACACTCAGTTGTTTATTATCACAAAGTAAGCTGTCACTTCTGAATTGTTTTTTTTTTCTATTGTCCTCATATAAAAATATAAATAGATAGATACTATATACAGTGCCTTTGTCATATTGCAGGTACGTTATGATCTAAAGAGAGTTCTGACCCAGAAACTGAATGTCCCATATGTCCTAGAAACACTGATGTTTCACCTTGATTTTAGGTCTGAGTCTTGGTTCTGTTGCTCTGCACGAACGCTACAAAGTATCCACAGATCATGCATGCTTAAATAGGCCATGTATCATCAAGGGAAGAGATGAGAGGGATGTTAATGTGTGTGATCCACGTGAATGGCTCTTAAAGCATCCTGATGGGTGGTGGGAAGATGAATCTGTCTGTGGTTTCGTCCAGTTCATGAGTTAAGTGCACAGACGGTCCTGACAGCTCACAGACAGGAGCCTTTCATTATGTTTGATCAGTGTCTCTTTCTCTGTTTCTCTCTCACATGCAGGAAAGACCAGAATCTCCTGTCTCCGGTTAACTGCTGGTACCTGTTGCTGAACCAGGTTCGACGGGAGAGCAAAGACCATGCGACATTGAGCGATATTTATCTGAACAATGTCATCATGCGCTTCATGCAGATTAGTGAAGACTCCACGCGCCTTCTGAAAAAGGTCAGAACTGTTTTTGATTACATTTCCAAGATATGCTTGTCTCTAAATGTCCTGTCAGAAGAGTCTCAAAATAGCTCTCGGAACAAACTCTTAACTCCTGAAACCATGTTGATTTGTTTTTAAAATATAAAAAAGTGTGTTTTGTTTTGTGTGTAAAATGTGCATTTTAGGAAAATTCATTGCAAATTCTAAATTGGCAGCCATGATCTCTTGTAAAAATAAAAACTGATAATCAAGCAAAAGATAGAAGATACACCATACTGTTCAAAAGTTTGGGGTCAGTAATTTTTTATTTATTTATTTATTTTATTTTTTAGAATTTTTTTATTCAGAAAGAGAACATTATTCTAATCTAAAGTGACATTAATGACATTTATAATGTTGCTTTTGTTTTAACCTTACTATTTATCACAGAGTTCTGAAAAAAGTATAAACTTTACCACAAAATTTTTTTCAAAATTGATAAGTAATTTTTCTGAAATTCACATGAATAAATTTCTTTTTAAAATACATTAAAATAGAAAAGTTATTTTAAATTGTAATAATTTTTATATTATTAAATTTTTACTATATTTTAAGCAAATAAATGCAGCCTTGGTGAGCATAAGAGACTTATGCTTATTTTACCGACCACAAACTTTTGAACATTAGTGTAGATAAATGATTATACTTTGTGAAACACAACTGGTTTTCATGGCCACCTTAGAAAACATTGTTTAATTAATTGTTGTTAAGTTGCAATTATATTTGAAAAAGGAATGTTCTAGGATCTAAAACAAGCTAAAATGGCATTAAATTTTACTTTTGTTTGTTTGTTTATATCCATTATAGTTGCATTATAGTACTTTTTACACACACACAAAAGGACAGGTCAACATTATTTAATGTGGTGACCAACATTTTGCAATAAGTGCAGCCGATTAAACTTGGAAGTATTCTGCCATTCTGGAGAATAACAACCTGGCATTAATCAAGACACTTTGCATTTACGTCATAAGATGTGCAGTTATTTTTATCTATGTAATGGCAAAAAGCTCTTTGTTGAGCTAGATTGCCACTTTATTTTTTTTCTGTCTTGTATCGTTTTACTGTCATTCCTCTTTCTTTTTTTAGTTATTCTTCTATTCTGAAAGCTATTTTTATTCTGTTGCTTTTTATGTTACTTTCATGCAGTTCCTGTTATATTTCTGGATGGTGGACTCTAAAAACAACTTTACAGCAAATGTAAGCTGTTCTTAAAGCAATTGTTCACCCAACAATGGAAATTCTGTCATCGTTTACTTACCCTCATGTCGTTCCAAATTTATATGACTTGCTTTCTTCTTTGGAACACAAAGATATTTATGAAAATGTTTTTGTCCATATAATGAATGTCAGTGGGGTCAAATGTTGTTTTGGTCTCCATTGGTCTTCACTTTATGGACATAAAAACTATTTTCTTTATTTTCACGAGATCTTCCATAGAAGAAAGTTAGTCATACATTTGGAACAACATGAGATGATTAAATGACAGAATATCCATTTTTGGGTCAACTATCCCTTTAAATAAGTGAAATACTACATCACAGACTTCTGTGCTGCATTGTAGGACTGTATAAACCGTTTTGTGAACATTTGAGGATATATACTTCTTCAAACTCAACCTCTGTGTTGCCGTTGCTGTATAAAGAGGATTTGAGAGACTTTTAAAGTGTACCTGTGTGTAATTAGGTCTGGCTTAACCAAGATATGGGGCGTGTGATGTTTTGTGTGGTTGAGGGATGTTTGTGTGCCTGTATTCGCTCGTCAGATTTACGATGTGGGTCCGGTCATACGGCACCTCTGCTTCTGGGCTGTGGTTCTGTTCTGAGAAGTTCCTGAAGTCCGAGCTCTAATCATGGCCTCCTGCCTGTTGTTTGATGTCTGCGGCCCCATGACCGAAACGATGTGGCGGTCCCTTCAGCGCAGGCCACAGAAGGGGGACAACTCCCAAACAGATTATGTGCTGCCATGCATGCGAGTCATATGAGACGACCACAACAGCAAATTACAAGGCTGGAATGTAGGAGGTAAAAGTTTGGTCTCAAACAAGGGTTATTCAAAGGGCTTGACCAGCAGCTCTGAGATAGTTAAAGGGATTAATGTTCTGTCATTATTTATTCAACATGTTGTTCATAGCCAGCATGAGTTTCATTCTTCCATGGAACACAAAAGATAAAGATTTTGGCCGCTCTTTTAAAATGTAACAAAAGTTTTTAGAACTAAAGCTCAAAAAGCACCATAAATATATCATAAAAGTGGTCTAAATGACTCATGCTCTTTATCAGTGGTTCTCAACCTTTTTGATTCTCAAGGCCCCCCATTTTTTACAACAGTGTTCAAAGACCCTATAATTAAGGATCTTTTTTTTTTTTTTTAAATTTCTACTCAAAGCTTGGCTTAACTGGAAGAATGTGTATTCATTATAAAAATGCCCATGCCCAATGCCTGAGTTTTAGAATTTTATTAATTGACATGACTTTTCTAGGTCTAGAAATCCCCCACTTTATGATGGTTACTTCATATATCCAGGATTTCCAGGATTTCCAAGATGGGAATCTTGTTTTTTTTTTGTTTTTTGTTTTTTTTGAGATCTTGGTTGTTTTTGCTGATTTTAATGCTTGTTTTATCCATTTTAAATAATTTTAATTCTTTCAGAAGTTTGTTGAATTTCCCGGTTGAGAACCATTGTTTCATATTCCAAGTCTTCTCAAGGCATATCATAGCATTCTGTGAGGAATGGAGCAGAATTTAAGACTTTATTCACAGAAAATCATAAAAAACATTTACTGATGTTTAGGGTTTTGCCAATAGACGCCTGTGGCTGATGCCTTTGACAATAGCAAGACTATTATTATTATTATTATTATTATCAGGCTAGTAATACTATCTAATTAATATTAGACCGTTTTTACAGTGTTGCGCATTATAACCAATCACACACGATTCCGTTGACTTTTTGAATGCAATGGCCAATCAGAGGCGTTCAAATTAGTCATCGATGAAACACTGGAGTTTTGTTGTTGTGCGTGCACTTGCTGACTGAATTCTTCTCTCACGCAAATTCTCTCATCATAAACAACAAAGTGCAGATGCATGTGCATAAACTCGAGCTAGACTGAAGTCAGTGATTTTCTTTGATAATGTAAATGTTCTTTGCTCGTTTTCTGTAGCTGCTGTTTGAATAACTAAGGAAATGTAAGCATTATAATTAGTAACTTACAATGTTTCTTTTAAATTATCATGTTAACTACAAATTCAGTCATATTACAAATATTTTATGTATTTAGTTAATAGATTACACATTAACATTAGGCTGTTTTTAGCCTTACCCTGGAGTTGGTTCACTCTCCGGCTATGAAACTAAGTAAATTATTAAATAAATTAACATGATAATATCATGTATATGACTTTGGAGCATATCCACAACTCTACTCATGTTATCAAAGAATCTTACCAAAGAATCATGTGATTCAGCTCAGACTTTCATGCTACTTTTGAACCCTAGTCTGGAAAAAGTGAACAGAATATTCTTCAAAATTTCACTTGTTTTGCTCCACTGAAGAAAGTAAGTCATAAGGGTTTGAAACAAGTAGATAATGACAGATTCTTCATTTTTGGTTGCGCCATTCCTTTAAAATGACACCATATTTGTCTGATAGAGTGTTCTTTCATTGTTGCATACTAACGGGGAAGCTGCCTATTATAAGTAAGGTTAAATACTCTATTATGACAGAAGAACCAGGTGTTCTTTGTGCTCCTCACAGCTGTTTTCATTAGAATGAGTACCTTGCATTCAAGTATAATAAATACATCTGCAGCTCAGTGGAGGAGATGTCCTGGAGAACTTTAAAGACCTCATGAGTCATGACAGAAACTCTCAATAGAAGAAACCTCAAAGAAAGCTGATGTGTCCGTATCCCTTAAGTGACTAGTTATATAACAAAAGCACCTCTTACACACAGCCTCTTGCTCTCTGCTGTCTGTGTTGAGTGGCAGAAGAGAGAGGGCAGTGGGTTGTTTCCCTTAAGGGCGCTGGATGTTGTTGGTGGGGGGCATTCATTCACCCAGGGTGTTGAAACTGCCCTTCCCTGTAATAAGTGTGCCCCACTTCCTTTGATCACAACATCGTTTCAGTAATGAGCCACACATACAAGACAGCAAAGCCCCTGCTGTCACCTCAGCCCTCCGAGGCACAGCTGCAACAGAGAGGCAGACCTTGAAAACGTCCCTTGTGAGACTTGTTAGTGCTGGTCACTATTATTGTTGCTCATATTTGAGTTTAGGGATTTGAACACCCAATATTAGATTTATTTATTTATTTATTTTTTTCATATCGGTCAATATTGAATGTATTTCCAGTATTGAATATTTTTATTATGCATGCTCATTAACTTTATTTTTATATTTAAACTAATAATACACTGTTAAATGTAACATCTACTGTAGCAAATCTCAAAATAAATATTTTTCCATACTGTTGTGTTGCCTAAATTCACTTGTAGCATTTAAAATGAAAATTACATTTTTATCAGTAGATTCAATGTGGCACAATACTGAATGTAAGTCTTTGAGGATAAATCCCACTGTAAGAGCCCTGATCTTAATTTGCAGTGTAGTAAAGCTGCCTACAACAGTCATACATGTTAAATAGCACTTTATTTAGTACCTTTATGGCCATGCCATAAAGTGTATGACGCGCCACTGTTTCTGACATGATTGGCTTCATCATGGCTCCTGCACATGGTGCTGTCAGCCCTCCCATGTTTGTGCCTTGAAGGTTGTACATTTTTTATAGCCAGATTAATTTTAATGGAAAGATGTAACCCTCTATACACAGAGGCTTGATATGGTTATATATAGAGTCCTTATCCAAGTCAAGCAGGCCCAGCATGAAAAGTCTGTGACTCATGCAAGGTATTTTATTTATTTATAATATATTATTTTAGATTTTAGATTTTAGTTTAGTGTGGCTTAGTTTTATTTAATTTATTTTTATGCATTTATTATTTTTTATTTATTTTTATTCTAATTAATTATTTTATTTTATTTTATCTTAGAATTTTTTTTATTTTATTTTTTTTTTAGAGAAGCCAGTGAGCTAGTTGATAAGTTAACAATAAAAATAATTTAAATGCAAAACAATATGTTAAAGGATCTCTGACATTAATTTGGCCAGGGATTTTCGAATCTGCATGGTTTATGGAAACATACCTGCTATTTATATTTTTAGTGGACCCTTCTATTCAAACACTTCTATTCAGATATTCATATTTTATTCTATTTTATTTTATTACGTCCTTAATTCAGCTTCAGTATTTGAAGCTTTTTTTCCTATACTTGCATTGTTGTATGTTTATCTTATGTTTAACTAGTATGTAGCACCGTGGTCCTGCGAGACACGACATTTCGTTCCACTATATGTCCACACATGTAGCAGAATGACAATAAAGCTCGACTTGACTTGACTTGGAATTGGCATTCTTATTTCAAATCTAAACCCTACAAAACCTTACTTCCCACAGTCCTTTGCTCTATTGCCAACCTGCTTGATTGCTCCCAAAATATCCTGAGCCACCCTGGCTCTCCATGTAACTGTGGTTGTCAGTTTGACCATCGGCTGGAAACAGTTATGTAAAAGGCAGAACTGGCTGGTGTTAGATGAGCCTGAGAGAGGAAGCCTGATTAAAGGCAGAGCTTTGGCATGGCTCATGAATAATCTCTCTAGGCCTGTTTGGATCTGCATGCTCGGATGCTGCCGGTACTGTATGATGAGTCACGGATGATGAACTTAGCATTTAGCGCAGACTTGTGTGTCTCTGAGATCCAGCGGGTGTGCTGAAGCACACACATGTAGACATACAGCTGTCGGCTCTTGTGTTTGCTCTTGAGAGGTTGAGTGTGGAACAACAGTGTGGGTGTTTGAAGATCTTAGCTAAATTATTTTGACTCTTGACCTCCACACGACATGTGTGAGCAGTTATACTTGCATTCCAGATACAACTGAGTTAAATTAGATGTCTGGAAGAGCGAAAGTGTGAAACGGTTGATGTCATGTACCCTGTGAAGATCATGTCTAGGTTATATTTCACCCTCTAAATAATATTAATAATAACAATATATATATATATATATATATAATTTTTATTTTTTTTTTTTTTTAAGATTCTCATTACAGTAATATTAAGAAATCCTGCTGATTTCCAAAAAAAAAAAAAAAAGGTAAATTTTAAGATATTTGGGGACTTGCATTTTACATTTTTGCATTTTAATGTTTACTTCATACAAATGTTCTATACAATACTTTTTTCCATTTTTATAATTTTTATTATTAAAAATGAATATCTATTTAATAATATTTAATATTTATATTACATTTATTTTAATATTTTATTATTAAAAGTGAATATATATATAATATTTTAATTTATTTTATTTTATTTTAATATTTTATTTAAATTTGCTACCCATTTGCTTATTGTTATTATTATTATTATTATTTGTAATTTTCATGAAAATAATGACACACAAATCCTTTTTTAAAATATTTTATTTATTTATTTTTTGTTGTTTTACCAATAAATAAGTAAATAAGTAATTTTTTTTGGGGGGGGGGGAGGGTCCTTATTTATTTATTTATTTATTTATTTATTTATTTATTTGCAACAGATGCAAAATATCTTTGGGATGGAAACTTCATTTTAACTGACACAATTTTGAATATGACACACGTATATTTGGGTAGCATCTCTTTTAATAGGTGGTTAACGATGATAAATTCATATATCCAGTGTCCTGGCAGACACCAAAAATATGTCCATAAGAAAATTGTTAAAGCCAGAGCCACATTCTGATGATGAATGGATGCATACTCAACATTTATATTATGGAAAGACTTTCTTTCTCTCTGAAGTATTAAATGGAGTCTAAAAGACTAAATGGACTGAGTGCATTAAACCCATGCGCCCAGATTTTCATTGAATCGTTAGGATAGATGTATGTAATGTATTTTGGTTTATGATGGTAACAGCACCACATTACAGTTTATGTAGAAGGAAAAAATAAGAATATATACTTGGTTTCATATGTGATTTTCTTAATTTTATTTCTTAATTTTGTTTATTTATAAATATCTACTACGTATTTATATAATTTCTAAGATTGCTGAGATTCGCTAAGTAAATTAATGATTAAATAAAAAAAAAAAAAATAATAAAAATTCTAACTAAACCCACATAAATATAATTTAGCATATAATTTAGTTTGAAGTAGGGCTGGGCGATTATATCGCATGCAGTTGTCGCGTGCATCTCGTCAGTAAAGCCGGTTCCGTGATTAGTGGTAAATCTCCATCACCTGCTTTCAAATGACAAGACAAGCCTGACAAGCTACGCAATATCGCGTTCATTATCGAAGGCGATTCATCTGTGATAATGAACGCGATATTGCGTAGCTTGTCAGTGAACTACGGCTCTGTGTATTAAATGCCGCTTCATTTGAAAGCAGGTGTTGGAGATTTACCGCTAATCATGGAACCGGCTTTACTGACGAGATGCGCGTGACAATTGCATGCGATATAATCGCCCAGCCCTAGTTTGAAGGACATTGCGGCCTCTGATTTTTCAAGATTGACTGAAGGTCTTGCTCTAGCTGTATCAGAAGGATTCGCTCACAGCACCCTTGAGCACTGGGATGTTGGGAATGGCTCGTGGAATCAGATTAGTAGAGATATAATTGGGTTAGTGTGAATCTTGAGTGGCCTGCGAGACAGAAAGATCAGGTAATCCACACAAGCTGCTAAAGTTGAAGCAAACAGTTGAACTGCAAACCTTGCGTGTGAAGAATGTTCCCACATACAAATCTGATAAAACTACCATTTTAATTGCACACAAACACTTACAGTTCTTATTTTATCAAACACTTTGTCAGTGAGTTTTATGTGACCTGATAGCTGATGCCTCCTCTTTTTTTTTGTATCTCTCTCTCTTTAGAGTAAAGAAATCACCTTTCAGCTGCAAGAGGATTTGATGAAAGTCCTCAACGAGCTCTACACGGTAAGTGCCGTAACATTGACAGCTATGTGTAGTGAGCTGTGATAGTCAATCTCTTGTGAGAATTTAATATTTCATGCCTGTACTTCTACCTCTAGGCTGCACCGAGGAGTGTACTATGGTAAAAGACTCTTAAAACCGCCTATACTTCACACATATAGACAGTCCTCATCTCTGACCTTGGTAGATTACGGTGTTTACACCAATAATCAATAGTTAATTCTCAGACTTTAATTGCCGCTGTCAGGCCCACCGCAATCTCTCGGAAGATTCATGTGTCCTTTACTTCCCCTGCGGTCTTAATAAGATGCTAATATATTACCAGGTCTAAAAAACACCTGCAGACTGAGGACTTGTCCTCTGTGTGTTTATTTGTTTGCAAAGTTCAGTGTCGCATAATATGTGTTTTTCTGTTAAATCTGTTTACTTTAAACTAAATGATTTGAAAAAGTGTAAATCAAGTGAGGAATTATGTATCTTCAGTGGTTTTACTTCAAGTTTTTTGTCTTAACTAACTTAACTATAAAACAACACAAAGCAAGACATTTTGACAGAGAATTAGTTTCTTTTTCTAACTCATTGTGTTGCTAGCTCCACCCATGGTGACATGCCATTGGCCCCAAATCGTACTCCTTATAGCTGCTTTTAAAACATTAGATATGTTCTGATTGGTTGATTTTGTCACTTTGCATAGTATTTCAATTTCTATTATACATAGCAGCAAAGTACATGGGATCTCCAGATTTAGCTTGCACTATTGTTCAAAAGTTGTTCACCAAGGCTGCATATATTTGATTTTAAAAATGATCCATCAGAAATCATTCTAATATGCTGATTTGCATTCAAGAAACATTTCTTATTATTATCAATGTTAAAAACATATTTTTGTAGAAACCGTTATATGTATATATATTTTTAGGATACTTGAATAGAATAGAAAGTTAAAAAAACAGCATTTATTTGAAGTAGAATTTTATTGTAGCAATGTAAAAATATTTACTTTTTAAAATTTTTTACAAATATTTAAAAATATTAATTATATTAAATAAAAATATATCTTTTATTTTTTTAAACAATTTAAAAAATATAATATTGTAATATTTCATTTAATCTTTGCTGAATTAAAGTATTCATTTCTGACCTCAGACATTTAAATGATAGAGTATATGACAAAACTAAACTGGTTTTAATTAGAATGTTGATTTGGCTTTTGTCTTGATTTGCATTCTCCAATCATAAGAACCCATCGAGAAAATCAATCCCAGATTCTTTTTTATTTTTTGAAGCTGTCACATTTATATTTTCTGAACGTTTGATCTTGTAATCATTCCGCACACCACAGCATCCTTTTGATCATTGTAGAAGTATATCATCCCTTTTGACCTGAATTACCCTTCGGGAGGGAAACACTCTTGTGGGACCGTTGCATCAGAAACCCTCCATGTAACCACAGCCAGTAAAATAACAGGTCTGGTGTGACTCTAAAATTGGTCCTTCTAAAACCAGCAGAAATGTAAACAGAGTTCCAGACCAGTAAGTGGAGAGCGGGGCCCATGGTTTGGTCTGCCATCCTAGCCGTGTGTCTAATTATACAGCCGTGGACAGCAGTGCACTGTGCTGCTCCGACTGTACATATTTATGAACAGTATTTAGTTTGGTCCACGTTTTATAGTCTTTTGAGGCCTTTTGAGGCTTTACTGTACCGTGAATTATAATGCTGCGTGACTGCCACTGTGATTATGGCCTGGACTGACCCGGTGTTCGGGTCTAATCGTGAATGGGTCCTTGTAATCAGCTTGGTGCTCAGTCACCTTTGATTGAGGAGAAGGCCAGCTGATGAGCGGAGCTTAGGGCTTTAGCATTAGCGTCAGGCTTCGCAAAAGGCTTACAGTGCACAAGGCACAAAAACATTACAATCATACTTACAAAATTGTTAAAGGTGTCATTTTTTCCACCTAAATAAGCGTTAACATGTATTTCTGACAGACAGCCTGGAAAAAAACGAGACGACCTGTCTGTCTTGTTAGCAGTGCAAGCTTTAAGTTTGGAGAATAAAACAAACACCTTGTGCTTAAAAGGATAGTCCACCTAAAAATGAAAATTCTGTCATTTACTCACCCTCATGTCATTACTAATATATGTAACTGAATTTCTTTTATGTAATGTAAAAGAGATATTTTGAAGAATGTTGGTAACTTTAAGTTAATACGAACCGAAATGGTTTAGTTACCAATATTCCTTAAAATATCTTCTTTTTTGTTCCACAGAGAAAAGAAATGCATACAGGTTTGTAACAACATGAGGGTGAGTAAATTATGACAGAATGTTAATTTTTGGCAGGATGAAAGTTTGGAGAGCAACTTCACCATTTGTGCTAATAATATTTTTTGTTTCTAAGTATTTGTACTAACATTTTTTTGTCTTGCAGGCAATAAAATGGTATCGAAAATCAATTAAATTTATACTGAATGATGGACCTGAGCCATATACAATGTTATTTTAGTGTCATTTATAGGGCCAGATTTACTAAACAGGGCAAATTAACGTTAGAGCGCAATGCCGTTGGGAGGTGAAAATTCTGCGCGTGATTAACTTACAATACGCACATTAAAGAACACAGACGCAGCCAGATCATTTCCATAATGACCAGCGCAATCTACCAAGAGCAGCGCAAATTAGCGACTGCTTTAAGACATGCTTTTTTTGGGCGTTAAATAATGGTGCAAATACCAGTAATTTGATGAGCGCAAACGTTAGTAAATCGCGTTGCGTGATTCATTTTAATACTTTCCTCATAAATTTTGCGTCTGAAAGGGAAACTTCTATAAATGCATATTCAATAAGGTCAGGCGCAAAAATGACTGTGTCCACACCAATTCAGTACTAATTCTTCACTGTGCTTCTTTAGTAAATACTGACAGTACTATTTTAATGGCAAAAGATGGTTTGCGCTGGCAAAAACTGTTAGTAAATCTGGCCCATATACTATTATAGTATTTATTAATATTTTAGTATTTTTAGTTTAGTTTTAGTGAAAGTTTTAATAGTTTTATTATGTGTTTTTGTCATTTTTATTTTATAAATTTTTTTTTTTTTTTAGCTTTATTTATATTTCAGTTTTAGTATTAGTAATTTTAAATGCTTCATCTTAAAATTACCATTTAGATAGTTTCAAAGGCATCATCTCTAATTTTCTTTTTTTTTTTTTTTTTTTAAGTTTTAAGTGTTTTATTTTATTTAGGCTTTTAATCACTGAAAACATATTGATTTTAGTTAACAATAACAGCACTGGCCATATATAGAGACTTTAGAGGTCTACCCACCTAGAATACCACCCAAAATACCATAGTATTTCACTAACAAATTGCTAAAGAGCTGTGAACTTTCAAAATTTTTGCTTTCTCAAAAACTAACATCATTTCATATATTTCCAGCGAAAGAAATAGAGAAAGAAAGAAAGAGTCTGGATCAGCTGCGTGCAGTGTTCAATCATGCTGTGCCGATGTTACATCAGTTACAACGTGACAAAGCTTTTAACGTCGATTAAGCGCTCGCTCTTTGTGAAGAGTTTGACATCGTAGGCATAATTAGTTTGTTAGTACAGGCTCATATGTTCTGAGTCACATCCTAATGCTCGTTATAAAATTCATTTGGATATGACTAATAGCCACCTAACCAAAACAATGACTCAAACCATCTGAAGCAGCGTTTACCATTATGTCACACATTCACTTCTCAATAATTTGATTTCTTCACGGGGGTTTAGCAGTTCCATAATGTGCGTTTCATCTGAAAAGGGCTTTGGGTTTGATGGAAGAAGCTGAGTAAGGTAAAAAATATTAGATGAAACTAATTTAAAATGACTGCAATTACCAGCATTCCTCAAATACAAAGTTTTACCAGTGTAATAGTTTCAATCTCTCTAATAGTACCAGTAAAATTATTGTTTTTTTCTTGGTAAAATAAAAGCTCCATCATGGCTCATTAAGAAGCTAGTATTTTGTTTTGTTTGGTTACTCTTTGAAAGTGCTGATTGTAACTTAAATGCAAATTAAGGTATATGAAAGAAAAAAATTATGAATTGTTTTTATTTTGTCTTAAAACATTTCATTTGGTGCTTTTTGGCTTTACATAACAAAAGAAAGTTTCTCTGAAGGAGAACAGAATTGATTTGTGTCAAGTGGGAGGATGAAAGTGTTTTGGCTCAGACGAGCAGCTGCTGTACCTCTCTAGAGCTCAGCTGGCTGTTGTTGAACTTTGACCTTTGACCTCTGGGTCTCGCAGGTGATGAAAACCTACCATATGTATCACACGGAGAGCATCAGTGCCGAGAGCAAACTGAAGGAGGCTGAGAAGCAGGAGGAAAAGCAGATCGGACGTGTTGGAGATCCCGTCTTTCACATCCGACTAGAAGACAGACACCAGAGACGGAGCTCTGTGAAGAAGATTGAGAAGATGAAGGAGAAGGTAAATAAGTAATAATATTCAGTAGTTCATAACAACCAGACCACAGTGAACCATCTAAAGAAACTGTCAGTTCTAAGAATCAAGTCTTAATCAATTTAAGGTTCTCAAGGCCTAACGGATCCATACCTCACTACTGAAAAAAAAATTCTTTGATCCTACTGAAAAAAGAAAATAAAGAAATAAATGAAGAAATATGAATAAAGAAATAATTCTTTAAAGAAAATGAACCCTATTTCATTATATTTTTAACATGATGACTGTATTTTTATGACAAATGAGCACATTTAAACAAGCCTCCATCATTTGTCAGTAGCCTATTTTTATATATTAAAAAAAAAAAAAAAAAAAAAAAATATATATATATATATATATATATATATATATATATATATATATATATATATATATATATATATATATATATTTATTATTATTATTATTATTATTATTATTATTATTATTATTATTATTATTATTAACTTCCTTCTGGACCAAAGTTTTATGGGTCAGACATGTTTTTGATAGAAGACATGCCTGACCCTGCTTTCACATGTTTTATGCTCTTAGTATATCTGTTTTCTGTTAAAGCCCGTGACAAATGATTTAACAGCTGTGGGATTGTTTTTTCCATGGATGCTTCCTGGAACGAGACGCTGTGGGATGGTTAAAATATAGAAGTTAGAGTGAGTCACTGTCTGTTGGTCAGTCAGTTGAATTAGTTGACTAAGTGGGTCTGAATGTTAGTAATATGCTTATTCTTACTAATACAGGAAATGAGCAATACTTATTCTTTAAGATTTTTTGTAACCACATAGATGTACCATATTAGTCCATAAATGTCTGTATAATGATTGCAGTTTTGCAGTTTATATGCTTATATATCTTCGTTGGTTTATTTTTGGAAGCATTTGTTCTCTGTCACTTCACAAGACATCTTGAAGGAACAGACTGCATGCAGAGATAAAAGCTCGCTTGCATGTTTTTGTTTCAACTCGTTTTCTCAAATTCTGTCTGTTTCGTTTCTACGCTCTCTCTCTCTCATCAGAGGCAGGCCAAGTACTCAGAGAACAAGCTGAAGTCGATCAAAGCTCGGAACGAATACCTGCTGACGCTGGAAGCCACTAATGCTTCAATCTTCAAGTATTACATTCACGACTTGTCTGATTTAATAGACGTAAGTACTGGGGAAAGAAAAGGAGGTTCAGGGATTCTTCCACAGACGAAGAAACTTTGTGTGACAAGTAGGACAGTTATAAATAGAGTTTCAAACTGACCTCAGGTCTGCTGGGACAGCTAAATATGACAAAGACTGCTGCCGTTTTCATCGGTTTCTTGGTTGAATATGCATCTTTGTCTACACCTGCTTTGATCTGAGGAAATGCATAGACTCCTCAGCGAGAGCTCTGTCAATGTTGCATTCAAATTTAAGCTCTTGAGACTTCAAATGCAGGTGTGTCTGACAGGAATGAGATGTTTAAAAAAAATACACAGTGGTTAAATTGCATTCATTTCCATATCTCCAAATAACCAAACAAACTTGTTATTTAAAGACGTTTTATGAAGCCCTGATTGTCAGATGCATTCGTTTGAGAGAGAATGAGGAGCTTAACATATAACGCCTGTGTACGATGAGGTGGTAAAAAAAAATGATCCTCGTAGAGAATGAGCATAGAAAATAAGGGTGGTTTAAACGTGGGTGGAGAAACCAGAGGCCTTTTCCAAAAGTTTGAGACCAAATGAAAAAGCTTTTATTTTACATTTTTATTTCTAGTTTAATACAAAATTATTCATTTAATTTGAAGGGATCATTTGCATTCATTTTAAAATTTAATTTTCATTTTGTTTAATAACAGCAGCACTCCACAAGCTTGTGTAAAACCTGATGATATAAATAGTTCACCTAGATATAGTAGAAAACATTAAATATTTCTTTTACTTTTACTATATTTACTTTTCTTTGTTTCATATATATATATATTATTATTTTTTTATTTTTATTTTTTTTAAATAGACTTTTGTACCTGCTTTTATGCCATTTTGTAAGAGTTGGCTGTTGTCCTACTTTTATAGTAATGTACTGTAGGTCCTTCAGCTTCTGAATATAGCAAAATATTTTTTAGCATGAATGACGAGGATGTGGCAACCAGCACAAAAACCCAGTTTTCTGTGGATCAGGCTGTCTGAGAGACTCTTTTAGGTCAACTACTGTATGTTATAATGTACCATTTTCACGTTTCGCCCTCCTGAGCAGTGCTCCTTCACTATTTTACAGCCCCAGTCTGAATCATTGTCAAATCCTGTCAGCATCATTTATTTATAAACTGAATATCCAGCAATATTATTTTCATGTACGAAACAAAAAACTCTCTGCAGGGGGCTGGCAAGAGACCGAGTGTTTGGGTGATATTATATGCATGCACTGTCAGTTTTTCCAGACATTTCTTTGGAGGAGAAAGAACTTGACCTTGTCTGGTTAAAATTTTTTCTTGTATAATGATGTTTTTGTCCCTACATACTGCTAACTAACCAATGAATACCTCTGCATGGGCTCCCCATTAAGGTTCCAATTGATACTAAACCATGTTTTATTATTTTATTTTATTTCATTTCATTTCTCAAGCACCAAAAACTCCAAAGCAGGTTCAAAAAATTGCTGTGTCATCATTTGGCTCTCAAGTCAGTGCATAATTTGACTCTAAATTTGAGCTCTGGCACAAGAACCACACCATTTCAATGAAAAAAGGGCATCCAAACCCTTAAAACAATCTGCAGTCCGACAAACAGAGCAGGCCATCGTGATAATTAAATAAAATGGACTTTGGAAGTCAGAATCAAATTATGGAAATTCCTGCCAGTCTACGCTTAGCCTTGAACAACTAGGTTACCAGGCTGTTTTGCACAAGTCCTCAGAGTCCAAAGCCTTATAAAGACAGCACACACAGACCACCAGAGCACAGTCAGTATGTATTAGGTCATGTAGAAACGGTCAGACACAGGGACACAAGTATTCCCAAAGCCACAGTTGCTGATAGACCAGTACGTCATGCTGTGCTGTTGGTGTTAATGTGTTTGGAATCTCAGATATTAGCTGTGAGTAAGACCTGACGTTTGCTGAAAGTGGCCTTGTGGTTAGAGGTTACAGATTTTGGCTGGTAACCAATAGGTTGTAGGTTTGAGCCTATTCAAGAACTGTCACTGTTACTTTTCTTCACTAAACTGTCTGTTCAATTGGTGCACTGTCACTTTAAATTTTACTACACTTTATTTAAAAAGTTAACTGACTGCTAATGCTGCTTATAAATTGTTTCACGGGTAAAAATGACATTTGTATAGATTTTTGTGTACTGTTCATAACAAATTGGGACACAATTTGCCAGAAAATGCTACTTATTTACCTACTTTCTGAGTTAATAGTGTACTGTCTCTTTAAATTTGACCAATTTACAGTAATTGTGTCAGTTAAGTAACATTTTATACCACTTTTAAATCACACTTCACACCTGAAAATAACTGTACAATATAATTTGTGTAGATTTTGCACAACTAAAATACAGTTGATAGTTTTGCACAACTAAAATACATTTTCCATCACTATTTCTGACAGCATTGGAATGATTAAATAATAGCATCAATTACACACCTAATGTGCATCCTTTGTTCTTTTTGTTGCACTAGTGCTTAAATGCTTCTTCACTTTGTTGGGGAAGTAAATTTTTTATTTTTTACGTTTTAATATTTGAATGCAGAATATATTACTTAAAGGGAGTCTTTTTTATATATTTTTTTTCTGGGCTTTAATAGATAACGTTTCTCCTCTCTTGGCCTCTGTTTTTTCCTGTATAGTGTTGTGATCTGGGATATCATGCCTCTCTGAACCGGGCTTTGCGGACCTACCTCTCGGCCGAATATAACCTGGAGACGTCTCGTCACGAGGGCCTGGACATCATTGAGAACGCGGTGGACAGTCTGGACCCCCGTAGTGACCGCCAGCGCTTCATGGAAATGTACCCTACCGCCTTCTGCCCGCCCTTCAAATTTGAGTTCCAGCCACATATGGGAGATGAGGTCAGATTTAAACAAAGCCTTACACACACACCCACGTACATATGTACATAATAGCAGCCACATTGTCACCCAGTGTTTGTTACATCTTAACACCATGTAAACTGAGAGGAGGTTTATTTTCTTAACAGTCTGTTATGCTGTAGTTGTCTTTGTTTTCTTTAACTGTTTGTGTTGAAATTTCTATAAAAGTATGTCTAGTAGTAGTAGAAGTATTTCTATAAAATCAAGTTTCTTTATAGGTTGATTATTTACACAAAAGTAAGAAAATAATGGAAATTATTACATTTTTCCTTAGGGATTAAGAGTCAACTTAAAATTTCTTAATGTTAATATTATTTTACAGGTTACTTTTTTCACATTGGATTGAATGTTTTAAAGTGGGACTGACCAACTTGATACTACAAAATTCCTCAAAATCATTGCTAATTGATTAGTTAAAGATGATATTAAGTAAAAAGAAAAAGTGAAGAAGTACCTGCAATATTTCTTAAAAAAATTGCCCAGAGACATGGCAAAAATATCACAATATCAACCCAAAGTAGTGAAATTATTTCAAATTTACCACTCTGTTCTCTGTATATGATTGAAAATAATAAATAATAAAAAATAGATAATTCTTATCTTTAAATTTGTAAATTATTAATTTTTTATTTGATATTTTAAGACGTACAATACCGTTCAAAGTTTGGGGTCGATATAATCTGTCATTATTTTTGGGGGAAAAAAAAACTCTTATTCTCACCAAGACTGCATTTATTCAGTCAAAATACAGTAAAAATATTGTGAAATACTATTACAGTTTAAAAGAAATGTCTATACAGTATATCTGTCTTCATATATCTGTCAGTATTTTTAAATATAATTTATTCGTGTGGTGGCAATTCATTTTTAGGAGCCATTTAATACAGACTTCAGTGTCACATGATCCATCAGAAATCATTCTGATATCCTTATTTAGTGCATAAGAAACATTTCTTATTTTTATCAATGTAGAAACAGTAATTATTTTTGTAGAAACTGTTGCATCATTTCTAGGATTCTTTGATGATTAGAATGGTAAAATGAACAACTTTTATTTGAAATAGAAATCTTTTGTAAAATTCTAAATGTATTTTACTTTTGATAAATTTAATGCATCCTTGCTGAATAAGGTATTAATTTCATTTAAAAAAATTAAAATAAAAATC
This sequence comes from Spinibarbus caldwelli, assembly GCA_039654775.1. Lineage (NCBI taxonomy): Eukaryota > Metazoa > Chordata > Actinopteri > Cypriniformes > Cyprinidae > Spinibarbus > Spinibarbus caldwelli. The sequence goes on along the minus strand of CM077239.1, from coordinate 8,088,366 downwards.
ATACTGACCACAAATTTTGAACAGCAGTGCATATGATGTAGACATTAAAATATGTAGTCCATAGTAGGAATGACCCAACATCCTTCACCTTCCAAATAATCTGTAAGCAGACGTTACGTATCATTTTAACATGCATCCCATGGTACATCTACCAGCCCATCCATTAACCTCACGTTAATCTTGTCTAAAGCCGTGTTGAAGCATATGAGATCATACAGGATACAGAGTGGAGAAAAGCGTCTTAATGAAATTCTGAATTATATGTGGTCAGGATTGCTTCATATCCTTCTTTTATTGTGTCTCAGCTGGGAGCGTGGTGTTTGTGCAGAGTGTTGAGAGCAAATCATATTGCAATTCTCACCCTCAAGCAGTTTTTAGAGAGTTTTTATTGCATTTATCCTCCTTAATTGGCCATTTCGTCACTGATATAATGTCTGCACATGGTTTACAACCTGTTGTTTTGCGGTCATGCCTGTACTCTCTTGGTCATTGAAAGCAACTGGGGTTTTGCTTTATAAGAGTCAGTTACAATGATTGTGCCAGGTGTTGGTTATTTGTTTGAATATGAGATTCCTCCTCTAGGGAGCTCTGTTCTGTTAGAGCAGGTCCTCTAAAGGCCCGTTCACAACAAGGATGATGAGTATAATGATAGCAATAAAAAAGTAGTTTTAAAAATCATTCTAAATTTAAAGGAATAGCAGAGTCCATGATAACGGCACGGAGGAACAATATTGTTGGAATCACTTTCAAAGTGTTTTTTCCCCAGCTGATGCATGATGAAAACATTGACAGCCAATCAGAATCCATCCTGCTTTAAAGAACTTGAGGTAGATGACACAATGTTGGTGTGGACACTAATATAGTTCTCATTATAGTTGTCTTTATGGTTATTATTCTTTGGTGTGAAAATGCCTTAATGGTGGCTATCATCTTGCTTTCTCGCAGAGTTGGGCGATAAGGCCAAAAACATTAGCAATAGTGGAGAAAGAAATGCTATCCACGTTTGTTAGACCTTAAGAATGAATAAAACATAACTTGTTTGTTTGCATTTAAACTACACAGAGTAGGGCTGGACGATATGGCAAAAAATTAAAATCTCAATTTTTTTTTTCAGAACGTTTCACTGATTCTCAATTTTTGTATTTATTTATTTTTTACGATTTTTAACTAGTCAACTTGAAAATGTAACTACAACATGATTTCAATTACTTTTTCTTTATTAACCCTCTAGTTAAAGAAAATTCTATTACAAGTGCACCACACATGAAGTTGTCAATGTTAAACAAAGCTTTTCCGTAGTTTTTTCTATGTAAACATAGTTTAGCTGTTGCGCTCGCGTGTCTTGCAGTGTCTCATGCATGAAACGGCATTATAAAAACGCAGTGCTCAAGTTAAAAGAAGTTCACTCCCGTCTTCTTGCATGTTTGTCCTGTTCCACAGACCGCGTTGCATCTTTGTCAACACTAAAGCGCATTCTTTGTGAATGGCACCTAGCGATATGAGTGCGTCACACGTGAGTGGTTAATCGCGTACGCCGATAAACGGTCGAATCGTTCTTTTCTCTTTACTGTTATCATTGGCATATTGTCAAAGTGTCTAATTCTAACGTTTGGTAATATTTCTATTCAGAATCGCGATTCCTCGATTTCTAAAAAACAAAATCGTGGCAAAACATTAAATTAGAATTAATCGATAAAATCGGAAAAATCGCCCAGCCCTACCACAGAGTAAGCTAGAATTTAGTGCCCCATGAAATTAGCATTGTTTCTTCTCTAAATTCTGTTTTATGATTTAATATAAATTTATCATCAAAAAAGGTGTGATGAAATTAATAAAACTTGAATAATTTAATCAGTCTTTTCAAAATTAATCAAATGAAAAATTACAATTAATTTACAACAAAACATTGCATTTTTAGTTTTTGTCAAATAAGAAAATTAAAACGGTTGAAAATATAAATCATTTTAGTATAGAGTAGTAATACTGTATATTTCTGTCATAATTTCTTTGACATTTATTTTGGCTGTTTGTTGTGAAGATCTTCGAGTTTCAGTGTGTATTTGACGGTAGTTTTTCTCAAATGAAACAGTGGAAAGCTTGTGAAGTGACTCTCAGAGTATCTCTGGAGATGAAGTTTACGTGGACTGTCCTCATATATTGAGATAGCAGACTCAAAACACTGTGAGCGTCACGTGTGTTCGAATTTGTGTAGTAGATGAAACTGCACAGAGACATTTTATCACGGTCTCGATATGATATTATTTACTCAGCCCTAGGGGGAGGGTGGTGAAAGATGTTCTGGGTCACTAAAGACCCGATGTAGGTGTTTACAGGTTAATGCGACTGTCATGTTTTTTCTTATAATTGAAAATCTGTTTGTTTTCAGGTGTGTCAGATCACGGCCCAGCCTCCAGTGCAGGCAGAACTCCTCCTGAGGTTCCAGCAGCTTCAATCCCGTCTGGCCACCCTGAAGATTGAGAATGAAGAGGTAAGGTGACTCGAGCACCACCAGAAATGGTCAGAAACAATGGAAGGTACATTTAAAATGACATTTGCTACCAGTTTTAATCAAATCCCTCACCTATACAGTCACGTTTGTGCCCTTGAGCACAAAAGGCTTTCCCAGAAATTCACTTTGGATTATATAGCGTCTGCTAAATAACAACTGCATCAGACGATCACCAGTACTGAAGTGATTGTGTTCATTTCAGCTGATGCTGAACTGCATAATTGAATTTGAAAATCTTGTTAATAAGTTAGCCAAGTCCAGGAACGCGCATCCCGTATCGTCCTGTTGCATTAGAGCGAGACAGCTTTGCAATGTGTTTGCTTAATTGAGTTGGCAGGAGCTGATCGTAAAAGAGGCTTTGGGAGGACTTACAAGAAATGTTTTTTTTCCTCCCTGCAGAGTTTTCTCTGTCCTCCAGATAACCTGAGTGACGCACAGAGAAGCTTCTCTCAGTGACACCGTCTCCCTTTTCTTCCTGCAGACTGTGTCTGTCTTTTTCACATTTTATTATCTTTCCCTCCTCTAAGGCTGCAGCATTTGAATCAGGCTTTAAGTTGAATTCTGCTTCTGGAGAAAAAAACACTCAGTCAGGAAGATGGAGGAGTCTGGAATCGCTTTTTGGCTTTATCGTGTCCATCTCTGATGAGCTAGTCTTACATCTGCCCTCTTCTTCTCTTATCTTCTTCCTGTTATTTCTCTGCTGTGACTCCTTTTTCCAGTTTTGACAGACAAAATCGCAGTTTGGCACTGAATATGTCCAGTGTGTGCAATTGTTGTTCCTGCATAGATCTAACATACCTTGTTAGGCAAGCATGCAGCATTAGAAACGGTCAGTCCTGTGTGAATTTTGTTGCTTCAGGCAGTGGTTTTGTTGTGAAGGGACAGTCCTTGCTAGACTTTTCCAACAAAGAGCTGATAAATCATCTGCTGTGAAGAGCTATCGCTCAGCCCACTGTCAGTGTTGCCGTGGAAGCTAAATGGTTCTGGAAAAATGGCAAGCTAACTGAAACGTTGCAGGTTGTAGTATAAATGTCATTCTCCGTAAAAAATTAAAGAGGCTCATGCAATATATCAAAAAAATGAAAATTATTGTAAGGATGTGGAGAGCCTGAATGCTGTTTGAATACATGGGAAACTTCAAGTTCAACTAGAATTTTATTAAATAATATATTTTTTTGCAGTATAGTAAAATATTTTATTTTTTTATTTCTCATTTGTTTACAGTGTTCTATTTATTTATTTAATGTTCATTGTCTGTTCAAATAAATAATATCAAAAATATTCACATATTTTATAAGCCTACATTGGGCATTGCTTTATGTTAAAAATACCCTTTTTCTGTAGTTTTTGTCCCATTTTTTTCTTTAAAGTGTGTATATTTAGTTATGTTGTCATTGACCAAAATTTGGAAGAATATTTTAGAATATTGAAAATATTAAAAAAATTGTAAAGGAAAAAATAAATTAATATTTTTTTCCCAGTATTTATATTTAAAATGCCCTTTATTTGAAAACAAAACATCAAAAAACAAAGCTTTTGCTAAACTTTTGACCTGAAATTGGAGGGAACGGTCATTTTAATTGACCAAACATCGCTGTTATTAGTCCTAAATATCGTCTGATTGTATATAGTATATTGTTCTATCACTAGTTCTTTGCATGTGCTAAATGACAGTTGTTTATATTGACTGGACCACTGACCAGGCAGAAAGGAAGCGGAAGGATTTGAGGTCAGGGCACTTCCTGGTTTCTCCAGATGGCTTAAAGCGTCTTTTGACATCAGACTCAAGGTCTGTAATGAACATGACACAGGATTCTGGACATAGTGTTGAGTTTTTGTGCAGCTGTTTCCTAGAACCTTCACTGCATTAGATGACAAAAGAAATGACACGATGAATACATTATTATAGTATAACTGCCGTAAACCACTCAGCTTTGCCTCGTTCTCAAACACACCTTTGTCAGACACAAAGGAAGAATATGTCTGTCATTTCAAGCTTCCTGCTGCTGCGTGAAGCACTGATCGTCTGATTGCGTCCCTCTCAGCTGCCTTTGTACTGATTATCGGCCCTTCTGTTAGTGCTAATGTTGATTGAATGTATATTTTTCATATTTGCAAATACATCAGTAAATCAAAGTTTCATGGTATTTCTGTCATGAGATGTTGTCTGGCAGGTAGTATGTGGCCAAATATCAAATAAAAAAAAAGTTTATTGCATGTATAACGTCTAATGATTAATTATGTAAATTTATAATGTGAAAATAATACTAAAAGTATTATACTGTTATTTTATTTTGTTATCACTGATATACTATTAACTTAAAATTTTAGTAATTTTGTTGTTTTGTCATTGTTATTTCTTTATTTTATATCAGTTAATCTTTAATTCATGTCAAGTAATGAATTAAGTATATAATTAATTGAATAGTAATTACTTTTTTGTTTTAGTGTTAGTTAACAATGATAACTTATAATAATAAATATTTTTTTTTATTTATGTTTTGATTATTTTAGAAGTAAATCACACTACATACTATTTCAGAATATACAGTTTGAAAATTGGGCTTAGCTGAGTTTTTTCTTGTATTATTTGAAATCTAGTTTATATTTAGCATTCATGTCTTTAATCACCTGAGATTTAAAAAAAGCTGAAGAGCCCAGGCTTTTCAAGCAGTGTTAAAAATACTTTAAAAAAATCCGTCTTATTTTCCACATGATTTCATTTGGACTGCTTTCATGTCCTTGAAACTGAGCTCTTCCCTTCCCCCTGCACTCACTTTACCTCTTTGTAACCTGTCTGCCTTTGTTATGGCTCAACTGAGGTTGACTTTCCCAGTAAACCACATCCTACAAGACAGGTGCAGCATGTCATCGATAAATGGCATGCCTTCACCATAACCAGACCACAGACAGTTTAACGTCAGGAGGCGGGTTTAAACCTGTGATCATCTCTCAGTGTTTCAGTCCCTACAATAGGCCAGAGAATCACAAGTAGAGCAGTGACCTGGATCCATACTGTTTTATGTGTTTTAGGTCATCCTCCATTGATGTGAAGGATGATTCAGCTTAAACGTGACAATGAGAGATGAGTGATGAAACTGCCATGGTTTTATGCCACGTGATACCGTGTGTTGATACACACTGTGGTTGTTTGATATTGTCTATATATGTTTTAGTGTGTTCTGCAAGAAGATTGCAGTGTTTCTGCAAACAGAAAAATCTGTGTGTGTGTGTACATGTGTGCGAAAGAGAGCATGTTGGCGTGAGAGAAATTTGCTCTTCCGTACTGTGCAGCCTCTTTCAGCAGGTGAACAAATGCTTCCACTGAGCGATTGCACCAGCTTTCAACATCTTTTCCCCATCTTATTTTTTAAATTCTTGCTTTCTCCTTTTTGCCATTTAATGTGGTTAAATGATTACATCTGTTAATTTTTTTTAGTAATATATATTAAACTTTCTTTTTCTCTCTAAATAAATAAATTATATATTAATTAAATTAATTAAATTAAATTAAATTAATTATATATCAATTTATTTTAATTCACTTTATTTATTTATTTATTTATTTATTTATTTATTACTTATTTTATTATTTTTTCATTATTTTCAGCTTTCAATATCTTTTCCTCATTTTTTTTTGAATCTCCTTTCCTTCTCCTTGTCATCATTTTATGTGGTTAATGTGGTTTACATGTTTTTATTAGTGTTGTCAGTTGATTAAATATTGTAATTGACTTTTCATTTACATGATATGCTAATTAAATTAAGTTATTATCAGTATTTATCAATATTTTCTGAAAAATGATAATGAAAGCATTGAACACATATCACAAAAATGGTTTTTTTATTGTTTACTTCATTCATTAAAGCCTGTCACTGGTTTGCAGTCCACAGCAGATCACTTTGTCAGTCTGTTCCTCTTGGGATGTGAGGGTACAGTTCCAGATATTTAGAACTGTGTCATAATGTTGCATGTCTGACACTGGAAAGTTACAGAAATGAATCCTCAAGGCCATCAAATGAATGATGGTCCCTTGGGTCATCTTCTGCTCCCCTCGCTATAAATTGATTTCTTTGGTCTGGTGTCTTGCTCAAGGCCTGTTATTAGTCACAGAGCACATGTCAAGCAGGGACGGTCAGAGGATTTTTTTTTCCCCCTCCCTGTCTTTTATTCGGTGCTTAATGTGTTTTTCTAGCACTTTTGTTCCTGCTGTTATTGCTCTTGCACTGACACATATTCTGTTGCAGGACTATTCTAGAACTATGTTGTGCTGGATTGTCCCTCTAATACTGTAAAAAAAATTATAAAAATGACTGAACTCTTTCATTGACGCATGACTGTGGCATTCCTAATAAAAAATGTTGTTCTATTTCAGATCAAGAAGACCTCCGAGGCCACTCTCACTACTATCCAGGACATGGTGACCATTGAGGACTATGACGTGTCTGAATGTTTCCATCACAGCCGCTCCACTGAATCGGTCAAGTCCACCGTGTCGGAAACCTACCTCAGCAAGCCGAGCATCGCCAAGAGACGCGCCAACCAACAGGAGACGGAGCAGTTCTATTTTATGGTCAATTTGGGCTTCGTTAAGATTTACCAGTGTTCATTTTGAATTAAATCAGTCACTTTATTTAAATAAATGTTTCATAGGCATGTTATTAAGTTTCACTTTTAAACGGGTGCATTATAAGAAAAATTTGCTAAGATTGGTTGGTTTTGATAGATAGATAGATAGATAGATACTGTATAGATAGATAGATAGATAGATAGATACTGTATAGATAGATAGATAGATAGATAGATAGATACAAGATAGATAGATAGATAGATACATAGATACATAGCCAGATAGATAGATAGATACTAGATAGATACAAGATAGATAGATAGATAGATACAAGATAGATAGATAGATAGATACTAGAAGATAGATAGATAGATAGATAGATAGATAGATAGATAGATAGATAGATAGATAGATAGATAGATACAAAATTTCATATTATTAAGTTTCACTGTGCATTATCAAAAGATCATGCCAAAAAAATAAAATTTCATTTTTATTTCACTTTATACAATGTAATTGTATTTTTAAGTTTCTATTCATTTAATTTGTAGTATTTAATTTACTTAATATTTTATTTGTATTTTTTTATTCTTTTATTTTATTTTTTTTTTTGATGGAAGAAAAAATCACTGTGTTTCATTGCTCGTAACAAGTATATTAATGGCTGGTAAATTTCCTCAATTCACTCTCCATTGTCAGATGTGGTAAAAAGTTAATTCTGGTGCTGTGCTTTAGTCAACCTACTGTCAGATGTTTTTGTACTCATGCTGATCTCAATCATTTCTCTTCACAGAAGTTCCGTGAGTATCTGGAGGGCAGCAATCTCATCACTAAGCTTCAGGCAAAGCATGATCTACTGAAGAGGACCCTTGGTGATGGTATTGTTTTTCTTTTCTTTTCTTTTCTTTGTTCATAGGGTCAGCACTTTAAACTGAAAACACACAATGATGGAGATAATTTCTAACACATTTGGATCATAATCCTCTTGGCCAGTAGAAACCAGCAGGAAGCTGCTCATGACACACTAGTGCTTATGTGGGTGATGCAACCTCATATTAACCTCATATTAATTAATTGTGATAGTATGGAGGATTATAATTCCCGCATCATGTATAAATCTGCTCATCATGTTGCCTCTTCATGTTTTGGAGCCCGGGGCATTTCAGTTTTGTGTTGTGAACACTGCAGACTCTGCTGTCAGGGGCCGCTGAGTGAACGCTGTGTGGGTGGGATCAACAAAGCTGTCAGGAACCATGTTCCCTGGCCTAAAATCAACCGTGTCTGTTTTTTAAAGATTGTAGGCTGTAGTCTGCCTGCTGCATACTGACACTTAGATGAAATATTTTTATAACTAAACCTGTAGCTCAAGCATAGAAATGTAGAATTTCTCTTCAAAATGTACCAATGTCCTAAAGGTGTATGTGTGGATGTCCAGTTCCAGACAGATGGCTGGCTGCATGTGCTTTACTGAGCATAAACGAAAGCCTCCCCTGGGCCTCTGAAGAACTGTTCTCTCATGGTCTCTCTCTCTCTCTCTCTCTCTCTCTCTCTCTCTCTCACAATCAAGGTTACCGGCCTGAGTATGCAACTACAAGGTAAAAATCATTCTCTGCCCTATTCACTTCACTTGTTTGGTATCTTCAGCAGCACATAAAGTGTCAGATATAATATTAGGTTATGTCAAACATTCTCTCAATGATTACAAGCAAGATGTGGCATCTATCTATCTATCTATCTATCTATCTATCTATCTCATTCTATTTATCATTCTATCGAGATCGTTCTCGTTCTATCTGACATTCTCTGTCATTCTGGCTGTTGTTATATTATCTATTATTTATTCTATTATTCTATCTGTCTGTCATTCTGTCATTTCATATATTGTTCTATTTGTTCAGTTTTCCTGTTTTTCGTTGTCATTCTAGCCATCATTCTTTAGTTCTATCACTCTTTCTGTCATTCATTATACCGTTCTAGCCATCATTTCATCATTCTATCATTCTTTTTGTCATTCTGTCTCTCAGTCTGTCTTTCTATCGGTGTGTCTGTCAATATATCGTTCTATCTATCTATTTTATCATTCATCTATCTTTCTGTTCTGTCATTCTGTTTGTCATTCTTTTTATCATTCTATCATTTGTTCTGTTGTTCTGTGTATCTGTTGTTCTATCTATCCATTGTTATGTTCATCATTCCATCTATCAATCTTTCTGTTCATTCTGCCAGTCAATCTGTCATTCTATCATTCTGTTTGTTGTATCATTCTACCTCTTGTTCTGTCTATCTACCTTTCTCTCTATCTCTCATTCTATCGTTATACTTTATCTGCCATTCTGTCTTTCTATCTTCTGTTCTGTCAGTCTCTCAGTTTGTCTGCAAATGTATTGTTCTAGCTATCAGTTGTTTTGTCATTCTATCTGTCTGTCGTTCTATTGTTCTATTTTTCATTTAGTTGTTCTATCAGCCTTTCTATCATTCGTTCTGTCTTTCTGTTGTTCGGTCATTCTTTTTATCATTCTATCCATCAGTTGTTCTGTCGTTCTGTGTATCTGTTGTTCTATCTGTCTATTGTTCTGTCCATTGTTCCATCTATCAATCTTTCTGTTGTTCAGTCTGTCAGTCAATCTGTCATTCTATCATTCTGTTTGTTGTATCATTCTATCTTCTGTTAGTCTATCTGTTTGTCATTCTAATGTTCTATTTTTCATTCTGTCATTCTGTTCATCAGTCTTCCTATTTATGGTTCTATCTATCATCCTGTATTTATAGATTTCCCTTAATAGAAAAACACTTGTAAGAGAATAGACCTGAAAGTTAAAAAGTTAAGAGTACATACAGCAGTAAGATCAAAACAGTAGACCAGATGCTTATGACTGCTTAATTCAACATAATTCAACATATATCCATGCAGCGATATTTCCCAGGGTTCTATTCCACAATGCTTTGCACTAATAGTGCTCTTTATATTGAACTTCACAGAGAAATCCTACAGGGCACAGTTTGAAAGCATGTGAAAATCTCTTCTTTTGAGTAAGGGGCAAGTTTACTGTATTCCTATAGACACTGAAGAGTGAACTGACTGGATTCTGATACTGAACTCAGATTTTTAGGTATAACCCCATGTGATCTTCTCTTTAAAACACCAGCTGCTTAGGCCATGCCAAAAGATTTCGTGCTCGGAGATCTCTCGCACTCCCACACCGCCTGCTGTTCCCAGCAGACCTGCCATTTCCATGGCCTTTGATGTGCGGTGGAAGTGAAGTTTATGAAAAGGACATTGGCGTGTGCAGATCACTGAACTAGGCACAATGGGAGCTTACCGCTTACCCCAAATGGCCTGAAATCACATGTCCACAACTTTTGTCTCTCAAACAAGCTTGTTCGATACATTGTATATGTGAAGATATGAGCTCATTAGTGGTGCTTGCTAAAGCTTCCAACACATTCGAGATTAAAAGTGTAAACATCTCTTTATAGGCCTCCCAGTCTTCCTCCTAAACCGTTTGGCACACAGAGGCCCAGGCCACGCTCTGTATTTAACGTTAAGCTGTTTAATGGCAATTTGGAGTCATTTGTTAAGGTACTTAGAGCTTTGGGTGCCGTACTACCTTCACTGAATACCGCCGCTTGAAGCCATAATGATCCACGGCTACTTGCTTCTACTTGACTGATCATTATGGCTGGGGAAGGTTTTTAAACAGAGCAGAAACGGAGGTGTGTGTGGGTGTGTACACACACAAAGCGAGATGATGGAGATAAAGTGAGCTTCAGGCATCAACATTCACAAAGATGCCTCAGGCCAGCATGAAAGCCACTTAAAGGGATAGTTCACCTAAAAATATAAAAATCTCTGTCTTGTGTTGTTACGAACCTGAATTTTTCTCTTCTGTGGAACACAACAGAATGTTCACAAAGCTTTGTTCCATGACAGATGTTGTAAAAAGTGCCTTAAAAGTTGATTTGAAAGCTATACGTGAGATACAGAATTAAATTTAAGTTTAAATTTGGCAAATTACACAGTTATGAGACATGAGAATCAATGCTGTTTTGACTTTATTGACTTAAAGGGATAGTTCACCAAAAAAATGAAAATTACCCATGATTTACTCACCCTCATGCCATACTAGGTGTATATGACTTTCTTCTTTCAGACGAATACAATCAGAGTTATATTAAAAATGTCTTGGCTGTTCCAATCTTTATAATGGTAGTGAATTGGGGGTCAAGATTTTGAAGCCCAAAGAAGGGCATCCATCCATCATAAAAAGTACTCCACACAACTTCGGAGGGTGAATAAAGGCCATCTGAAGTGTGTCGATGCATTTGTGTAAGAAAAATTTTCATATTTAAAACTTTATAAAGCTCCAGTGAGAACTGATAAACGCGGAAGCGCAGAGGAGACAAAAAAAAATAATTCTTATGAATTAGAAGAACAAAACAAGGATTTGTAAAGAAAAATGGAGGATTTTGACATAAGCCAAGAGGAGACTGGTTTTCCTTCACTGTAAACAAAACTTGCTTCTCACAAGACTAGCATATTGTCACCACTAGATATTAGAGATTACGGTTTATCGACCCCCATTCACTGCCATTGTAAAGATTGTAAGAGCCAGGCCATTTTTTAATATAACTCTGATTGTATTTGTGTAAAAGAAGAAAGTCATATGTCATATGAAAGTCATATGAAAGTCTAGGATGGTTTGAGGGTGAGTAAATCATTTTTGGGTGAACTATGCCTTTAAAGCTTTGATTTTTAGCATTTAATGACTTAAATTTCTATCTGTTGAACACATCAAACTGTTGTATGACTTCAGAAGTCTTGAAATAAATAGCACGAGTCATATTGACCACTTTTATGGTGCTTTTTTGTCTTCACTATCTGACTATATTCACTTTTGATATATGGAGAATGGAAAAGACCTTTATTTATTAATTTATTTATTTGTGTTCCATGAAAACAAAGTCAAAAAAGTTTGGAACAACATAAGGAAGAGTAAATGATGACTGATTTTTGCTTTGAATGTTATTGGATAATAGGATTCAGTGTTGTGTCAGCACACCCCCTCATTTTCCTCTCTGTGAAGCTGGAGCTAATGGTGTCATTGGAAGACTAATAATGATTTTGTAGGCTGTTGTTGGTGGCTTGTAGTGCTGGGACCAAATAACCTGGGGATCGCCTCTTTCTCTCTGTTTTTCTGCTCTCTCACTCTCTGGCTCTCTGTCCTCTCGTTCTGCTGTCCTTCTCTCATAGTCGTGGACGACGGAACTCACACACAAGGCACCAGGTACAGAAACAGTCGGCTTGTCCTGATTAGCTCATTGCTGCATGTCTGTCTAAGCTTCCAGTAGTTCAACTTCCAGTGACCTTTGCTTAATCCTAAGGAGGTGTGAACCATGTACAGTGGTGTCCGAATGTCTGAGACCACACTGATTCTGGGTTTTCTATTTAAAAATGGGAACAAGGAAACTTAAAATTAATATGTAATATGTATCTATAAATTAATTTTTTGTCTGTTCAAATTTTCAGTCAAATTGTTATGACAATATAATTTGTAAGGGAAATTTTGTATTAAATTATCAATATGCAAAATAGAAGCATTTTCACTAGTGGTCTCAGACTTTTGGACCCCAAAGTATATGTGTCCATGTGCTTGACAAGAGTTCATCCTTTTTGGCTTCATTGACCCTAAAGCACACAATTATGATTTATTTAATTTAATGGAGAGAATATCCCACAAATTAAATCACTTTTTACAGTTAATAATAATAATAATAATGAAAGTGTATAATAATAAATGTAATTTGTGTAATAAAAAAATAATAATTTGTGCTAGAATTGTGCTTTGCACAGGCCAAAATGTAATTTATAGAATTAAGATTATAAATTAATCTGCAGTAATTTGAATATTTAAGTTTGAGCACAGCAATGAATAAGTGAAAAAAGGAAAGAAATTGTTCATTTAAAAAATATATATATTTAATTATTGCATTATTCTTGCTGTTTAAAATGTAATTGTAAAAAAAAATGTAAAGTAAAATTTCTGCACAATAAAATGCAGAGATAGTCTTCCAGCATTCCTAGTCTTTTCCAACTATGTTTCGATTATGATTTATGAATTTGTATTAGTATTAATAATTAAACGATCACGGCAGTACATTTTGTATTCACCATATTGCTGATCATAGCTGGGAAATGTAGTGCCTGTGAGGTCTGCCTCTGTTCCTGGCACTCTCACAGTGTTCAGACTTGGCACATTCCCTGGGTTAAAAGCAGATAACATTATTTTTAAAAGCTTGTAAGAGCGAACGCTGCCAAACAGCTCTAACCCCACACAACAGGCAGCCCGGACGCAATGATCACAAAGCAGGATTCACTAAAGCATTTCAGTTTTTCCACCGGTGGCACTGGCTCCATTCATGCTCAAGAACCATGTTAGCACACAGATCTAAGTTGTCATTTTATTTCCTGTTTGAGACAGGATAAGGCACAGAATATTAGGTGTGCACTTTAAAAAGGGTCTGTAAGGCTCAAGAAGGATTATCTTCTCATCTCCGACATGAATGATACATGGTGTGTGGGATATTTTCAGTTGATTTAGAGCTAGACTGATTGTTTAGTCCACATCCTGATTTACTACCAATGTTTGTTTTAAGGACTCTGGACAAGCAATACCAAGAGTTGTTGAGAGCTGTATTCGATTCATCAACCTTTATGGTAAGTTATATTGTAATGACCTTGCAATTCAAACCATAAAAACAGTCCATTATTGTCACCTGAAAAGCCTACTGATGAACTTAAAGGAGAAGTTCACTTCCAGAATGAAAATTTCCTGATAATTTACTCACCCCCATGTCATCCAAGATGTTTACTGTATGTCTTTCTTTCTTCAGTCGAAGAGAAATTAAGGTTTTTGAGGAAAACATTCCAGGATTTTTCTCTCAATGTTGTGAACTAAAATGGGGATCCACGAGTTTGAATCAATTTGAAGTTCCAAATTGCAGTTTCAATGCAGCTTCAAAGGGCTCTACACCAGTGGTTTTCAATCGTGGTCCTGGGGACCCACTGCTCTGCACATTTTGCATGTCTCCCTTATTTAACACACCTGATTCAGATCATCAGCTCATTAGGAGAGAGATCCATGTACTGCACTGTGTGTATCAGATAAGACAGACATACAAAATGTGCAGAGCGGTGGGTCCCCAGGACTAGGATTGAAAACCACTGCTCTACACGATCCCAGCCGAAGAATAAGGGTCTTATCTAACTAAATGATTTCTAAAAAAAAAAATACAAATTTATATACTTTTTAACCACAAATGCTCGTCTTGCACTAGCTCAACCTCTCACATTACGTAATCTCACACATTACGTAATCACACACGTTACGCGTATGTTACTGTATGCGTAACGTACAGTAGGCGGAACTACCGACCCAGTGTTTACAAAGCCAACGTGCAAAGAAAGTCAAACGCCCTTTACAAGAAAAGCTAAAACAACAATGTTGAATGATTTTGAAGTTAAAGGAGAAAATGAGATGGAGTTTTTGCCCTACCCTACCTTTTTTAACTGAAGTATACAAACGAAGAACTAACCGTGCATGACTTTTCCAACGTGATTATGCAATGTGTGAAGACGCGCGCATGTGCATCGCAGAGCTAGTGCAAGACGAGCATTTGTGGTTAAAAAGTATATATTTTTTATTTTTATAAGAACATGATCGATCGGTTCGCTAGATAAGACCCTTATTCCTTGGCTAGGATCGTGTAGAGTCCTTTGAAGCTGCATTGAAATTGCAATTTGGACATTGGCCACCATTGAAGTCCATTATATGGAGAAAATTCCTGGAATGTTCTCCTCAAAAAACTTATTTTCTTTGCGACTGAAGAAAGAAAGACATGAACATGTTGGATGACATGGGGGTGAGTTAATTATCAGGAAATTTTCATTCTGGAAGTGAACTTCTTTAACAGTTATCCTATTGTCTTTGAACTTGTCTAATCTGATTCCTACCTGTCCTGAAGTTTGGGATTGATTTAGAGTCTGGTTAGGTCATGTTTTTCACACCCCTTCTGAATCCGTCCCATCCCATTGTAGGCCATGCACAGACTTGTTTTAGATCTATTTTAAGTTGTGTTTTTAAATGATGCGCTTTCATTGCACTGTCAATGTCAAGAGGATGTTCAGTCCAAAAAGGTCTTTATCATATGCCTGTATAAACTGTTGTAGATCCTGTGTGTCTATTGTAAGCTCTGAAAGTTGTCTGTGTGTGGCTGTCTTACTGAAACTATAGAGAAGTTTTTAATTAATCTTTTCTGACCCTCAGCCAAGCTTTCCATTAAAAGCTAATCCGGACTGACGGATATTTTTGTAGAAGTTGATTGCACTCTCTCTCCTTCATTCATTATCTTTAATTAGAAAAAGGGGACTTTTTGAAAGCACAGGGCTTAGCTTTTGAGGTTGGGATTTGTCTGTGGTTACTATGGACCAGCCTTTATTTCCAGCGGATTTAAATGGACACTGGAAGACGTCTTATTTAAGCAGTTATTTCACAGTTTCCCTCTCTATTTTTTAGGCCTTCAGCATCAAGGAATATTCAGAGTGTCTGGATCTCAAGTTGAAGTCAATGATATCAAGAACTCTTTTGAGAGAGGTATGGGTGTGTGTGGTAACAGAGTTCAGGTTTCTGAAATAGCTCTGAAAGCGCTGTCGCTGCTGAATAATAATGAATCTCTTATGTCTTCAATGAGTCATATGAACCTAAATTCACATGATTTTAGAATCTACCGGGGAGAACATGTCTTGCCATTTTTCTTTTTATTTATATAGATCCACATCAGCATTTCTTGAATGTCATGATAAGCCAAACCAGTTAATTAAAAGTTTTCAGTTCTTTCAGTTCATCTTTGTGTGTACAGATATTTTAAATATAATTATTTTGACATCACATTATGTCTCTTAGGCAATGATCCCCTGACAGATGAAGAGAATAACCACGATATAAACTCTGTTGCGGGAGTTTTGAAACTCTACTTTCGAGGTTTGGAGAACCCTCTGTTTCCAAAGGAAAGATTCAATGATCTCATCTCTTGTGTCAGTAAGTGCCTCATTTTTCTTTTTTGCTTTCTGTTGACCTGCAGCTGTAAATCTGTCATTGATTCTCAGTGTGAATTAACAGTGCTTTGAACTGTTACCGTGCACTCTCACATAAAGAGATCTCAGTCATTTGCCCCCAACAGTGGGACAGTGACTTTCTTCACTGTATGACAAGACGTCCAGTGCCTCAGGCTAATGCTAACAGCCTTACGCACACTCCATTACAGCACAGTGTGTGTTCCACTGCTGCATGACACATTAGGGCTTCAGCTGGTCCTTCAACTGGCATGAATGCAACTTTGTGTGAGTTTGAAAGAGTTCAGAAAGCGTACTTTATCATGATCGTAGATGATGCTACACCGCACAAAATGAATGAATGCAGTATGACACCGTGATGCTTAGTCGTTTCGGTTGGGTTAATGGGATGTTTGTGATCCGCAGCTTGGAAAACAAGGATACGAGTTAGGGGGGAGTGGGGTAAGCTGTGCCACATTTGATGCCAAGTTATCCACTAATCAAAGAACAATATATGGTTGATTAACATTTCTAATGAAAATATAAATATACAGTAAATGAGTCATAATGATTATATGTAATGTATTTAAATGATATATTATATAAATAAAATATTTATAAATAAAACAGTACAATTTTGAAAGATTTTTACTATTTAAAATAACTGTTTTCAATTTGAATATATTTTAAAATGTAATTTATTCCTCTGATCAAAGCTAAATTTTCAGCATCATTACTCCAGTCTTCAGTGTCACATGATCCTTCAGAAATCATTTTACTATGCTGATTTGCTGTTCAAGAAATATTTATTTTATTGTAATGTTAAAAATGCTAAAAATTCAACTTTGAAATCACAGGAATAAATTACATTTTAAAATATATTCAAATAGAAAAGTTATTTTAAATAGT
Source organism: Spinibarbus caldwelli (assembly GCA_039654775.1). Taxonomy (NCBI): domain Eukaryota; kingdom Metazoa; phylum Chordata; class Actinopteri; order Cypriniformes; family Cyprinidae; genus Spinibarbus; species Spinibarbus caldwelli. The sequence continues at coordinate 8,071,268 of CM077239.1, read as the reverse complement.
GAACATATTTCAAAATTTTACTGTTTTTGCTGTACTTAGGATCAAATAAAAGTGAAAAAGTGAAAGTCGTGACGTATTGTCAAGTATGGTGACCCATACTCGAAATTGGTGCTCTGCATTTAACCCATCCAAGTGCCCACACACAGCAGTGAATAGTGAACAAACGCACACACACACACCGTGAACACACACCCGGAGCAGTGGGCAGCCATTGCTCCAGCGCCTGGGGAGCAATTGGGGGTTCGGTGCCTTGCTCAAGGGCACCTCAGTCATGGTATCGAAGGTAGAGATAGTGCTGTTCGTTCACAATCCCCACCTTCAATTCCTGCCGGTGCGAGAATCGAACCAGCAACCTTCAGGTTCCAAGCCCTAAATGCAGGCTTGGTGAGCAGAAGAGACTTCTTTAAAAAAACATTAAAAATTTTATTTTAACTTACTGTTTAAAAACTTTTGACTTGTAGTTTTTTTAAAGCTTTTAAACTTTTAAAGTTTACCCTGCAGCTTCCGACAAATTTTAGCTCAGAGCTACAGTTTTGAGAACTATCTTTCATTTAGTAATTCTTAACTCATATTTGGCCCAATAATTCACATGGTTTAATTCCATTAGCATTTTTAGACCTAGATACATTTACTTTGATGTTTTACCTGCCATGTAGAAAAATATTTTGACATGCAAAAAAAGTTTTTTGCATAAAAATATCACTTGTAGCTTTATATGACAGGCCTTTCTAAATATTTGGCCACAGAGCTCGCTAGATTAAGGGCCCGTGAGCTAGCATTTGTGGGTTTTGTTTGTCTGTGCGTGTGGAGGAATGTCAAGGCGTGTGTTCATACATACCCGACCAACGTGCGGCCCTATGCCTGTGACATTCTGTAGAGTGTGACTAATGGGGATTCCCTGCTGTTTACACACGAATAACCCCTTCCCAGCATACCACACACTCCCTCCAACACACATGGCCTCTCCTGTTCTCTGTCCCTGGCAGATCTATATATAGACTGTCAGAGTTGTGCGTTCACTGCATTGGAGGAGATTAGTTTGAGTTGTGTTTCTGCAGACATGTGCCTTGTCTGTGGTGAGGCTCGACAATGTCTTTAAATTGCTTCTCTTGTTCAGGATCCGTGTTGGAAACCCAGTTTCGTGCTCAAGTAAGACGAATAACACGAGCAGCATATTCCCAAAAGCCCAGATCTTTTTTAATGGTGACATGGCTATTTTAAGCTGCTATCAGAGGATGAATCGGGGATCTGTGTGCGCTAAAGTAGCTATGGATGAGAGCAGGTCACATCAGTTTTTAATTCTGTTCTACAGAGGCTGATTTTGCTTTTGTAAGTACTGTGTGGGTCTCACAGCCAACGTATGAGATCCAGTGAAGTCTAAATGTAGTTGTTAATCTGAAGCTATGTTTGGAATGAGCTGTGTAGTATGCACTTTATATTTTAAAAAAATTACACTGCTGTTCAAAAGTTTGGGATCAGTAATTTTTTTTTTTTTTTTTGCAAGAATTTAAAGAAATGAATACTTTTATTCAGCAAGGATGTGTTAAATCGATAAAAAAGTGACAGTAAAAACATATTGTTTATATGCTGTTCGTTTTTTTTATTTTAACTTTTTATTCATCAAAGAATCCTGAAAAAAGTATCACAGGTTCCAAAAAATATATATATTAAGCAGCACAACTGTTTCCAACATTGATAATAAATCAGCATATAAATCAGAATGATTTCTGAAGGATCATGTGACAGTGAAGACTAGAATAATGGCTGATGAAAATTCAGCTTTGCATCACAGGAATAAATTGTATTTTAAAGTATAACAAAATAGAACACTGTTGTTTTAAATTGTAAAAAGAGGAGGTAAATAGTTTTTAGACTTTACCTCTTTTAATGCTCTGGTAATCAGCTTCATTAGGTCCAATTAATTTAAATGAACTCAAGTTAATCACCTTGTTTTTTAAATTAATAAGAGAATTTGTTTAATGCAGTTTTTCCTATTTTATTAGTTTTTATTTTTATATTTTCAGTTTTCATTTTAATTTTAGTTTAGTTTAGTTTTAGTTAACTTTATGTATTGGTTTTTGTTTTTCTTATATTTTCTATTTTTTTTTTGGTTTGTTTGTTTCAGTTTTAGTACTTTTAGTTCTTCATCTTAAACTTCAGTTATTTAAGACAACATTTTTTAAATTTTTATTTCTAGTTTTTTAAGTTTTCCATCTAATATTTATATTTTATTTTGTTTCAGCTTTATTTTAGTTACCCAATAGTTAGTTTTAGTTAACAATAACAACAATGCAACAAGTTCAAAAAGAAGTCTTGTGTTTTCCAGTGAGAGTTGGCTGTCAGAGGGGTCCGTTTACAAGTTTGGCACAGAGTTTAACTTTGTGCGCTTGAACAGTGGTCCAAAATTATTTTTTTCCACATATGAGCTCAGCCTTGTAACTCTATGAATAGAGCTGCAGTGATGTGGTTATCAGTGAATTAACATGTTCGGATGGAGGCATGTCATTAGATACTCAAGGCTGTTAAGTGCCTTGAATGACAACGGCAGCCCTGAATAATCATTTCTGAATGTCATGGCAGGATGAATATGTTTCCAGAACGCCTACACTTTCTCTACATGCACAAACGTGAATGTCTGCACTGATGTGTCATGTTAAATCAAATAAGGCTTGAAAATAAATCCATAGGCTCTGAGTGGGAGACTTGCAGAATCCTGAGAGATATATAATATATATATATATATATATATATATATATATACTTGATTTCTCTTTTTTACTCTTTCTCTTTCTTTTGTAGGAATAGACAATCTATATGAGAGAGCGCTGTACATACGAAAGATCGTTCTGACTGTCCCCAGATCAGTACTCGTGGTCATGCGATATCTGTTTGCCTTCCTCAACCAGTAAGTCCAAATGTCTCACAAACACACAGAAAGCTTTAAAAATGCATGACATCTGAAATTCTGATGATATAATACGCTACTTGACTGAGAATTACATAATCACTTCTCGTTCCATATCGTTAAGAAATTCCGAGACCAGACTTGCTGTTATCAGTTGTCTTTATAGCTTTTTTTTTTTTTCTTGCAGCTTGTCCCAGTACAGCGATGAAAATATGATGGACGCCTATAATCTGGCCATCTGCTTTGGCCCCACCCTCATGCCCACTCCAGAAACTCAAGACCCGGTCTCCTGCCAGGCCCATGTCAATGAGGTCATCAAAACCATCATCATCCACCACGAGACCATCTTTCCTGACGCGAAGGAGCTTGACGGCCCCATGTATGAGAAGTGTATGGCAGGTGGAGACTATTGGTGAGTGCTGGGATGAAATGATGATGTTTTTAATTATTTATTGATAACTATCTGGGCAGCTGCATTTAGGTGGGTGAAGGAAGTGTTTGTAAGATAAGTGTTCATGGGTTGCGCAGCCTGAGAGATGAGAATCGAGACTTGTTAACGTTTTAGACTTTATTGTATTTTTGAGGATTAGTGGTGGTATCCGGACATCCATGGCGTGACTCAGGTGAAATAAAGAAATTATTAGTCACTGCTATAGTGAGTCACTTATTTTGTTAGTACAGTTTTAGGGTGTAATCTCTTTGTTTTGAAGAACTAGTTGATTCAGGAAAGGTGCATAAATCCTTATAAAAGATTTGAATGAAAAGTAATACAGGTCAGACATGTATAATTTAAAGGGATAGTCATCCAAAAATGGAAATTCTGTTATTATTTACTCACTATCCAACATAATTGTATTATTTATATACTGTTATCTTATTTATTCATGTTTTGAATTAGCTTGTATTTATTTATTTTTTCCGTTTTAGTTTTTAATTTTAGTTTGTTTTAGTAATTTTGTAATGTGCTTTGTCATTTTTATTATTTTGAATTTAACATTATAAACTTTTTTTCATGTTTTATTTTATTTAAAAAAAAATTGAATGGTTTTAGTTTTAAAAACACTGTCACTCTCATATCATTTCAAACCAAGCACCATTTTATTTTATTTTATTTTGTTTTCAAAAACTTAATAGTTTCAGTTTTAAAAACACTCACTCTCATATCATTTTAAACCTGTTTGACTTTCTTTGGACCACAAAAGAAGATATTTTGAAAACATTTGCTGCATTTGTCAGTTTTTTTTCTTCACACTGTGAAAGTCAATAAGATTGTTATTTTGGACCCCATTGACTTTTATTGTATAGACAATGTGTGGATAGTGTGTGATGGATATTTTCTTCCAAACTATAAATTAGCTGAAATTTGTGTTATAAAAATGGCCTTGTATTTCTCCTTCTTTCTCTGTGAGGATAAACCGGGCTCAAGGCCAAAGGTTTGTTTTTAAAACGCACTGAATATCACAGGTATGTGTGTCTGGATCTAAAGAGTGACGGGCCCAGCTGCATCTGAGCCGTGTTTGGATTCGGTGTGGGTAATTATGTGAAAAGATGAGGCGCCGATAGTGAGCTCTTTAGTGAAGGTGGGACATTTTTTAGAAGCCGAAAGGGTTCGAAGATCTTCAACTAGGTGAGACAGACTGAAACCATCTTGATAATTGCCACCATTAAGGTAAGGAAAGATCGGCAGCCAAACCAATGCTCATTCCTCCCTGAAATTCACATAGATGAGAAGAGGAAAGAGACATTTTCTGCCAGCTCTACAGCTGTGTGTATGTGTTGGCTAGTGATTTTGTTGTCTCAAAGAGAGCGGCCCAACTCCCACAAGTCTTCATCCCCAAAACTGAAGCAAAACACCTGCCACTGCAAACATCTGTACTTGAGCATTTCAGATATTACATCCACCCTTCTTAAACTTGCCGAAGCCGGTTCTCATATTTTCCCCTTTGGTAGTGTGGCATGCGGGAGTGGCAGTGCTCTGTTTGAAATGGCTTTACTGTGTGTCAGAGGTAATCTGCAAGGATGTGAAGGGCATTAGTGCTAGTCTCAGTAACCACGCTGCACCACTGACAGAATCCCAATCACCCTGCCCGACTCCTCCTGAATACTAATGACAGCCTCTGTGCTTTTTGCTTGGTGCTGAGTTTTACTCTGGCTGTGACTTAACCCTGTGTATGCATTTACTTAGGGAATGCATACATACACTACCATTCAAAAGTTTGGCGTCATTAAGAAGTCTCTTAAGCTCGCCAAGGTGGCATTTATTTGATTAAAAATACAGTAAAAACAGTAATACAGTCAAACCAAAATTTATTCAGACATCTTCAACATTTCTCACATTATCACAGTTTATTCGCTATAGTTTAGAAAATGGTAATAAAATATGACAAGAACTCAAGAGTTAAACTGTCAGAACAAATTCATCTTGATAATGTCAGATAACTTTGATAGAAAGGTATGTAACAAAACATTAAAGTGTCAAATCAAATTTTTGGTCCCAAATTTTTATCAATTTTATTGGTAGTCCACTGTATGAAGAATTTTTGGGTATAATATGTCACAGTTTACTTTTTTGCTATCCTCACTTACATAAATGAACTATAGTGTCCTGCACCCACTAGTAAAAAAAGAAATATCAAAAATTATATCTGGTGTGAATAATTTTTGGTTTGACTGTATTGTGAAATCTTATTACAATTTAAGAGAACTATTTTCAGAGCTTAAAGTTCTCCGGCACCGTGCCGGATCTCCGGCGTGCAGCGTTTGGCTGCGGAAAAAAATAATACTACATTTAAAAAAAAAAAAAAAAAAAAAAAACTTATCACTTTCGAGTCCATGAGTTCGCCTAACAATGGTATGAGAGGAGCACAGCTTTCACTCTCAACCAAATTAACATTATAGCCAATCAGAATGTTCTGCTCTTATAAACACGAGACGCGCATAATAGTATCCAACTGCAGAGTGGCAGCCCTGATGAATGGAGAAGCATGACACGTTAAAAAAGCTGCGAGGCGCAATGGTCAAAGATGTCCATCTAGCGCATATTTACATTGAAAAACTAATTAAAAAGCAGCGGAGCTTTGTAAACGGCTCAGAGTAATCATGTCTAGGGCTGTGACAGTGGCAGATTTTTACCACCGCGGTGGTAATGGACCAACTACCGCCGGTGGCGCGGTGTTGTGATATTAATATATATAAAATTTTGAAACGCAAAAAAAAAAAAAAAAAAAAAAAAATGAGGCTCGATCATCTATTAACAAACGTGTTTATTTTAGCACTTCCATCAGTGAACATGTAGCCTGCAAATCACTAAAATAAATATCCGATAAATAATAGTTAAATAGGAAAGTAGCCTTAAATAAGAAAGCTAAATATACCCTGTCTACCGGACGCGAGCGGTGCGGCGCGACAAGATAAAACTCTATAGAACTCATTATAATCAGTGATGCAGTCTACACTGGATGCGACATGACAAATCCCACATAATAAACTGCCTCGTCCTATTTATTACATACTGACAAAGTTCAAATGTCCTGTGTAGACAGACTCAACCTGTCTGGTTGCGACGCGGCGTGACACCTGTCGTGTCCGGTTTAGACACGGTTCACTGTTCCGCCACCAAACAAGCGGGCGTGTTAAATCCGTTCTGCACGCGCTCTCTGTGGAATGGGAATCGCGGAGTATGTTGCCACATTTCATGTTAGCATCTACCGCTGTCTCGTTTGTATTTGGCCAGTTTGGAGAAAGCCTCACCGATACCAACCTGACCAGTTTGCGATCACGTGAACTTGGAGACACTTGTACAAACGCGGATGGTTGACATGAATGGAGATGGCTCCAGATCGGCGATGTAGTATTTGGTTTCCCAACGAGGTCCATTGCTCAGCATCAAATAAATTTGCTGAATGCAGAATAAACTGTATTTTCCTGCGCTCAAATGTGCCAATCTAAAGGAAACGCCGTGTATGGCGTTTGAGGTAATTTGTGAATTACCATAGACTTTTTCAATTGTTACTGTTATTACACTTGTATACAAACTTTGTATTATGCTTGTTATAGAGTCTGTGACGTCATGTGCACTACTGCCAGTAGACAACGTGACCTGGTTGTCACGGCGACCGTTACAGCCCTAATCATGTCATCTCCATAAGAACGATATGATTGCCAGAACAAATTTACCGGGATTTTTGAAAAGGTCCTGTTCACACATGATCTTTTAATGAGAACTTTCTGGTAATTTACCAGTAAAGACTGTATGTGTGAAAGCGGCTAAACTCTTCCTCTGCATATGCTGTGAATTTGAATTGCTTAATGTTCATTTGGGAAAACAGTGTGCATTCTCACTAGATTTGTAACGAAAATCATTTATAAACCTTTGCCAACACAGGAGCATACATCAACCTATTTCTAAATATGCTATTTATTGTACATCGTGATATTAAAATAAAAATGTTTGAATTTGCATGTAGCCAAATATAAAAATTTAATGGATTTAAACATCGTTTAATCACACTGTAAAGTGAAACAGGCCGTTGGCGCCCTCTGCATGTATTTGTTATAATACAAAATGTACTTCAGTCGGTTATGTTCATATTATGTATAGGCATATTACATGATGTATTTTAACAGTGTTGTTCAATAAAACCATGTAATTACTTGGTTTTGATATTTTATTTGAGGCAATTATTATTGCCTCATCGTTAGTTTATACATAAATAGTTGTACTAAAGCCTGGTTTTCACTTAGGTTTGTTTGTGTTACTAAAACATATCAGATTACTCGATTGTCAAAATAATCAGTAGATTAATTGATTACCACAATAATCATTAGTTACAGCCCTGGATTAGTTAAAATATTTTAAAATACAACTGCATTGTTTTACTTTTTGTAATTAAAAGACAAATATTTTGTCATTGAAAATTTCTTTAAAATAATATTAAAATATTGTCTCTTTATAGTGAACCAAGTATCTATATTTTGTCTCATCTTGTGAGCTAAGTGTATTGTCACTCCCCTAGTGTCAATAAGCGGTGATATAGCTCATAATTTTCCAAGTGTATGATACAGCTTTCATTCTTCAGGTCAACCATATATTCATGAAAAATATATGAATAAGGAAAGCAATAACTTTGCCATAGTATCCTTTCAAATGTTAAAGTTGCCACAGTCATGTGTTGCCATGTGTCTCCCGCCAATGTTATTAATATTTTTGTGGAAATGGTGATGCATTTTTTCAGGATTCTTTGATGAATAGAAAGCTCAAAAGAGCAGCACTTATGTGAAATAGAAAACTTCTGTAACGTTATAAATGTCTTTACTGTCACTTTTAATCAATTTAATCAGTCCTTGCTGAATAGAAGTATTAATTTCTTAAAAATGAAGTCTTACTGACCCCAAACTTACCCCAAAACAGTAGTGTGTTTATATTTTAGGATAATAAATGATGATAAATGTTAAACAAATCAAAGCTATTTTAATCATCTACAAAACTCATTTTAGAACAAAAGGTTTTTAAGCTCATGTGAAAATTAAGTACTTGGTTTACAGATACAGATTTTTAAAAATAGTTATAATAGTTAAAATAATTATTTGTCTTGATTTATTTCCTCTTGTCTTCTGCAGTGAGAGTCCATACAGTGAACATGGAGCGCTTGAGGAGGTTGATCAGGATGGAGGAGCGGAGACCCACACCAGTGAGGATGGTATGTTTATTTCATTTACCACACCGTGTAGTATGTACACTATAACGTCCCATGCCAGTGAATAAAGGTTATTCACTATGAAAGCACTTTGAGATCTTGGGAACAATGTTAGGTCATCTTTTCCTGTCCAGTCATTCTTCCCATTAACTCAAATTGGCTTCAGCCAGTGTGCACCGATCCTCTGGATTGATTTTACTTCATATAATGTTTTCTGACATGGCAAGTCAAGGGTTAATTCCTGCTTGCCCTGACCTGGGTAATCACTTTTCACAGCTCTAAATGAAGTGATCGTTAAAGAGCGGAGAACTTGGTCCAACTTTTTGGCCCTTCTTTTTGTTTTCTAATCCTTTGGGAAGAGAGACACATCCGTAAACAAAGAAAGAGGGTTTGAATCAAGTCTGGTAAATGCTTTCCAGTGCTGCAGGGCAACATAGACCAGTCTGTCATGGCTGTAGGGCAGTTTGCATTAAAAATACATCACCAGTCTGACTCCAAATTGAGTTCTTTTTGTAGCTGCATGTAGTTTTATTATGGAAAAACTTCTCTAGAAGTTCTCAAAGCTCCTTGTCACAAACAAACTAAAACCAGATGCTTGGCCCATTGATGACACATGAACAAATTCCCTTGTGTAATCTGAGAAATAAACTGCAAGTGTCAGACTGAAAACTCAACTCAATCAAGTGGTTTGTTTTTGTCTTCTGTACAGTCTTTCAAAAGAACCTGAGAGGAAAATGTTGCTGCTGACCTGTATGTTACCCCACTGAAAATAGACACATTTCCTGTCTCTCTTTGTCTCTACCTGAACAATGCCTGTTTTCTTAAGCTTTATTTTATAAGAGAAGTGGGAAGTCTGCTTTTTCCATATCTAAGATTTCTCAGACAGACAAAAGCCAAGTTTATTCTGTTGTTTAAAAGCGAGCGTCTGTGCAGGGAGTCAGATAAATAGTAGGACTGAATCAGAAATACCAAAAACACAGCTTTATTAGAAGATGGTTGCTTTGAAGTTTACCTTTGTGTTTGGATCATAAAAACAAATGGGAATAGAGTCTCCTTGTAATTGCTCAAATGGGATTTCATTATTTGGCAAAGGCAAGCATATTGTTGTTCTTTCTTAAGGTTAGGGATTTAAACAAACTCTTAACCCTGTGTATTAAAACTCATAATTTGTCCCTCACTGTTTGTGCTACGAACATGAAAGATGCCTCAAATCATGCTGTTTGTTGAGAAGCACTTAAAAGATTTGTGATAAAACTGATAACAATAGACTTATATTGCAGTTTCATAAGCAAAAGTTTGGTGAAATTTTGTGAGGAAAAAGGTCCAATGTTGTAGTGATTTTTAAGCACAGCTTGCACAGAAGTTGTTTTGCATTGGTAAGCGCTCACATTTTCTTTAGAAAGTTTAAAAATTTTAAGTATAAACTCTGCCACTGTGTCAGCTTAGACTTGTGTCCAACTCTGACATCATGACGTTCAATTATTTGTCCAGTCTCTCTTTCTCTAAACACTGCTGAAGAGACAGATCTCATATTCACCAGAGTATAAACAGAACCCAGAACCTCTGGTGTTCAATTTATTTGAAATCCCTGAAGGATATTGCGCACAAGCGTGTCATTTGTTCATAAATCACTATTAGACATCCAGACATGCGCATCTGCATGCTGAAGATTAATTTTGACCGTTCCCATCTTACTGTCTGTTTAAATTCATGAATGCATAACATTTAACTGAGAAACCTGATACTTCACGTATGTCAGGGTTTCCATTAAATAACGCAGATGTCGGATATCAATGTCAGGCTGAATCATAACTGACCTGAAAATTTTTAAATTGCTCTCAGATTCCATGGTTTTGCTCCAAATATTTTCCTTATGAATGTATTGAGGAGGTTTTTCCCAGCAGAGGAATTATTATTCTCTTTCCTTACACTACAACCATAGCTTATATCTGATATCAGTTATGGGTCACTTGTGTGTTTTGTCTTGTTTCATAATAAGCTATTTGGATTATATTTTTAAATCTTCTCTCAAAAAAAGTCTCTCTTTCTGGACATTTATCAGCTGTCATTAATAAACAATCCTGAGGAACCGATGGCCTGTTCTGTTAACTTAAAGCATAATTATATCAGCCTGCTCAAACCAGTGCAGCATCTGTCCTCAGTCACTGCATCTGAAGGGGATTGTCTCAGGGCCCGTCTGGAAAACCACTTTGCCAAGTGATGGGACCCCTGCTATGCCTTTAGAGCCATTTATTCATTCAAGTGAACTGGAATAAGCAGACAGAATGCCCTCTTGAGAAAAAAAAGACAAATCTCAGCGTCTGTGAGAAACTGATGTACAATAAGAATATTGTCTGTTTTGGAAATGTTGGTTTGTGTGATATATCTGGTTAAAAGTCAACGTGAAATTAAAAATGAGCTGATTAATTTCTTAATGTCTTAATACAAGTATAATGTATTCAAGTATAATGTATAGATAAACATATTATGGATATATTACTGATATTTAAAAGTGTGGAGCCAGGAAGATTTTTTTTTTAAGAAATTAATACTATGCATTAAATTCATCAAAAGTAACAGTAAAGACATTTAATAATGTTACAAAACATTTCTATAAAAAATGCTGCAATTTTGACATTACTATTCATCAAAAAATCTCATTTCACAAAAATATAAAGCAGCACAACTGTTTTCAACATCAATAATAATTAAAAAAAAAAATGTTTCTTGAGCATATGTCATATTAGTGTATTAGAATGATTTCTGAAGGATCATGTGACACTCAAGACTGGAGTAATGATGCTGAAAATTCAGCTTTGCCATCACAGGAATAAATTAAAATAAGTTTCTATTTTAAAATAAGTTAAAATAGAACACAAATAGTATTTTGAATTTTAGAAATGTTTTATAATATTCTTGTTCCTACTGTATTTTTCAACAAGTATATGCAGTGTTGGTAAGGATAAGAGACTTATTTTATAAACATTCTATTATTAACAATCTATTATTAAATATAATTTTAAATTTCTACTTAAACTATGGAAATGAGTCTTAATATCTTATGCATTGTTACTTCTCAAGTAAATTTATCTTCTTTTTTCAGTACTTAAAATAATATTTTTTCTTGAATATTTGGTTTCGCTATAAAATAAGTCATTATATAATTCAAACAGGTATTGAGTTCTAATTCACGTTGAGTTTAATTAGGATGTTTCTGTTTTACAGCAAAGCTTTGTTGAAATGCCAGCCTTTAAGCTGTTAAAAACATGTGGTCTTTGTTACAAGACAGAACATTTCTTAATGGGCCCCTGATGATGTTGCAAAAAGCTCATTTTCTCTTCTAAATGGCAGCACCCTTGCAGTCTGTGAGCATGTCTCTATTAAAAACATTAAAAAACAGGAAATGCAGCTTACAAACAGTTTTCTACTCTGTCAGCCTTTATTCCTCCTGGGTCTGCTTACAGCCGCAGATGCTGGTGGAGAAGTTACTGCTAGAGCAGTGTATGTTTAGCCAGAAATCCTAGCATGGGTTGTTAGCTCTCCTCTGGGGCACCAATAAGTCCATATGGTACAATGTGCAATCAACTAAAGGAAGCGGGTGCAAGAACAACACTTGTTTAATGTCTGTGAATAAAAATAGTACCATAACAAAAGTTACAAACTCTTTAATACGGACTACCGAAGTTCCTTTGTGTAATTTAGTTAGCAAGGTTTTGGACAGTAAACAAATGAATTAGTCAGGTCATTGTCTGGATTTTTTTTTTTTTTTTTTCCTTTTTGATTGTTTCTTAAGCTAAAATCACACATAATCTAGATAACTTCTTTTCAACTGCTACTTTGTCTGCCGCCCATCTTCTCAAACTCTGTCCTTGCAGCACTATGATACATGAACAGGCTTTCGCAAGGACATTGAATGAATGATAGCATCTGTCAGGTGGAGATGGAGGAGAGACAGGGACGTCTGGACAGTTGATGGCCATATTGATCTCCACCCCGTCCTCTTTATTAAGAAGGTGCCTGGTCTCAGAGCAGCCCTGTTAATTCTGACAGTCAACTCACGCCCGTCACGTCTCATTGACTCGTCAATGTCATTTCCAGACTGGCGAGAATGAAAAAGCATTTCTTCTTGGAGCTCGTGCTTCTTGTTTTTATATTGCTTTTACTGTCTTCCTTAAGATGAATTGTGTATTCTCTTTTGTCTGATTTGTGAGATGTTTTCCCTAATTTTTCTGTCTTTATTTGCAACAGTGGTAAAGCTGGGCCTTTCTTCAAAGGTTTTTTGAACACTAGCAAGTATTTCTACTGTTTTAGCAATATTTTTGACAGTTTTGATGCTTGACCAATGGCTATAATGCAAAATGCATTACAGAAAGAAAAGAAATTATAAGACTGAATATATGTATATTCACAATATGCATTTAATTACATAAAATACAAATTAATTCAGTTACTTTCAACTTTTTAATGAGACTTGTTGTTACAAAATGACCATCAGTGTTTTTTACGGATATAATGAAATGGTAATACTATGATGGATATGGACATGCTGGGCTGGTAATACCACAGTTAAATTAAGTTATTACATATTTAAATATAAATAATTATTTAAATTATTAAAATTTGGCCCGGTTTCACAGACGGGGCTTAGACTAAGCCAGGATTAGATCATAGTTCAATTAGGGCATTTAAGCAATTTTTTATAAACATGCTTAGAAAAAAACATTACTGGGGTGCATCTTGAGACAAAACAAAGGCACTGATCTATTTTAAGATCAGTCAGTGCAAGTTTCTTTCAGTTGAAACAGCTCAGACTTACATTTTAGTCTAGGACTAGGTTTAAGCCTTGTCTATGGATTATATTTGTATTAAATATTTACATTTATTATTTAAATATTAAAAAGATAAATAATATAATTTTTAAAATATAAGAAGCAGTTATTTTTTATAACTTGAGGCAGTGCTGAAGGAATCAAAGCACTATCATTCCCCTTTAACTGATTTAATTCATAATTTATAAAAAAACAATTATGAAAATACCATTGTACAAAAATATGGTATTCATTTATCACGGTTTATATCCATTCATAAAATGGACAATGGCCCTTATAGGTGCTGATTGGTTATTTTGCCTAAAAATATTTTTATTTATTACATTTATTAAAAATTATTTTATTAAATATACTAAATAATTAAATATAAATAAATATTTAAATATTAATTATTAAATATATTTGTAATTAAATATTAAAATGTGTCATTTAAATATTAAAGCATTAAATAAATAAAAAAATAATGGCAATACTTTAGTATAGGGACCAATTCTCACTATTAACTAGTTTCTTATTAGCATGCCTGTTAACACATTGGCTGCTTATTAGTACTTATAAAGCAAATATTCTGCATGACCATATTCTACATCCCTAATCCTACCCAATACCTAAACTTAACAACTACCTTACTAACTATTAATAAGCAGCAAATTAGTTTAGTTTATTGAGGCAAAAGTCATAGTTAATGGTTTGTTAAAAGCAAGAATTGGACCTTAAAATAAAGTGTGACCAAAATAATTATTGAATTTTGATATTTCTCATAATTTAGCATGGTGTCTTGTACCTTATTACTCAAGCATCGTAGTATTACCATCAGTGCTGTTTTGTTAGAGGTGTTGTACTCATTTGGCAGGCGATGTGATGATGTTGCATTGCCTGATTGTCTTGAGGATGAGAACAGCCCGTTCTGCCAGAACTGCAGCTACTTTGCATGCATTGAAGCCTGTCGGCTCTCTAATGAATCCTTACGTAAAGGGGGTCATGGTGGCAAAGGCATGTAGACCGGCTACTCAGAGACCCTATAACACTGATGCATTGAAATGCTCCCATTCACATGTGAATGAACAGCCAGATACAGTTGATGGATTCATTTGATTTGGTACTGTAAATAGCACCAACTGGTGTTCAACTGACTCCATATTCTTCCCTTTAGGCGTTTCATATAGCATATGTCAGGAGTGCAGAAATGGGTGATGCCACTCATGCAGAAGAACTAATTGATCACAAAGAAGTTATGATTGGATATTCTCCAATGGAAATCTGCTGCTGATGATGCCACTGACATCTATTTCCGCTCTCCTAATTCACTGAATTAACCATGCTGGGGTTTTTTTTCTACAGAGGGGGAGCCCATTGAAGCCATTGCAAAATTTGATTATGTGGGCCGCTCTGCACGGGAACTGTCCTTTAAGAAGGGTGCGTCTCTACTGCTGTACCAGAGAGCGTCAGATGACTGGTGGGAGGGCAGACACAACGGCATAGACGGCCTAGTGCCTCACCAGTACATTGTTGTACAGGATATGTGAGTATCTCTACTGTTCTACAATGATAAAACAATACAAAAACAGAGTTTGATGTTATTGACCTTTATTTAACTAGGCAAGAAAATACATACAAATAAATAAATACACACAAATATTGGCCTAAGAGATTTACCTGTTTTTGAGTATTAGTCTGTTCAGTCCTTTTCAGTATTATGTAATTATAATTTACAGTAATTTCGAATTCCGATTCTAAATTTATTTGTATTGAAAAGCTTTTTACTCTCTGTACATAGAGTAAAAATTCATGATATTTAACAAATTGGAAAAAATCTTAGAAAAAATGAGAAAAACGTTTATGCAAATCAAAAATAGAATTTACTGTTTTACAACACAAATATATAAAATCTATACACTATATTAAATTAAAAATGAGGATAAGATAGAATGTTTGTAAAATGGAAAATATAAGCGGTAGATTATAGCAAGATTATTTATTAGGGTTGAGAATCTGTAAAAATGTAAATAATTGCACAGATATTTGATTAATACATATAAATACAATTATTATTATAATGATATACCGTATTATACATATTATAAATTATATATAATAATAATAATAATTTATATGTGATTAATCACAATTTATATATATATGAGATAATTAAATGGTAAGTCATATTTTGATTGATGATTAATATTAAATCATGATTATTTTAACTAAAATTTGTATTGGCACCTAGGTAGTGAATTTATTGTTAATTATTAGAGAGCGAGAGAGAGAGAGAAATACTATTTCTTTTGATTTGTGCACTATTTTCTTTTTTCACTGAGCTTGTCGCATTTCATTCTGGGATTGCCTTCTCCTCAAGATAAACAAGAATTAAGAACTTTGCGACCATTAAAAAAAAAATTCTATATTACAATCTGTACATACTCTATCTGCCATTTGAATACTGTGTATTTGCAAATACAGCTTTGATGTACTCCTTTTTGCATACTTTGTAACAAGGAAGTAAATGCCTACTTACAACAAAGTGTACCTATGAAGCCTTAAAATGTTGTCTAGGTAGGCACCTAGTTATATTTGGAACAAAATCGAGGCACATCTGAGTTTAGTTGCAGCACTCTGCTGTGGACCATCTCCTCTAGTAAATCCCTTTATCGTCATGACAACTTGTTCCGCCTGGGCAACCATTGGCGCCTAGTTGAACAGATTATGTCTCATAAAGGGGGCAAATCTAATGGATCGGGCACAGTGCTGAGTGACGCCAACAACAGAGCCCATACCAGCCCACTGTGTGTGTGCATCAATAATTCACATCGTGACCCTCTGTTGATGTGTGTTCTTGGCTTGTGGCACTGAGAGAATTTAGAGAGGGAGTTTAAGAGGCCCTAGACCAGCAGCGTCAGCCCCTCAGTCCAATAAAAGAGCCAGAGAGGGAAAGGATGGAAAGCTCATACACACAGGATATCCTCTATGGCACGCATGCAATGGAGAGAATTCACATCACAGCTGATAGAAATGTCTGTTTGGTACTAGAAAACATGCACAAGTGACCTAATGTTCTGTCCAGTAGGCTGTATCAACAGCTGTGATTTTACACTGGATTTGTGGAGCTTTATATGCTCTAGAAGTCTCTTTCACAGGCCTTGTGTCAGGGCTTTAACACACCACTCAACACAAGCATCACGTACTGCTTGACCTTCACATGAAAGCATTGAAGAAGAGCAATGTTACAGGTTGCAAGTTAGTCAGGAAGTGTACATTGTAAACAATAGGAATAGTGAAAGCAAATTTCAACGTTATCATGTTTGAGCCTTCAGAAGGAAAAAAAAGTCCTTGCGATTGATTGCTTTAAAACATTGCCGAAATGCTGCTGGTGCTTTTTGCACCACCCAGGAAAGGTTAGTGACAAACAAGTTGGAAACTAAAAATGTTTGAATTGCATTCAGTTACTGTAGGGCTGCATGGTTAGTTGAAATAAAACTGAATTTGCAGTATGGTTTGGTGCAATTATCAAATCACAAAGGCTGCAGTTTAATTCATCTTGTAAATGTGTGCAAAGAGCAGCACTATGTTTATTTGCACACAAGCAGCTTGGTTCAAAGTAAATGCATATAATAATAATAATAATAATAATAATAATAATGTTAAAATATATTGTTATTGTTAATATATTGTTATAATTAAATATATTGTTATTGTTATATAAATTGTACAGCAAACCTGTAGTTTTTAAAAATATTATTATTATTAATAATAATAATTATTATTATTATTATTATTATTATTATTATTATTATTATTATTATTATTATTATTATTATTATTACTTGGTCATATTGATATATAATTAAAACGTTGTCAAATTGTGCAGGCCTTTAAACAAGGCACGCTTGTAGCTCTTTATAATAATTCTTCTTCTTCTTCTTCTTCTTCTTCTTCTTCTTCTTCTTAATATTAGATTTATTATTATTTGAAATTATTTTATTGATATATAATCACAACATTCTTGGCAAATTTTACAGCTCTGTAACTTTTTCTAATAATAATAATTAAAATTGTTGTTATTATTATTAGTTTTATTAATTTTTATTGTCATATTGATATATAATCACAACTTTTTTTTTTTTGCCAAATTGTGTAGACATTTAAACAAGGGAAACTTGTAGCTTTTTATAAAACTTTCATTATTATTATTAGTTTTATTATTTTTTATTGTCATATTGATATATAATTACAATTTATTTATTTATTTTATTTATTTATTTATTTATTACAAATTGTGCAGCCCTACAAATAAACACAGCAAACCTTTAGCTTCTTTTTGAAATTTTAAATCACAATTGCAATTTTTATCAGAAAAATTATCTTTCAGGCATATATTCAGTGTATTGAGGAGTATTGAGTGAAAAGAAAGAGCTCAGTGATACCAACCAGAGTGGCCAACTTGGCCTTAATTTTTGGTCATTTTTGTTGTCTGTCATTAAATAGTTTGCATTTAAATAGGTGGTTTTTTTAAAGGCTTGTTTGTTTTTTACAGGGATGACACATTCTCTGACACTCTGAGCCAGAAGGCGGACAGCGAGGCCAGCAGTGGACATGGAGGAGAGGAGAAATGCTCCAGCAGAGATATCGGATCTCCAACAGACAGCAGACTACCTGATTCCTACATCAGCAGGTGAGTGAACGAAAACATCCCAGAATTCCCAGAATTCTTTGTTTTTTTTACATCAAGTCTTTATTTTTATTGCGTTGATTTGTCTCATCTCTCTGCCCCATTCGTTCGCTCTATCCCTCTGCGTCGTGCAGCTCTGTTTCCTGCCTCTTAAATCTTTCAGTGCATTTATCTTTATTTAGATGTTCTCCTCCTTCCATAAGTGCGTTTATCAAACATACTTCCTCGCGGTTGAGGATAGCCTCCTCTGCAACTGTAAACCCAATGACATTATGACAATCAAATCATAAAGAGGTGATCCAAATATTCTCTTTGATATGTCAGCACTATTCCTAACAGAGGAGGCGAGCGCTCAAGCACATGAACTCAGTACTTGTTTACACTGAGTTTGCCAAAATATCTGGATAAGCAGTGAGTGTTTGTGTACTGCAGTGTGATAACAGACCTATGCAGACTGAGTGTTAAATGCGGCTCGGTATGAATTTGAATCATTTGTAGTCACAGCTTTATATGGTTTTCCATAAAAATCACCCGTTCACCATGTTTTCATAATTTGACACATTTCATGTTGTGTGTCTTACATTATGCAGCAGTGCACCATTGAGTCACTCCATGTTAAATGTAGTGTAGGTCGCCCCCTGCTGGACTAATACTTCTGATGATACTTCATTTAAAATAAAACACACATTCATTTCTGTTTACTTTGATCATTATCTGCAGCACAGTTGTGTAATTTATGAACTCACAAGTTAGCATGTCATTACTGACTGCCATCCATCACTGTCAAAATGATTATACAAGCATTGCAAGAACTCATTAAATACAAGTTAAGAGGCATCTCATGGTTAAACAGTTGTGATAGAAATAGAAATCTTACAAATTGATAATTGATAGGTGTTTGTTCAGCTATGTACTAAATATGCACTTTTGACCTTAACACACACATACTTGTTGATACTTGCATTACAGAACAGTTATCTTTATTTTTTATATACTGTCACTATTTTGGATGATCTTTATTTTATTTTTTAATTTTATTGTAAGTTTAAGTAATTGTGATTTTCGTATTTTTATTAACCTTTTAATTTTAAATTTTAATAATTTTAAATTTTTTAATATAAACTTTTTGTGTATTAAGCTTAAATTTATTTTTCTATAATTTATTTATTTTTCTTTAAATTACTTAAGGCAACATTTCTAATTTTTGTATTTTTTTGTTGTTGTAATTTTATCTATTATTTACAATTTGATCTAATATTTGCATATATATATATGTATGTATATATATATATATATATATATATATATATATATATATATATATATATATATATATATATATATATAACTTCTTTCATGGAAATGTTTTGTTGTTTAGGTTTTTTTTTTTTTTTTTTTTTTATCTAATATTTACATTTTATTTGTTTTTTTTTCAATGATCAATTTTTGTAGTAGTTTTAATTTACGATAACAACATTGCTTTCCACCACATCTTCTGTTTATTTTGTGTTTTAAATGTTTTGGAAGATTCTGATGTCTTTCTTGGGCTAATTTTATTGCTAAAATATTATGTGATCTAAATAAGCACAATTAAATAATATTTCCCCCAAATTTTTCCCAATATTTTAACATAATTTGTCAAAAATATTTGCTCTTCACTGACACTATTGTCTCCTTGATAAACACACATACCAACTTAAAAAAACATGTTATTTGATGCAAAACTGTTCATATTGATATTTTGCCTTTAAAAACTCCCTTTGGTTCCCAAATTTTAATCCTGACATGAGGCATCTCTCAGAGGAAGCTTTTTGAGTTAATACTGCGATATGCACAGTCATAATACATCATCATGACTCCTGCTAAGCTGTTTCCTGTCAGACCTCTTGTCATGAATATGCAGAGTAGGTCTTGCCACAGATACTCTAGAGATGAAGCTGAAGCTAATTAAGTATGAACGCTGAAGGTTAGAGCACACTTGATATTGCCAAATGCAACGTGATGACCAGCGACGTTTTCAAACCACATCCACCACCTAACGTGAAACTAACAGCATTCACAATGGTCTCCAAACCTCTCACAAAAGCTGTTACTTTAGCCAGATATGGAAATAGCTTCATTACACACTTAAACATGTCATATTTCCTGCTTTATTAAGCAGGCACAGGAAGAGAAGTGACCCCCCGACCCGCAGGCCTCCAGCTCGCCCCACTGATGCCCACTGCTTGGTCCACCCCTCCCAGAGCCACCACAGCAGTCACGGCAACCCAGATTTGGGATCCCCAGTGATGGGCCACTACAGTCCACGAGACCTGCTGAGAGGAAGAGGACACATGCCCATGGATAGTCCTGAGAGACGCAGACGGACCGGCCACGGCAGCCTGACCAACATCAGCCGGCACGAGTCCATGAAAAAGATGGAGAGCCCTCCCATCCGCAGGTCCACATCTTCAGGCCATTACACAACCTTCACTGAGCCTCACGGCAAGAGCCTGGATCCAGAGAGCATCGCACAGGTCAGCGGGAGGCGAGCGACGACGCCCCTCACACCATGCGCAGCAGGCCCAGCCCTGTAACATAGTCAGTTACTGCCTCCTGTTACTAATGACTAATGCGTATCTGCAACACACACTGGGTCTCATTTATGAAACACGAGCAAAGAAAATGTGGAAATCGCTCAAAATTCAGTTTAAATCTGCTGTAAGCCGGTGATTCTACCCTTCATGACTTCAGGTCGCTCAACTGGCCAAGACAGTATCTGAAGGCTGACCATTTAGGCTTGTTTTCAAACTTTATGTACAGAAATAATTTTAGCACAGTTCATTTTGCGATAGTTTTGTAAACTGAATGATCTTCAGGGTTCTCATTCTTTTTAACAATTGACTTTACATGAAAAGGATTTTTACAAATATTCTGACTGCCAAAGACGGAGTAAAATTATTGAAATAATTCTACCCAGTAAAATAATTGGAAAAAAATAAATAGAAATATCCATGACATTATAATATTTTGATGATGATGATAATAATAAGACCATTGGTTCTTACATAAAAATGGCAGTTTTTGAAAATAATTCTTAGCCATTTTTGCTTATTTTAAAACCTGTTTTATCTTATTTTAAATATTTTTAAACAATTATATTTGCAAGGTCTCCCTAGTGAATTTGAATGACTTTACTATTTGTTTATGATGAAAATAATAAAATAATGCAACTAAAATAATGAAACTGAAAATAATAAAATAAAAATACTTTTGCTCAGAAAGAGCAATTTCTACCCAATAAAACATTTTAAAAAAATTAGATCAATTAGAGAAATGTATAATCATTCTAAAAATGTCCATGAATCTATATTTTATTTGATTATTTTTCAGTTTTTTTTTTTAATTCCAATAAAATTAAATAAACATGAATTTTTGAAGTTGTCGTAAACTGTTTTTGTTTGTTTTTTCAACTCATTTGTCTTATTTTAATAAATTATTTGTAAGTCTTGAAAATTTGCGGAGGCACCTTAAGTGAGAATGACCAACGCTATCTCATGGCCAATTCGTACATGTTTTATGAGGTGGCTAATTAAACTTAACGGTCACATAAATCGTACAAAATCGTACGAGTGAGGTCATATAAATTCTT
This sequence comes from Spinibarbus caldwelli, assembly GCA_039654775.1. Classification (NCBI taxonomy): domain Eukaryota; kingdom Metazoa; phylum Chordata; class Actinopteri; order Cypriniformes; family Cyprinidae; genus Spinibarbus; species Spinibarbus caldwelli. The sequence continues at coordinate 8,049,541 of CM077239.1, read as the reverse complement.
ACGATTTCTGTGAAGGTTAAGTTTAGGGACGGGGTTAGGGGTGGTCCTTCGTACGAATTCCAATGAATTTGCCACCTCGTAAAATACGTAAGATTTTTCACAAATCGTATGAATTCGTACGAGTGAGGTCATACGAATTTGTACGAATTAGCCACCTTGCCAAAAATGCACAAATTGCTGTGAGATCGAGTTGGAATGTCTTGCAAACAGTTTACACAAATTCATTCTGCGTGTGTTTCATGAATAAGGCCTATTTTCATATTTAAAATAGTTCTAAAACAAAGATGATTTTATTGAGTTCATATCTAGCCCTCCCAAAAAAACACTTAAATAGCTCCCCACTTGTTTCACAACATTTTCAGTCTCTAATAATTGTCTCATGCATTGTTTCACTTATACATCAGCTTTGTTTAATACTAACAATCTGACCATTTCATGAAGACATACTTGTTCTCAGTAGATGTGATTCATGTTGTCTGCTTGTATTGCCATTTGTTTGATGTTTATTGTTACATTGTGGCCACCTGCACATTCTAATTCTCTGTCTCTTTCTTGTAGGACATAGAGGAGACGATGAACACTGCTCTAAATGAGCTGAAGGAGCTCGAACGGCAGAGTTCTGCGAAACACGCCCCTGACGTGGTGCTGGACACCCTGGAGCAGATGAAGAACGCTCCCACACCGGCCAGCTCCACCGAGTCCCTCAGCCAGCTCCACGGCCTCCTTCTGCGGCCCGCCGTCACGGAGCCACCCATGCGCCGCAGCACCAGCTCCTCCAGCGATACCATGAGCACCTTCAAGCCCGCTGTGGCCCCGCGCATGGGGGTGCAGCTCAAGCCCCCCACCCTGCGGCCCAAACCCATGTTGGCGATACCCAAGACGGGAGCGGCGCAGCATCCTGCGGCCCCTCCACAGGATCCACTGGACAAATCCTGCACCATGTGATTCATTGTGGGCGAAAGTTCAGGGACAAAGAAGACCAGAGCCAGATTTATAGTGGATTTTATTGGCAATGAACATGGTGACGTGTGGTTCTTCATTTTGCAACATTTCAAAGAGTGAGAGTGGACTAAAGCAAATATAGATAACTAAAGATACTAGAAATACATTACTGTGGTTAATGAGGCGACGTGGTTAGTGTGTATAAAATTCCAACACTATTATAGGGATTATTAATAAACTAGAGTAACGTCGGTCACTAAGCATGATTCTGAGGAGGAGTAGAGTTAGTTAAACAGGTGTTTACTATTTCAGAGAGTTACATTTTCTCCATTTAGTCGATTCAAACAAACATTTTTAGATATTCTAGACACCTGCAACTAACTGAAAGCAGTTTATTTGTATCCAAAAACCATTTGCATGCTTGTCTGACAACTTATTTTTTTTCCGCAATACTCTGTGTGAATAGATTAAGGAGTTGACAATGATATTAAAGAAAGCAACAAATCACTACAGCTTCCTACGGTATGTTGTTAGGGTGACTTTTTCTATATCAGTAGTTTACATCCACTAGAATAACTGCTAAATGTGAATAATACAGAAACTAAGCAGGGTCTTTGGTTTCTCTGTTTACAGCATAAGGATTGTGGGAAATGTGTCTCTTTACATCTCAGAGTGTTTTTCTAGTCAGGACTCTTTGTGGAATGTTGACGTTGGAAACGCACTGCCATATAAGGGCATGTGATGTCACATCTTCTGCCCGTCCTGATTGGCTGTCGATGTTATGAGTTGTATCAGCAAGGCTTTACTTTGAATATTATATTTTTGATAGTAATATTTGAATAGATGCCCAGGGAGTTTGTGTAAACCACATCCGCTTACGTTGAAGAAACATTTTGCTATTTTTTATTTTTTTTTCTTCACTTGATTTCTTATTTAGAAAGATTTAGAAATATATATTGTGTATATAAATGTACATCCACTTTTTGTCTTTACGTTCATTACTTTCTCCCAGGAACCAACTGCTCACTATAAACAATATTTTTGTAGTATCTATCTGCTTAATTAGATGTAATTTGTGAATAGTCAAGTCTAGCTGCCAAAAAAGTAAAGTTCTTCAAGTGCTGCTTAGAGATCGATGCGGATAGGCAACGAGAATCTTTTCCTTGTCAGCTTAGCTGTCTAAAACGCTCGGCTTGGTTCCATTCTATAAGCATGAACGATAATCCTTTTAGTTATATGCAAGGACTTTTCTAGAAACTTTTGAGGCAATATTTCTTGTTGGTTCACCAAACAAGGGAATGATGCCAATAGCCATGGACTCAGAGACTGTTACTGCAGTGCTTTCGTGGGATGTTTCTTATGTGTGCTAGAGGCCCATTAACCCTTCGTAGTAATGTCACACCCAGCACCGCACCCAAATTAAGTCAGTCACGCGAGGTACCCAAAGATAAAGAGTTATGTATAGCATCAGTCACTCCGTGTATTTGCACTCCAGAATTAAAGATCTGGGATTTCGTGTACAGTATATATCTGTGCATCGACATTCATTATGACAGTTTGATAATAGCTTAGCGCGTGTGTGTGTGTGTGTAATTGTACTGTATTCACTGATAATTATACAACAGATTACTCATATTTAGGTAGAATATGCTATGAAATGTTCCATTCATTGAACCAAGGGGACAAACTGTACTTAACTTTAAGAAAATTAGAAGCAATGCCTGTTTTTAAACATGTAATTATAAGGAACATACTAAAGTCTTTTGATTACCGATTTATATTGAACGATATTACAAACATTTTTTATTTTCTTTGATTTTTTTTAAGAGTGTACATTGTGTAAGCCTTGAGAAATGTTCTCCCTGCAAAACTACACACAGTAGCAGAATCTGTATTTAATTGCTGTTATATCAGTGTGTCCATGTACATCTCTGTACTATGTACTTGTGAAAGTGCCTTTTAGAGGAACTTCATCCAAATGTCCTCTGTGCTGTGGCATTCTTATTTCAGATCCAGTATACCGAGTTGCTAGGGATTACGGTAAATAAATTATTACTAACGTTGTTCTGTTTATTAAGTTGTAAGGATGATCAAATAATAAAGATACTGCTTATCCATTGTGACATTGCACTTTTATGTGAGACTGTATATTTGGCATGTAACATCCTAACAAGTTGTAGAGCTCTTGGAGGACTGCTCTGTCTTTCTAATAAAGAACATAGTTAGGTCAGTTCACTGAGGTGTTGGCTTGTATCTCCTCAGACCGTGTTGTTTTCAGAATGGTAAGAATGTATGTGACGACAGAGTGAAATCTTCACAGTTTGATGCTTTCTCTTTATCTTGAGCTATAAAAATGAAGACAGCAGCTTAATGATTGCCCAGTCTGGGCTTGATTATCAAGTGTCATATCTAATGAGGAAGGAGCATTGTAGCAAAACAACATCTGTTGAAATATGGTTGTTCCAAACAATCTTTGTTATGGCTTCCATTGAAGATACACCTTAGCATTTACTATTTCAAATCAACCTGACAGTCAGCAAAATGTTCCACATAACAATCAAGTCAATAACTGACTTATTAATAATATAATAATGAGAGTGTACCTGTGAATACACTTCTTATGTTTTCCTTTCATGCTAATTAAAAACATATTTTATGAAGGAACTTTTATTTTGTTTGTTTTGTGGCCAGGCCCCAAGCCCTCGCTTCCTTTTATGACTTTTCTTTTTCTTGCTCTTCTTCTTTTTGTAATTAATCACCAAACACTACAATACAATTGAGAGAGAGAAAAATAATTATAATCATAATTTCCCCATTATCTGGTCTGACTTGGTAATCATAGTTAAAACTTGGGATGTTTTAATCCTTTTTTTCTTTGTAATTTAAGAAAGGAAAATTCTTTACCTCAGAACTAAACAGGGATAAATCAGGCTGTCATTCTGAATTTGTGGATATGAAATTTGCCAGTCAAGCACAATTTTAACATTTTCCGGCAACACTTTACAATGAGGTGTCATTTGTTAACATTAGTTAATGTATTAACTAACATGAATGAACAATACATTTATTACACTATTCATTGATCTTTGTTAATATTTATAAAAATACAGTTGTTCATGTTAGTTAACAGTGCATTAATTAATGTTAACAAACACAACTTTGGTTTTAATAATGCATTAGTAAATGCTGAAATTAACATTAAGATTAATAAATGCTGTAGAAGTATTGTTCATTCTTAGTTCATGTTAGCTAATGTAGTTAAGTAATGTTAACTAATAAACCCTATTGTAAAGTGTTACCCATTTTCCAAGTGGATAAAATCAGCATTACATAACAGAAACAGGACCATTTCTTCTTTGGTTTAAATAGAATTTTTAAAAGAGGTTAAAAAAAAGTGATTCTTCCATTTCTCAGAATTCCTTTGGTCTGGCCCTCACTTTACCACCTTAAATTGGTCAGTATAGGATGGTGGCAGCTAATTTTAATATTTTATTATTATTATTATTATGTGAAAGACTGAGATATTGCTTAAAAGCAGGAAGGAAATCGTTTGTTTGGGGCAACGGTCGAGGGTTTTTAGAAAAAAAAATGTTTGACCAACTACAATAAAGGTTTTATTTAATTTTTTATTTTTTTTGCATGTTTACTTTTCAGGTTTACAGTTGTAGCAACCAGCTGCATTTTAACGCAGTCGGCTGCCGTGGTGTTCTGTTCTGTTCTGTTCTATTGTGTGGTTTCCTGGAGATGCAAGCAGGGGAGGGCGCCAAAGACCAGCATCTGTTTCGCTTTCATTTCCGTTTAAATGTCCCAAACCTTCGGCTAAACTGAAGAAAAGTGAAAACGACTTACTGTCTTTGACGGCATCTACGAAAATGAACATCGTCTCTAGACACATATTTACCTTTATCTGCAAACATGAGGGTTGCTCGGACTATGGTGAAGTCGAGAGGGATTTGCGGCAGAGTTTCACGGTGGCGGATCAGGTTTTGTCTCAGGTGCTCGATGATCTCCAGAGGTTTGTTATAGTTCAGGATGAAGACTCGAGTCCCAGAAGCTCCATACCAGATGCTGACAGCCTGGTCTTAGCCAAAACCTCGCTGCGACTGTGTAAACATGACAGATGTTCCGGGTGTGAAGACCTACACCTTTGCAGATACTTTGTATGTGGAAATTGCAGATTTGGGTAAGTAAACTTTGAGTTCCATAGGCCACTTGTTATACTGTAAATAATATGTAAGATTGTCATTTGCATTTGCAAGGTATTGGACGCCTTTTTCGAAATGCATTCCTTAAAATGATCTAGCTTTTGTGTTTGTGTTAGTACTAGGCCCTGTTTATTTATTTACTAGCAAGTGGTTCAGCGACTAGTAGCTTTAATTTAACTAGTGTACAGTAATATTACCACTGTTCCAAGTGACAACTGACTACCATTGTTAGTTATGACAATTATGACAACAGTTGTTGCTGGTAACTATTTAAGTTTCACTAGTAACTCAAGTCATTCATTTAGTAACTTGTAACTATTCAAAGAGTTGCTGGATGTATTCCAGTTTTTTTAGTATAAATTGAACAGACACTACTACTTGGTGTTACTAGTAACATTTTAGTCTTACTAGTAAGATTTTAAATTAAACTATATGTAGCCATTTGATTAGTTATTACATACAGTGGGGCAAAAAAGTATTTAGTCAGCCACCAATTGTGCAAGTTCTCCCACTTAAAAAGATGAGAGAGGCCTGTAATTTTCATCATAGGTATACCTCAACTATGAGAGACAAAATGAGAAAAAAAAAATCCAGAAAATCACATTGTAGGATTTTTAAAGAATTTATTTGCAAATTATGGTGGAAAATAAGTATTTGGTCAATAACAAAATTTCATCTCAGTACTTTGTTATATACCCTTTGTTGGCAATGACAGAGGTCAAACGTTTTCTGTAAGTCTTCACAAGGTTTTCACACACTGTTGCTGGTATTTTGGCCTCTAGAGCAGTAATGTTTTGGGGCTGTCGCTGGGCAACACGGACTTTCAACTCCTTCCAAAGATTTTCGATGGGGTTGAGATCTGGAGTCTGGCTAGGCCACTCCAGGACCTTGAAATGCTTCTTACGAAGCCACTCCTTCGTTGCCCGGGCGGTGTGTTTGGGATCATTGTCATGCTGAAAGACCCAGCCACGTTTCATCTTCAATGCCCTTGCTGATGGAAGGAGGTTTTCACTCAAAATCTCACGATACATGGCCCCATTCATTCTTTCGTTTACACGGATCAGTCGTCCTGGTCCCTTTGCAGAAAAACAGCCCCAAAGCATGATGTTTCCACCCCCATGCTTCACAGTAGGTATGGTGTTCTTTGGATGCAACTCAGCATTCTTTCTCCTCCAAACACGACAAGTTGAGTTTTTACCAAAAAGTTCTATTTTGGTTTCATCATTCTCCCAATCCTCTTCTGGATCATCCAAATGCTCTCTAGCAAACTTCAGTTGGGCCCGGACATGTACTGGCTTAAGCAGGGGGACACGTCTGGCACTGCAGGATTTGAGTCCCTGGCGGCGCAGTGTGTTACTGATGGTAGCCTTTGTTACTTTGGTCCCAGCTCTCTGCAGGTCATTCACTAGGTCCCCCCGTGTGGTTCTGGGATTTTTGCTCACAGTTCTTGTGATCATTTTGACCCCACGGGGTGAGATCTTGCGTGGAGCCCCAGATCGAGGGAGATTATCAGTGGTCTTGTATGTCTTCCATTTTCTAATAATTGCTCCCACAGTTGATTTCTTCACACCAAGCTGCTTACCTATTGCAGATTCAGTCTTCCCAGCCTGGTGCAGGTCTACAATTTTGTTTCTGGTGTCCTTTGACAGCTCTTTGGTCTTGGCCATGGTGGAGTTTGGAGTTGGACTGTTTGAGGTTGTGGACAGGTGTCTTTTATACTGATCAAACAGTTCAAACAGATGCCATTAATACAGGTAACGAGTGGAGAACAGAGGAGCCTCTTAAAGAAGAAGTTACAGGTCTGTGAGAGCCAGAAATCTTGCTTGTTTGTAGGTGACCAAATACTTATTTTACCGAGGAATTTACCAATAAATTCTTTAAAAATCCTGCAATGTGATTTTCTGGATTTTTTTTCTCATTTTGTCTCTCATAGTTGAGGTATACCTATGATGAAAATTACAGGCCTCTCTCATCTTTTTAAGTGGGAGAACTTGCACAATTGGTGGCTGACTAAATACTTTTTTGCCCCACTGTATGTGACCCTGGACCACAAAACCAGTCATAAGTGTCAATTTTTCAAAAGTGAGATTTATATATCATCTAAAAGCTGAATAAATAAGCTTTTCATCGATGTATGGTTTGTTATGATAGATGAGATACAACTATTTGAAAATCTGGAATCTGAGGGTGCAAAAACAAAAAATAAAAACAAAAATCAAAATATTGAGAAAATAACCTTTAATGTTGTCCAAATAAAGTTCTTAGCAATGCAGATTACTAATCAAAAATTAAGTTTAGATATATTTACAATAGGAAGTTTACAAAAAAATCTTCATGGAACATGATCTTTACTTAATGTCCTAATGATTTTTGGCATAAAAGAAAAATCGATTATTTTGACCCATACAATGTATTTTTGGCTATTGCTACTAGTTTTGTGGTCCAGGGTCACATATAATGAGTAAAAGGGCATTTGCAGCTAGTATGATGAGAAATGTTACCAGTATCAACACTTGTCTCATAAGTTGGTACTAATATTTAGTTTAAGAACTAGTAAAGTCAGAAAAGGTGCCAGCAATAATTGTAATATAGTGTACATACTAAATGTGGTTAATAATATTTACACAGTGGCTGCTTAGTGGGACACAATTATAGCTTGTTTGGAAATGATACAATTATATAAAAACTCTACATTTGATATTTATATGGATGTTTCTATGATCCGTGTATGATATAACACAGTTAAATGTATTTGATTGTCATTATTTGTCATTCTTAGGACAAAATGCAAAAAATCCCATGACTTGACATCAGCACATAATTCTGACCTCCTGGAGAAACATGATCTTCATGGCGTTGCAAGTGGAGAGTTGTTTCAACTTCTGCTTCAGAATGACCCCTCATTACTTCCAGAGGTCAATATCTATTAAACAGGTTTGCTAGTTATCTCATGATTCATTCAAATGACTCTTGGAAAGTCATGTCCGACTCTGGGCGGCATTTGAAGCTGACTTTAAAACATCTAAATTGTATAAACATTAACTTTTCACCCACATAAGCATGTCTCACTCTGCATAAGAAGGGAAGTAATTGCAGAAGTTGCTCAGACTTTTTCTGTGTTTAACCATATCTGCATCCTGTGTCCATTATTTGAATTTTTAAAGAAAGCATGCATTTTTGGGTGAACTGTTCCTTTAACATTATAATCTTCTTTTTATGTGTTATGTAATTTGCACATTATACGCCATGTGAGACTTTTTTTGCGATGTGTCTACTGTCTAGGTGTGCTTCCACTACAACAAGGGAAATGGCGAATATGGAAGTTGTAAATTTAAGACATCCTGTACCAACCTGCACCTCTGCCTGCACTTCCTGCAGGAGGACTGTAAGTTTGGAGCAGCTTGCAAAAGGGCCCACAGGTTCGATGCAAATGCTCAGAAAATCCTAAATGCCCGAGGGCTGAGTCCAGAAAACATGCGAAAACTCCACAGGCTTTACAAGAACAAGTTACTGATTGCTTCTTCAGCTTTCAAGAAGAGTGAGACAGGTGAATGAAAAAACGAGCCACTGATTGTGTTTGTTTTGTAATTTTGCACACATTATTTTGCACTGAAAAAAATATCTGTAGAATACTGCTGTGCATGTTTTGTTTTTCTCTTCCATGTCACATTCTGTTTTCTATGTGGACAGTAGCTCTACCTGCAGTGAAAGGACGCACCAGACACAAATCCAGTATCAGTGAAGCGGATCACAATGAAATCTGTCTCTTTTTCATACGCACAGGATGTAGTTTCAAAGGTGATGTCATTGAATAAGTTCTCAAGTTTGTGATTCATAATAGAAAATACATTTATGATGTATTTTTAAAAAACTGATTAACTCATTAACAAACTATTTTGAGAGCATAATTAGTTTTATAGTCTATAAATAAATTATACAGGTTATTTTGTGCTTAAAATATGTGAAATATATCAATGCTTTGAAATGTGGCACACCAGGCGACCTGAGTTTCAAGGTCTTTTTCCTGAGCCTGTTTCCCTTTTTCTACTTGGTTCCTGTCCCTCTTGCTCACTGTCCTATCTAATGAAGGCAAAATGCAAAAAAAAAAAAATATGACTATATATATATATATATATACACACACACACACACACACACACACACACACACACACACACAATAGTATATCAGTTATACTAAAACAACACTGCAACCAAGTTAATTTTGTTATAGGAGGGCATGGAGGGACAAAAACTGTGTTATCCAAAAATGGATGAGATACTCTTTAGGTTAAGCAAGAAATATTTGCTTAAGTGTGTATGTGTGTGTTTTAACATCCCATTATATGTGTTCCTCTAGACAAGTGTGTCCGTTTTCACCACCATCTACCCTATAAATGGCAGATATTACAGAAGGATGGGATTACGTGGGGTGACTTGCCAAATGAAGAGGAGATTGAGAAGGCGTACTGCAGTCCAGCTAATGTTCTGTGGTATAAATAAATCTTATATGAGTATATACTGGTATTTAAACGGGTTTTCTAATGACATTCATATTGAAAAATTAGTAGTATTTAGCTGGTCATGTGATCTCAATACATCTGCTCCTATGAGGAGGCCCACTTCATGTAAAACAAAATGTTTTTATTAGGTTATTGATGTGACGTGAGTGTACATGATTTTAAACTTTTTGTATTTGTATCTTTATATGAAAAACTTAACTTTATTATTGAGAAAAAAAACATTGTGCACAATTAAATATTTGCATTAGTATTAATTGTATAGTGGTTCGTCTAGCCTTTTAATGCCTTTTTTCTCCACCTGTTCTCCATATTGCAGTATTACAGAGAGCAGCACAGGGCATCAGGTAGTGGACTTTATGTCAATGACGTGTGGAGTGTCAGATGTGCGTCGGCTGTCCACAGCATCTTCTGTTACTAAACCTCCTCACTTCATTCTGACCACTGAATGGATCTGGTTCTGGAGGAATGACAAGGGAGGTTGGACAGAGTATGGCAAAGGGGTCAGTGACACATTTTCAACATAATACCTCTCAGAAGTGATTCTAAAACCGAAATTTAAGTTTTTCCACTTTGTATAATGCATTAAAGTAGTTTTAATGCATTAATTATGCCTTATAATGCACCATATAATGCATTGTACAATCTCATGAATAATGGTAACTACAGTTTACACATTATACCACTTATCAATTCATTGTTACACTGTGCATTTTAAATTTGGTTATTATTATTTACAACTAGATATAATGTATTATAACACGCATTATGAATAGTTATAATGCATTATACATAAAGGCTTTAAATAAAGCGCTACCAAATAAAAAATAATAATAATAAAAATAAAAAGTCAGTTAACTTTTAATTACATTTCACAGCAGTTATTGTTTGAATCTTACAGGAAGATCCTAAACTCATGGCGTCAGTCACTTCAGAAGATCTTGAGAAACATTACCTGGCTGACAGTGAAAAGGAAATTTCATTTACTTCACAGAACCATCAATACGTCCTCAGATTTAAAGGTACTTAGCAATGTTGGTGACTGTTAACTTTTTCTTTATTGAAATAAAGTATAGTAGATGAAAAACTTAAATGATCATTAGAAACTTACATTTAAGTTGAAAAATAAAAACTAAAAATAAAAATAAATTAAAGCTAAGTAGGAAAAAAAACAGTAAACAATGTCAAAAGCAGATTAAATTATTATGGTAAATCATTTTCAGAGATGTGCCAGCAAAATCTCAAGTACAAAACTGAAAGAGACGTTAGAAGGAGACCACGTTTTGTTTCTTCCCAGGATGTCAAAAGCGAAATCAAGGGGTTTGATATACTGTACCATTTGTCCATTACATTCACACATATTAAACATGATTTATCTGTTGTTCAGTGCACTTTAGCATATTGTGTTTTAATTAGAAGTGAGTCTTCAGAAAGCTCAGCATCTTCTTCCGTGGAAGTTCCACCTTACTGGGACAAAGGAGCTCTTGATAACTTCACCTACAAGGTACATGGTCCAATCACACTGAGGTCAAGTAGTTGTTAAACACTTTGGAAATAAATTCTATACTGTACTTAGGGTTATAGATGAAGATCAGTACTTCTACTCTAACTGCTCAGCAGTTTATCCAAAGCAACTTGCAAATGAGGAACATTGTTTAATACGTTTGTTGAAAAGCATCAGGCACCAACAGTCATCTGTAACATAACAATACTGAATTTATGAAATAAAACCAGTTTGTTTCCTCAGACTGTTCCTATGCAAAGCTCTTCCAAGGAATACCAAAGGGTGAGCTCAATGTTTAGTAGAACACTGCCCAGAAGCATCATTCACAGCATTGAAAGAGTGCAGAATCTCTCTCTCTGGAGGGTCTTTCAGTGGTGCGTCTTTTTCATAAACTATTTTTTTTTCATATAGTTTATTTGCACCAGACCATTACATACAGTACTTCAGCTATACTATATGTGTATCAGTCATATCCTTTTGATCTAAATGAATAAATGATGCAACTGTGTTCTCAGAACTAACTTGACTTTTCTGAGCCATTTTAGTGGGTGTATGAAGTCAGTTTCCCTCAAGATCACACAGATGTAGTTCAACACATTAACTATTAACATGTTCTATGAACAAATACCTAATCTGAACAATATAGCTATTTTTGTGTCATGTAATATGAATAATTAATATGAATTTATTAATATTTAATATGAATATTTATTATATTTAATTATAAATACATTATATAAAATGTATTTATTATGCAAACATAATAAAATATTGTTTAATATTAATATTCATATTAATAAGTATGGCTTAAGTACCCAAACATACTTTGTATAATGTACAATGTACACCTATTAATAAATATTTAAATTTTTAGCAGATAATAATTATTAGTAGTATTTTGATACGCTCTGATGATTGATCTGATTATTCCATTATACCATGTTTTTTTCTAGGCAAAAAGAACAGATGAATAAGAGAAATGGAGGGAGTGCAATTGACCAGCGCTACCTATTCCATGGTACAGATGAGTCTCTCATAGCAGCAATTTGTGAGCAAAACTTTGACTGGAGGATCTGTGGAAGTCACGGGACACTTTATGGGAAAGGTATTTACATATTTATATAAAAGTATTTACATATATATGTATAATAGTTCTTCACCATGTCATGTAGCCTACAATGAAAGAGTTATTATTGAATGTTTTCCCAGATATTGGACATTTTTGAATGTGTTTTTTTTATGTTTACAGGCAGCTATTTTGCCAGAGATGCTTCATACTCAGACAGATATGCAAAATCCAGGAACGGCAAGACCAAGAAGATGTTCGTGGCACTGGTACTGGTGGGAAACTTCACAAGGGGTAACACTACTTTACTCCGTCCTCCACAGAAACCCAACAGCCAAAGCTTTTATGACAGCTGTGTTGACAATGAGACTAACCCAGCCATTTTTGTTGTGTTCGAGAAATTCCAGGTCTATCCTGAGTACATCATTGAATACTCTTAATTTGTATAGTATCGAAATACAGTAGTCAACATTTCAAGTGGATCTAAACCTTTCGTCAAAGTTGTCCTAAATCCAAAACAATACCCGTTCTTGTCTTAGGACAACTTTGATGAACTTTTTTGATCCACTTCAAATGTTGACTACTATACTTGAATAAATTTCGAAGGTCTCCTTGTCTGCTTAGTTCTTGAAAGTCCTGTTACACAGACGATTTTTGTTAACATCACTGAACATAATCAAAATCTACAAATCTTGGGCATCTTCTTTCAAGTAAAAGTTTGTAGGCATTATGTAATGGGTAACTGTTTTATCATAATTAATTTTACTAATAAATCCTCTGTCACACTCCATTGTGCAGTAAAAATAAAAAATTGAAAGGATTTTATGTAGAGGTTTTTATGTATTAACTGCAGTGATGATATTTGCTTGCTGGCTATGGCACTGAAAAAAAAGGGTTTTAAGAAATTATTAATCAATTGTATAGTCAAAAGCTCACCACTAACTATTAATCAATAAATAATCAATTTTATTGCACTAGATTAAAGCACAGTATGAAAAGTAAATGATTTAGTTACACTTGTATGAATAATGAGCATTACTCATGCCCGTTTAATGTATTGTAATGTTGAATGAGGTGGATGGAATTAAAGCACTGATACTGTTACAAACTTTTATTTTCATTATTGTAAAAAAAAAAAAGAAAGAAACCGGTGAGGTTGGATCAAATCAGTGAGTTGAACTTGATTTTTTTATATAAATTCTATTTTTTACAATATAAATAATAATAATAATAATAATAATAATAATCGGATCAGCTGATTTAAAAAATGGCTACTTCTCTCATAAATGAGCTAAGAAAAACTAGGGTGGATGTCAACAACTTAAATAGCGTTCGGTCTGTTTGTCACACAAAGTTATCGTATGGCTTCAGAGAACTTTTGTGAAATATTGTGTAAGGTTCTATGTTGCATAAAGACATCCACTTTTTGTGTTTGTGCTAAGCAAATAACAACAAAAGTTAATTTCTGGGTGAACTAGCCCTTTAAATACATATCAGTCTCTCAGTTGGTATTTGACTTTGGACTTTTGCTTACTGTCCCCACCCATCACATTCTTGGACCTTTGGGAAAATGCTGATATGCAAAGTACAGCACAGCTTTAAACAATACAGTTTGACAAACAACTAGGAACGATTTGCAACATTTAATACCCGAAACAAAATCACAGATTAAGACACAGGCAAGAGGAAGAAGGACATTTACCAGGAAATCAAAGATAACAAATTCTCTAGTCATTGTGACCTCTAGTGGTTAAACTGAGAAGTGAAGTGACCACTTAAGTTTAGACTCTGTTCCACTTAACTGTCCAGCTCTCAAAGAGTTGTGCTTCTGTTAATCAAACCTCTAACAGCTCTGTGGTTTAAAGCTCCCAAAATCGTAAATCATTTATACATTCCTTTGACGTGTGAATTTAAGATGCTTGATATCAAAATGAAATGTGTAATTGAAGATAAATACATAAATTGTTTATCATTCAGAATATAAGGAATACTTTTGATATCAACTTATTTGAAAATGTAATCAGAGTTTATACAGTTCATACCCTGAGTAAACAATCACATTTCAGCACAATCTGTACACCCGAACTTTAAAACTCGCATCATTCTTGGACTTGCAGCTTAATGTAATATAAAGTGTATAAAATAACAGCGTAATCATCAGAAGTTCAAATGTCTCGCTGGCAATAAGGCAAGATGTGTCCAATCTCAGTTCCTTCTATCGAACCATTTACATCTAAATCAAAACTGATTTTCTTCTATATAGTTGGTTGTATTTACATTTAAGGGACTTATCACTGGCTTCAGGAACAAAATGAATGTGCATATGCGCTGTTTGTCTTTGAGTGGTTTCTTATAGTAATGATCATCACTCTATGTTGCTGATCTGAGGTGAGAAATATAACAGCAGCAAGAATAATATTCACAGTATGTACTAGAACAGGTGTTGTGTTCAACGTCTAATGCTTTTCTCATAAGTAAATTAATAGTGCTGAATTCAGTTTCATTTAAATGAGTTGCAAAGATACATTTGATTTAGTTGTTAGATGATTCCAGAACAAGAGTTTAGGTTTCTAAATAATTTGGTCAGAATTGATTGGAATCAGACTGTGGAGCTGACAACTAAAACTCCATCAGGACTCATCCTCAAAATTCTCCCTCTTGGTGATTTTGACCAAAATACCATTCTTGGGTCCGAGGGTGGTGTGCGACTTCAACTCCAGAGGAACCTGTGTGACAAACAGAAAATATAGACTGTACTTTTGTTTTATATCTCAGGAAACCTCCACATTTGTGGAAAACGGAATCTTCTTGGATACTAAAGTTGCAGTTTTTTAGTGTAACAATAACAAACCTCAGTGTCCTCGCAGGCCATCACGTTAAACCTCCTAAATATGTGAAGCAGAGCCATTTTAATCTCCATCTGGGCCAATCTCATGCCCACACAGCTGCGTGGCCCCGCTCCAAATGGCAGATACACAAATGGGTGCCGGCTAGCCTTGGCTTCTGGAGTGAACCTGAGACAAATACAGAGTTCATTGTAAGCACATCAGATGGGAGGCATGCAAACAAAATGGAGAAAGATGTGTGTACAGCTTGCTGAAAAATATCTATAGAACATCCTCAGAATAGATTTGAAATAACTAGAAGATATTCTGTGAGATACAGAGAATTCAAAATTTTAAGGTGAGCATGATGTTTTCAATATTTTTGATAACATTATGCTTAACAAGGCTGCATTTATTTAAAATACAGCAAAAAAAAGTCATGTGAAATATTACAATTCAAAATAACTGTTTCCTATAGTAATATATTTTAAAATGTAATTTATTCCTGTGATGTCAAAGCTGAATTTTAAGCAGCCATAACTGCAGTCTTACATGATCCTTCAGAAATCATTCTAATATGCTGATTTGATATCACGTATATATCTGAAACTCTTCTGCTTTGAAAGACCTAATTAAAAGACAGTATACCTCTCTGGGATGAATTTCTCAGGTTCGGTCCAGTGATCTGGGTCATAGTGAAGGTAACCTGCAGGGATTTCCAGAGATGATCCTTTAGGCAGAAGCTGGCCGTTCACCACAGTGTCTTGATCAACATCTCTTGCAACCCTGTGACGAAATCCAAAACCCACATGATATTCAAGATTCACTCTGGGAAAAAGTGCAATGCCATCCAACGCCCAAAAACATCTTGGTTTATTTCTAATAGATGTCTTTCCAAGTCATTAAACTCTAAAAATGTTTAAGAGCCATAATAGTGTTAATAATAGGATTCTTGCATGCTTGTGGTTAAACCGGTTATGAAGTAAGAGCTGTCATACCTGAACGCAGGTGGGTAGAGTCTGAGAGACTCGCATATAACCATATCTAAATACTTCAGCTCTTGGACATTGGTGTAATCTGCAGTCTCCTGAAACAGAGAATCAAACATATTAAAATGACAACACCAAGCCTGTACTAAAATATTTCTACAGTTACCACATATGGCCAGTAGGTAGCAGCACAGGAACATTAATCCATTCTTCTCAACATAAAATGGCTTTTAAAACACTGAAAAAAATCTAAACAAAGCCATCTTGTACTATATTTGTTTTATAGTTTTCTTTATGATCAATATTTTATAGTCTTTTGAAAATGAGCAGGTTGCAAATCAAATGAACTGTATGTAGCTATATAGATGCCTAAGAGCTGCCTAGAGTATCCTAAAATTATGTGTGTATATATATATACGTATATACACACACAAAAAAAGCCTTTGTTTGAACTGAAATACAAGCAGACACAGCCCAGTAGGCAGTGCTAAGCAGTCTATCACCGCATGGCTCTGTGAAAATAGGGGTCAGGCTGTGAGCACGCACCCGTTCAGGTTCTGCCCACATCCTCTGCCTCTGAGGCCCATAGACATGCAATGTGGGCATTATAAATGACTAGCTGCTCTCAAGTCACTCTGTTCCACCAGTAAAAGCATCCGTTGCACAGATGAGAGGATGCAGCGGGGCGAGAAATGGGGCAGATTCTGGCAAGCTGGATAAATCCTTAACAGGCGCCCACACACCCCTTATTGTCTGGCTACACTGTCAGCTCTTGTCGGGCGTCATTGTGGTTCCAGTATAGAGTGACATGGCAGTGATGAAAAACTGTGAGGGGCAGCACTTTGTCTCACTGCAGCAGACGAGGTGGTTTGGATGGTGTGCTATGTGATGTTCTTTGACAACAGACTCACCATGGACTGAGGATTTCTTAGATTTAAGACTGTAAAGTCTTGTAAGGGTTATTTCCCACAGAAGCTGTTTTTGTGTTCAAATGTACTGCTTTTAATTGTTTTTCTATTTAGACATGCACGTCATTCAAGAAGTTCAACTTTTATAAAGTCGTCACGAGACCCTGTGCTCTTTTTCTTTGTGCACCCTCACATTTTTTAACCAATGAATGTGTCTTAAAGGGATAGTTCACCCAAAAACGAAAATTCTGTCATTAATAATTCACCATCAACTCGCAAGACCTTCGTTCATTATTGGAAAACAAATGAAGATATTTTTGATGAAATCTGAGAGCTTTCTGACCCTTCATAGACAGCAATGTAACTGACAAGTTCAAGGCCCAGAAAGGTAGAAAGGACATCGATAAAATAATCCATGTGACATCAGTGGTTCAACCGTAATTTTATGAAGCTATGAGAATACTTTTTTGTGCGTAAAGAAAACAAAAATAACGACTTCGTTCAACAGTTCTTCTCTTCCGTGTCTTTCTCCGTTGCGCATTCACAAGAGTACCATGATGCCTACGTGTAGTACTGCTGACGCAAGAGCCGGCGTTCTGACGTAGAACACATATGTGCTGCGCCTTTTTTACAAGTAGAGGAATGCACATGCATGCGTCGTGGTACTGTCGTAAACACGTGTCGAAGTCTGACGCGGAAAAGAATTGCTGAATGAAGTCGTTTTGTTTTCTTTGCAAACAAAAAATATTCTCGTAGCCTTATAAAATTACGGTTGAACCACTGATGTCACATGGACCATTTTATCAGTGTCCTTACTACTTTTCTTGGCCTTGAAAGTGGTAGTTCCATTGCTGTCTATGGAGGGTCAGAAAGTTCTTGGATTTCATCAAAAATATCTTAAATTGTGTTCTGAATATAAACGGGTTTGGAATGACATGAGAGTGAGCAATTAATGACAGAATTTTCATTTTTGGTTGAACTGTCCCTTTAAAATGCAGCCATATTTACAGATAATTGCAAAATCCAATAATTTCACATCCACACAATCAGAAGTTTCATGTAAGGTTGAAATGTTCCCAACTTAGATTTTGCTTATGTTCGAGTTGGTCATGCAAAAAAGTGCATTCACATTTACGGGAAGCGAAAATCCAATCATTTCATATCTGCAGGAATTTTGCGTGAAGCTGAGAAATTTCCCAATGCAGATTTCACTTATGTTTGAGTTGCTCGTGTTGACCAACAGAAATGCATTGCTGCACTATTGACAATAGACAATGAATGTTTTTTGTGACTTAAATTAAATATCCTCTATATAAATTTACCACAGTAACCATATTTTGCACATAATTGCAATAGTTTGTGTTTAAAAAAAAAAAATCATTTTAAATGAAAAAGATTCTAAAAAGTAGTTTCTACGGTTTGAAGGAGTTAAAAGTCACTGCATGGTTGCTATGCTATTATACCATTCTGCTATTATAATCTCCAGATATGGCTAAGATCCCTTCTTAATTGTACATTAATGGGTTATTTGCTCAGTTTTATGGTAGTAAAGTAATAGCATATCTCTCTGTATCAACCTACATGATTTGAAATATCAATTATGTCTGTAGCACAAACTAGAAGTTATGTATAAGTCTAAACAACAGTAATAATGACGTTTACCTTCACAAGCTCTACTGACAATTGACTTAACTATGGTGACCATGGAGAATTTTTTAAGAATACCATGCTGCATGTCTAACATATTTTACTCTGACTCTCATCTCTGCCCAAAACTAAAATGCGATCAATATTTACTTTTCTGTGCCATTTGTTTCAGTATCAAAAGAGGCTTTTTTGATTCTTTTGGCACGGCTCTGTTATTTCAATCATTTCTTTGAGAGAATGTGAACTATTCACCGTATCGCTGCAGAAAGGACAGACCCTCTGTTTATTCTGACTCGCAGCCTCAAGTATAACTAAATTTAACTCCGCTGAATGCACACTGATGCCTCTAAAATCACAAAGCAAGGTCAGACGGCCCTGTAGACAAGCTAGCCAATTTTTCATGTCTCGGTTGAGTCTCTTTTTTCATTCTTTTTTATGCTTTCATCAAACAAACAAACAAAAGCCCAGCGCAAAGATTGATGTCTATGATAGACTGCGCACAGTGTTGCTATAATGCATGTATGATACCTTTCTGTATGAGCCTGAATGCTGCTTTATTAACAGCTAATCAGAGACTGCAGGCAATTTTGGTCTGAAGTGGTCAAAGAAGAGCTCAGATGAACCCAGTACAAATGAAAAAATATGTCAGGCAGGGCAAAATCGGTCCGCTTTCATCTTGCGAGCATATGGGGGGATATTTCTGGATTTTCTTAATAAGTGTCCAAAACCTTGTTTGTGGGCCAACACTTAGCTAAGCTACTGTAATATGATCACCCATCATAAAGCTCATGGTGAAGAAATAAGGCATTCTAGGACTAAAATATGGCAAAAGCAACTTCAATCCTTGTCTAAATATATTTAGAGTCCCCTCGCCCTCAAACACGTTGATTATTGGCCCTCTTTAGAGTTCAAGACGTGCTTCCAATGTTACCGTGTTTCTATATTCACAACAGACGCGCTCTGAATTTAATTGCATATTTGCTTGTTCTCATATGGCGACAACAAACACGTTCCGCTATGCAAGTAACCTAATGTATGCTCATTAAGTATATAAAAAAAATCACTTAAAAAGTAACAGAACATATCATTAAAATCCAAAGGGCCGTACCATTGGAATTAATAAAACAAGTAACGCGGTCTCCGCGGAAATGCTTTGACCTAAAAATACTCAAACGTTTCCTTCAAATTCATTTCAAAAGAGACAAAAAAAGCCTTGCCGTGTTCAAAGGAGCACCCTGCTAAAACAACTCATTTCCCTGCATATTTCTGTGCCCCTTGGTATTAATATCAGCCTCTTTTCAGCAAATGAGATTCATTTCTCTTGCGTGAGAGTGTGAAGTGTTCGCAGGCCTTGGAGCACAAGCAGCCTGCCTCTTCACGTCTGCCCGTCTCTCTTATTTATGCTTCTGCCTTCATTCACGTCATAGAGCAGACAGGCAATCAATCAGTTCTTGAATTTTAGACATTTAACCTCCTGTTTACGGATAGCTGCCCATGATATGTGTGCATGCGTATGTGATGGGAATTTTTTGCGTAACTGGATGAGCATATAGTCAACATTATATGAGTGGTCATCAAATGGTTTTGCTTCATGATGCAGATTTTACATTGCATGTCCAATGGAAACCCAGTACAGTAACAAAATCTTAAAAAAAATAAAAAAAAATAAAAGTAAAGTCCTTAAAAAACATTTTTATCATAATACCATGAAAAATTACAATATTTATTGTCAAAATACTGAACAGCACAACTGTTCAGTAACAATGTAACATTGATAATAAAAAGAAATGTTTCTTGTGCATCAAACCATCATATTGGAATGATTTCTGAAGGATCATGTGACACTGAAGACTGGAGAAATGGCTGCTGAAAATTTAGCTTGTCATCACATGAATAAAATACATTTTAAAATATTTTAAAATAAAAACTTATTTTAAATTGTAATAATATTTCTGTATTTTTAAAAAAAAAAATAATAAATAACTGCAACCTTGGTGAGCATAAGGGACTTTTTTTAAATACAGTAAAAAAATCTTACCAACCCCAAGCTTCTCAACGATGTCATATATCTTACAGTTAGATCCTAGTTATTTCAAGAATTTTTAGATATTTTATCCTTGTTGTGCATGGCCTTTTCAAATCCACAAGTTAAAAGCCACTTATTTACATTATATCACTTTTCCATTTTAGGCCCTTTGTAAATGTAGCCCTCCTGTTCTTTGGGAAAATGCAGGTTGAATAGTGCTTACAAGTTGGGAACGGCTGATGTGGTTCCTTATCTTACCCATCCCTCAAGGTTTCCACAGAAAGAGCTATTTATTGTTATTGATAGTGATGGAGACATGCGTGTTCAGACAGGAGATGCTCAAGGGTGCCATTACTGCATAAACACAATGAGTCTCATCTTGCATTGTCTTCTGATAGTGTGGAACAGGTGCAGATAGGCTGGAAAACCTATCGTGTTTCTAAAACCACAGATATTTGTGCATCATATCAGTGAATCTCAATGGCACATTCAAAACCAAAAAAGAACAGCAGCCGTTTTGTGAGAATTTAAAAAGCATGCTGAATTATAATCTTCATTCAGAGTCAGAGTAATTGCTTTTAATTTTCTGGCTTTCTCAAAGACATTCATTAATTTCCGAGCAATATATATAACAAAAATAGTGCTTCTCCATTCAGCAAAATTAACAAGTTTTTGGCAGTTTAGAATTGTAAATGGTAAAACTCGTGAATCAACACCTCCGGTTTCTTTGAAGCCCGTAAATCAGCCCCCTGCAGTGACTATTTCTTTGGCCAAATGGTTAATTAGGGAAGCTAATTGCAGGGAGTGTCACAGACATTGTGCTCTTATCAACTGGAGACAGCCTATGTCAGAAGACTGTGGGCCAGCTGTATGAATGATACAGTCCTGGCCAATGCCTGAACTGCAGAATGAAGGACAAACAATGGGCAAACTAATTAAAAATGCCTAATTAAAATCACCTGAGCAGAAAATCAGTACTTTGTCATGGTCTGAATAGTTGACAGAGGAGAATTTGTCCCAGCTCCAATCACAAGGCCTCTGCAGGCATGGAAAAGTCTGAAAATTAGACAATTTTGGCTGGCATATTGACGTATTTCTGAGTGAAACTGAAGATTCACAATAGACTGGATCATGGGAAGCGAGTGCTTCATATTAGAATGGATCCAGACCTGCATGTTGAGTTGTATGTGGAGGACTGCTCTCCTTCTGAAACACCACCAGCACTAAATTTTGAGGATGCTGTTTAACCAGAATGTGGAGACTGAAAGTCAAGTTCATCCTTGAGAACATCTCAACATATCCCAAAGGTAAAGCCTTCTTTGCTATTATACAACAGATAGTTTTGGCCACAGGATTTCAATTGTGAGGTTCACAACAAATAGCACTATATATGCAGTCAGCATTATTAAATATAAATTCATTTAGAAGTTTAATACAGCTTTAATTTTTTCGTAGGTTGTAATGTAATCCATTACATTACACATTTTAGGTAATATAATCTACTATACTATAATCTAGACTACCTTTTGATTACTTTTGACCTAACTTGTTTATCATACTGATTTAAATATAGGATAATATTGTACTGTATTGATATAACAATTCAAAGAAAAATAAAATATGACTTTTTTTGTAATAAATGTAATATTACATTTGAGTTGAATGAAAAGCTAATAATTAAATCATAAAAATATAAAATTAATAGATCATTTTAAAATAACATTCAAAATAAAACACAAAAAAACTTCATTTGTATATATATATATATATATATATATATATATATATATATATATATATATATACACACACACACACACACACACACACACGCATATAATGCTGCCACATACATTACAGCTCTATGGTTTTTGATGCAGTTGGGAGAAAAAAAAAAAACTACCTTCTGCAATTGAAAATAACATTCAAAATAAAACAATTACAAAAAAAACTGAATTTGTCTGTGTGTGTGTATGTATGTATGTATGTATATGTGTGTATGTGTATATATATATATATATATATATATATATATATATATATATATATATATATATATATATATATATAGATATATACGCGCACACACACACGCACACTACCACATACAGTATGTTGCCACATAAATTACAGCTCCATGGCTTTTGATGCAGTTGGGAGAAAAAAAAATCTACCTTCTGCAACACAATGGTGGAGAAACAAACAATAATAAAGCCACAGCAGATGGACCTAAATCTACACAAACCAAAAACTTAATGAAACACATTTTTGCAATAACACTGGCATTGTGGTCTGTGACGGTGCATCTGATTGGTTTGCTTTAAAGAATGAGGTTTCCGTGTACACTTCCTTTAATAATGCAACAGTTCAAATGGTTTGAACTGTTCCAGCCCAATGTTTAGAGAAGTGTCGAGAGAATTCAGACTGAAAATATCCAATCTATAGAAGGGAATGCTGGGTAGTGGTGCATCTCGGTTTCATCCACAGTGATTGGGCTCCATCAAGCTTGCACCCCAGCCTCAGGCCCCATTACGCTCCCCTTCACCGCTGCCCATTCGGCTAGGCCGTGAACCCACCGTGCGTCTCATCCATGTGCCTGATGCTCATTATGTTCTTCACATGGCCCTGCTGTGTGTGTCCGTGATAGAGCTATTATGGCCCAGCGCGGCCTTTGGAATTTAACACCCCCCCACCCCCACCGCCACCGCCACCGCAGACCTGGACACCTTTTATTCAATTTGACTCAATGTGCAGGAAAATACAGCTGTAATGGACAATCAAATGACGGGTCATGAGGCTCCCTGCCGCAAAAGCAATTATGAGGGGTTTTTGCCATCATGATTCTGCCAGGGAGTGCAGCTAAAATGTTCATTATGCTGGATGCAAATCCACACGCTTTCGGTCACCTTTGCCTCTGCCAGACAGGAATGCCTGCCTTCACTTATTATGCAAGCATTGCAGTCTATTAAATTATTCCACGTTTCTCAAGAGAGTACAGATTGTACCTCCATGGTTATTGAGGGTGATGTTGAGGACAGGTCATGATGGTTGACTAGTCGTGCAACAACCAACTATTTTTTTATACTGAAAAATATATACATTTTTTAAATGAAAATTATATTTGAGGAAATATTTGAAATTTATCATTGAGAATCATATTGGGGACAGGTCACGATGGTTAACTAGACGTCCAACAAGCGAATATATATATATATATATATATATATATATATGTATATATTTTACACTATCTATCTATCTATCTAGATAGATGAATTAATCAACCTTACTAGACCGACTAGACCTACCTGATCTCATGACGAAAACGTAACTGTGGAAACTTTTTCACAAAACACGAAATACATACCAATAAGTGCATATCACTGCAGTCTCCAACAGAAATTAACACTAGAGGCGGAAAAACATTGAGCACTTGCAACCTTTTGCATACACCTTTTCGTTTGCTTTCCAGATGTAACAAGTTTGCTCAGTAGCTCAGCCGGAAATTGGACTCAGGATGCGGAATCCTTGGGTACGAATCCCGTGAAAACCATGACTCATGATGAAAGAGCTGAAAGATGAGAGATCTAAAAGCAAGCTAAAACGGCATGCTTGCGTTTTTACATCACATTCGATTTTGTTCATACTGCAGAGTTGGTTTAGGTGTAGTGTAGATGTTACGTTATTTTAAAACGTCATGGAGCATTAGTGATATAGCACCACTCAATGGACATTTCAAGTCAGAACTGCGGTGACACTTACAAAACCAACATCACATAAAATGTACCATATGTACGTTCATTTGTTCCAGTGAAAAAACGAACACTCTTTTAGTGCCACTCAGTGGACATTTCACATCGAATATATCACGAAACATGGCGATATGTATTTTGCGTCTTGCAAAAAAGTTCCCACAGGTACGTTTTCGTCATGAGATCAGGTTGGACTAGTCGGTTATTTGGTGCGTGCCTAACTAATAAATACATACATTTTTAAAATAAATTAAATATAAAATGGGGTCAGTTGAACTCAAACCAGCTTAATTATACAAAACTTCCTAAACACTGATTTAAATCGTGAATTAGTAAAAATATGTATTTTAGCATATCCCTACATGCTATACAAATATGTATAATACATGTGTTTGAATTAAGCCTAACGATGGCAGGTAAATAATAAAGCACATTTTCATTGCCACAGTGTCTACGTCATTTGCATATCCCCCCAGAGTCCCAGCGAAGGTGGTTCTCAAACAATGGCAAGCATCCAATAGCTGTTGACATTCGACACACGCGTCAGGTTGAGGTGCAGCTGACTGCTGGAGGATTTGTTATGGTTGCTTAAATCAGGCACATTACAAGTCTCCTTCCTTCCAGTCCCAAGGGGCCTTACATATTCTCCGGCCCTTCTACAGTGGCAGCAGTGGTTTGATGGCTCCATCTGCTCCGTTCCATTACACATGCGGCGGAGATCGAAACGGCCGACACAAAGACCAAATAACAAACAAGGGAGTCATATCGCTCCTTTCACAGTATCAGTGTCATAACGACACAATGGAGGCATCTGTTTGGAGGAAACTTGGCGAAAGTGCCTCTTTATTCTGCACGATACAATGCTGGTTGATATGAAAACCCTGTTAGCTAACATAACAAGGGGCCTGATGAAGTGGACCGTGACTGTTTGTGCATGAATGCACATGCCTTATGTGTGTTTGTGTATGTGTGTCTGCTTGAGAAGTCATTTGGGACATGTAGAGCACTTGAAAAAGTACAGATGACCTGCTGCCTGTAGGTGGGACTGAAATATCTCAGTATGAGGACTCAGTTAGACGTATGCAGCCCCACGTAGCTCAATCCTTCTCCGCTTATACTGCCCAAGGGAGAGAAGGGAGCGGAAAGAGAAGAACGAGAGAGGGGGAATGTAAAACAAAGAGAAATCTTGATGCTCTCACTTTGCCCTTCCTATTCTGCGTCCAGAGGGGGTGTTTTTGTCTTTCTCTCTGCTCTCTTTAACCTGAAGCACAATAGGAACGTCAGGCATCACCTTAAGCAGTGGGTAGAGCAGAGACACGTACACACTTGTGCAAATTAATGTCTGATCTCAACATTTTCTTGGTGCGGTAGCAGTTTATAGAAACTTTAAAGCTGATGTCTGTAACATTTGAATGCTATTCCAGTTTAATGTGCAGATATTACTTTTAAAACTATTAAAAGAGTAGATTTTAGTTTGTAGCATTTTAGTTTTTTTATACTACTGTTCAGAAGTTTGAAGTTGGTGAGATTTTTGTAATGTTTTGTCTCTTATGCTCACCAAGGCTGCATTTATTTGAATAAAACTACACTAAAAACAGTAATATTGTTACAGTAAAACTGTTTTCTATGTTAATATATTTTAAAATGTAATTTATTTCTGTGATGCAAAGCTGAATTGTCAGCATCATTACTCCAGTCTTCAGTGTCACATGATCCTTCAGAAACCATACTAATGTGCTGATTTTGTGCTCAAGAAACATTTCTTATTATTATCAATATTGAAAAACATTGTGCTGATTATTATTTTTGTGAAAAAGAACAGCATTTATTTGAAAACTTTTGTAACGTAAATGTCTTTACTCTATTTTTTTAAAACAATTTAATGCATACTTCCTGAATAAAAGTATTAATTTTTACCAATAAATAAATAAATAAATAAATCTTACTGGCCTTACATCTTACAAGCTTTTTAATTGTTGTGTATTTTTTATTGATTTTATTTTATTTATTTATTTTTTACAAAATTGGCCATTAATCAGCTATCAGCCATAACATAATTTTGTAGTTTGTGGATAGTGGATAATAATGGAACATATCACGTGTTCACACAAGTTTTACTGGAAAACAGCTAATTATTTGAAATAGTGGGGAAAAACAAAAGTCAAGTGTTCAATTTGACTTGAGGTGACACTATCGAATTAATACACTAGATGGCAGAGTACATAAGTGTCAGCATATTGCTAAGCTAACACTGTGGAAATCTAATAAACACAAAAATACACCGTATATAGAAATGCTGGCTATAATAGTGCCTTTTTAATTTGTCTACATACTTTTTATTGATACTTTTAATATATTTTCTCAAGCTCTGTCATCTTAGATTCCTTTTTTAATTGAGCTTTGCATTCTGGCATCATATAAGTGATGCTGTCTCGTAATATGGCCAAAACAAGACATCAGAACAAGTGCACTTACAGAATCCTTAAAATGCACTCTAGGTAGGCAGCTAAAGACTATTTTAGCCTCTCTCTCCATCTACTGTTCTCTTCATGGATCTGCTCACATGACGCATTAAAATAAAAGATAAAAGACGACACAAACAGAGTAAACCATGCTAGGAACACAAGAACTCTATTTGCGCTCATTCAAGTAAGCAGTGTATACATAATTTCCTAAATTCCAAATCCGAGAGGCGACTCTGTTGCATTAGCAATGAGAGAGCCAAAAGCCACATCAATGGGAACCGACAGATACAGCGCTGTGGTTCCGGAAGGATCAA
Source organism: Spinibarbus caldwelli (assembly GCA_039654775.1). Taxonomy (NCBI): domain Eukaryota; kingdom Metazoa; phylum Chordata; class Actinopteri; order Cypriniformes; family Cyprinidae; genus Spinibarbus; species Spinibarbus caldwelli. Next base: position 8,022,379 of record CM077239.1, on the reverse strand, counting down.
AGGCTGTGTTATTGAATTTAGCGGGGGAGAATCAAGCTCTTTATTCAGGTTGGAGCGCTATCAGGGAGGGGAGAGGAGCCCATCACTGTTCTGAATGAGGGAAAGAGCCGCCTGGAGGCCGAGCCTCAGAGGAACGTCACCAATGAATTATTCACAGATAGGAAAGGCTAGTTACCGGCTGCTCTCCATCCCTCTATTTCCTCCTTTTGCCATCTTTCTTTGCTATTTTCACCGTGTCTCTGTGCTTTCACAGCATTCTGTATGTGATTTCCTCTTTTACTCCTCATTATTTCCATCTTTGTCACAGGTGCTGAATTGTGTATTATGATTCTGAACACACACACATGCTCTCTGGATTTTCATTCTCTCTCTTTCTTTCTAACAACACACTCTGATGACCACATTATTAAAAGAATAGCTCACGCAAAAATTCATTCCGTCATTTCACTCACCCTTATCATGTCGCATATAACAGACTTCAAAAAGGACACAAAGGCACCATAAAAGTGCTTTTAAAAGTCCATATGACTCTTGAACTATATTCCAAGTCTTACCCAGTCATATGGTAGCTTGAGATTGATAGATTGAGATCTAAATTGCCTAAATTCGCTATCATATAACTTCAGAAGTCTTGGAATGCAGTGCATTGGTTGTATAGACCTTTTTTTTTTTTTTTTTTTGGTGCTTTTGTGTCCTTTTTCAGTACAAATTTTTCCATGGATAAAAAAAAGTCATAAAGGTTTAGAATGACATGAGGGTGAGTAACATGACAAGAGAACAATTTTCATTTTTGTGTGTCTTCTATATGTACAATTTTCTGCATCTTTTATTTCCACTAATCAGTAACTTTTACATCAGCAGTTACATATTTTTTTTATTGTATTATGACCATGAAATTTCATTATATTTATGACAACTGGGAGATGCCATAAAAAGTAATGCTTCAGTGTAAATATAAATCTACGGTTGAAAAGTTTCTGGTCAGTAAGATGTATAATTTATTTATTTATTTTTTGGAAATCATTTAATTATCCAGCTAGGATACATTAAATTGATTAATTGACAGTTAAGACATTCATAATGTTACAAAAGACTTCTATTTCAAATAAATGCTTGCTTCTGAACTTTCTATTCATTAGAAAATTGTAAAACAAAATCATTGTGCTCATAAAAATATTAAACAGCACAACTGTTTTCAACATGTAATAACTAGTAATAATAAATGTTTCTCAAGCAGCAAATCAGCATATTAGAATGATTTTTTTTAAGATCATGTGACCCTAAAGACTGGAGTAATACTGCTTTTTTTGTAAATTATATTACAATAGAAACATTACTTTAAATGTACTTTTAAATAAACTTAATATTATTTTTATATGTTAATATTTTAAATTTAAAATAGTTCATATTAAGGCTTTTACTGAATTTTGATCAAATAAATGCATTAAATATGACCCAAACATGTTTTCACCCAGTTTTATCTCTTGTCCTGAAAAAGTAGAGAAAGAGAGGAAAAAAAACTTGTATTTGCCATCTTCCATCCTTCATCTCTACCTCTTTCCCTCTCTTTCTCCGTGGGAGAGGTCTTAGCTGGAAACATGTAATTTTGCTCAGTTTCTGGCCTCTTTGCCCCCGTCTCCCACCTCTGGATGACTCATTAGGTAGTGCTCCGCTTCAGCTCCCTGTTATTTATGCAGATAAAAAAGGCAAATTAATGACGGGCACCCGGGGAGGCACCACACAGCCCGGGAAGGGAAAATGAAAGGCTAGAATGGCAGATAAAATGTGTGCAGCCGGTGACACGTTCGCCAAGTCAGTCGAGCGAAGCATTTACATGTTTGCCACTGAAACTGTCCCAGTGGTAAAAATCAAACTGGCAAATTGATGACAGTAATTCCAGAATTCACCCTTGACATATAGTTTGTTAAGGTCATGAGTGCGTAAGCGAGAACTGGTCATTTATCTCAGTCACCTCCATGGATTTTTAAAGGGATAGTTCACAAAAAATGAATGTCTAAGCTACTCTTTTCCAGTGAATGAAAAAGAGCATAAACAAACAATAAATGTGACCCTGGAGCACAAAACCAGTCTTAAGTAGCACGGGTATATTTGCAGCAATAGCCAAAAATACATTGCATGGGTCAAAATTATCGATTTTTCTTTTATGCCAAAAATCATTTGGGTATTAAGTAAAGATCATGTTCCATGAAGATATTTTGTAAATTTCCTACTGTAAATATATCAAAACTTAATTTTTGATTAGTAATATGTATTGCAAAGAACTTTTATTTGAACAACTTTAAAGGAGATTTTCTCAATATTTAGATTTTTTTTAAGCACCCTCAGGTTTCAGATTTTCAAATAGTTGTATCTCGGCCAAATATTGTCCTATCCTAACAAACCTACATCAATGGAAAGCTTATTTATTCAGCTTTCCAATGATGTAAAAATTGATTTTGTGGTCCAGGGTCACAAATACAGACTTGTGCACTATATACTAGGTATTCACAAACCTTATAATAGATCTGATCTGATAGATTCACTTGTCCTAACTTTAAAACCTCATTTGCATTTCAGTACAGTCAAACACATCATTGTTTATGAGATATCAAATCTGGTGTGACTGGTCTTGATGCATCATTTTTTTTTATTTTTTATCAAATGATACTTGATAGCTACACAATGGTTCCAAAAGGGGGTTTTCACAGCAGTGCCATAGAAGAACTACATATGGGTTTCCCAAACAGTTCTTAAAAGGACCAATTTTTATAACATTTTAATAATCTGAAGAATCTTTTTTCCACTTGAAAGAAACCTTCTGTGCAATGGAATGTTCTATGGATGTTAAAGGTTCTTCATGGAACCACTGATGCCAATAAAGAACCTTTACTTTTAAGATCATATAGAACAGAGAACATGTTTAATTTCTGCAGAAGAAAACGTCACACAGATTTAGAATGTGATTTAAGGATCATTTTTCGTAGAACTATCCCTATTTTGCATCTTAAGTGAGCTTTAAATTAGTTTTAGATTTGTTAAATATGATTTCCCACCAGAAACAGTTTGCGGCTCTCAGGTAAACACCTTCGGCGTTGCACTGAAGTGGTTACACTCTAGTGCATTTTAGCACAAAACACTTTCAGCGCCATCATGCAGGGCGTGTGAGGAGAGTGACATTTGAGAAGCTTTTTAGAGCGAAACTGAGAGCGGCACGCACACGGTGAGGGGCGTTTAGAGAATAAAACCATTCTGAAGGAGGAGCCGAAGACACTTTCTCTCTAGGCTGAACACGAGAGCGCTGATAGACATTATAACAGTGGGCTAGATGAGACTGACCTTCAGTATACACCGGGCCAGATGTCTTTGTGGATGGATCCCCAGTTGCTTTATATAAAGAGAGTATTAAGTTATTGCCGGCTGTACAGTTGACTTAAGACGCGAGGCGTCACGAGACAAGGCCAAGGCTGAGCTTGAGTTTTATTGTGCTGCTTGTAATGCTCACTGCTTTTATAACTTCTATCATAAGCTCTTTTATTTGAAAACTTCATGGCAAGTGGGTTTATAAACAGCTCTCCGGTTTATTTTCCATGCCGGGAATCCTGTCAGCTAACTTCAAAATGTAAAGTACGACGAGTTAGCATGATGTGCTCTTTGCCAGATGCATTGCATAAGAAAACCATCAAATAAATGATGCATTATCGTGAGAAATCCCTCAGACCGTATTTTTTAGACTAACAGGTCTATGGTAAAATAAAGAAAAACACACTCATATTTTTTTCTATTTTTCTAGGATACATTTGACTCTAACATAATACGCTGGCACGCATGTCTCTACACAATCTACAGAACTTAAGATAAACGATCCCCCTAAAAGCTCCGCAGAACATTCATTGACTCTGAAAAAGACCCCGACTTCCAGAGAGGAGAAATTGGAAGTGGAAAGAGAGTGCTTAAATTGAAAGAGAAGCAGAGGGGGGAGAATGATGAAGAATGAGCGAATGAGATGAAAGAGTAGACAGAAGGACACAGAGCTGAACTAATGCCGCGTTTGATCCCTTTCTCCGGTGGGCGGCTGCCAGGCCCCAGCTGCAGGTATCAAGATTCAAGAGATGCAGGTTCATGAAGACGCTGTTTAAATGTACGCCATCAGAGAGAAAGCAAAGACATGAGAGCTCTTAAAATACATCATGAAATAAGAAAGACTGTGGCTGACGGATATGACAGATGCCAAAATGAAAACAGGTTTCTATGATTTCTGTATGTTGAAATGGTGGTTGTTGGCACACAATGCTAGCATCACGGTTGAATTATTGACAAAAACTGACCAAAAAAAAAAATTAATTTTAGTAATATTGCTTTTTAAATATTGACTACATTTTAAAAGAAATTTCAGTCAAAAGCATAGTCTAAAATATGGTGTAACACAAATTAACACTGACGATGATGTTGTCAAATGGATCCCCTTTCACACGGATCCGTGAAAATTACAAAAACGCTGTATTATGCATGCCAGGACAGTAGTCACTTTGTAAAGAATCACTATGCACCTGCAAACATACCTATAATCTGAACACAACATGTATGTGCATGACGTTGGGTGGGCGATATGACCAAAATCTTATCATGACATGAGTCATTTTATTTCACGGTAACGATATATATCACAATTATTTTAGTTATTTTTGCTTTAAAAACTACAGTAGAACAAATAAATAAGAAATGCTACATACATTGTATAAAGTAATGAAATGTATAAAAACATTGCATATTCTTCACTGTGTAAATTAAATATATATTTCTTCTTATTAAAGTTACAAAAGTGATGTACCTGTCACTTTAGGAGCTGCCCGGATCTAATATACTGTTACACATGTGTTTCTTTCTCAGCTGTTTGCTTTCACTTAAGACCTAAATTATAGTATTTATGAGGATACTTGCAAAGATGGGCATTCTGACACATACAAGTGTGTGTATTTAACTGTTCAAAGCCTATAAATAAAATAGTGAAATGAGTTCTCTTTCGCTGCTGATTGAATTTCAACGGCTTAAAATCACTTGTTTTTAAATCGCAATGCTTAAAAACGTGTGCAAACGATAAGTTTCATGAACACGTAGCACAGCAACCTTGCGGGAGCATTACACATGATAGCGTTACACGTGATAGCGTTACACGTGATAGCGTTACCGTGATAGAGACGACAGTCCAAAATCTACCTGCTCACAAATTTCTACCGGTTAATCGTGTCTACCGGTATATCACCCACCCCTACATGACGTCGCCGTTTTCACAAATTTTTCGTAGTTTACATAGAGACGATAACAGTATCATTTACAAAAACTCTGAAACCTGTTTTCAAAAGTTTGCATTTAAGGCCCTCATAATGCCATTTTTTGTGTAAATGAATGGCCAAAACGCATACGTTTTCCTTTTTTAGTTGAAAATGGTGCAGTGTACAAATCATGTTAAATGTAAATAAATAAATTATCATAAAATAAAAACACTCAAAATAAAACTCAAAACATGCAAATCTCAGGGTTACTTTGAGTGAATATTTTAAGTTTAAGAATCCCTGCTCCAAGATATTTTGGTAAACTGGATTGAGAATTGCAATTTATTTATTTATTTACCAACCATTATGTCATCCGGCAAAAAAACATCAAATCTGTTAGAAAAATAATAGCACATCTTTTTGCAACAAGTCGAATGATTTGACGTATTGTTCATGCTTGTTGCACAAATGTGGGATAAGTTATGCACTGAAGTTTTTTACTTATGGTTAGCAATGCGTTTAAATCCCTTAAACCGTAAGTATAAGCAATAACAAGTCTTAGTAAACACCTATAAATATTGAGTATATTCTCTCCACTCCGTTATTCTCCTGTCTAGCAGTTTATTTCACGCACACACATTTAATACACTCTTTATTTTCACGGATTTCATTAAAACCGTATTATGTAGAATCTTGCAAAGTGTTTTGTTTGAGACAGTAGAAGCTCAGACTGTAGGGAAGAGTGATCCCTTGAGATAAGGGGGAACAAACATGAAAAAGCAACGTAAGAGAGCCAGAATCATCCCCCCAATAACATCCGCTGATTTAGAGGCTCTTCTTCTGACCCTCCTCCTCATCACCATCCAGCCTCTCCAGTGCTTTGCAGCATAGATTACGAGGTTTCAGACAATCAATCAAGAATTCCTCTCCGTGTCTCTCATGAGTATGCACAAACATCAGACATCAAATCAGCAGAACCACCATCACTGCAAACCGAGAGAGTAAATTATCTAAGCAGATATATTGCAAACTGAGTGCTTATACAAGCCCCTATAACTATAACAGTGCTGCAGCTTTTCTGAATTGTTTAAATGTAACCCATCTGGATGTCTTTCTATTTATTTAGTGGTCTTTGCTAAAAAAAAAAAAAGTATTACTATACTTAGTGTTAAGGATTTAAACAAACCCCTAACCCTAAATATTAACACGTTTTTTAGCTTGTTGAGAAGAGCTGTAATGTTAGTTTTTGTAGGCCTTCCCTAGATTTACATCTTTGGTATGTAAATTACATTAATTACATGGATAATATATTGAAAATATGGTAACACTTTAGTATAGAGACCAATAGTCGCTTATTAGCATGCGTATTACTAGCATATTGGCTGTTTATTAGTACTTATAAAGCACATATTCAGCATGACCATATTCTACATCCCTAATTCTACCCAATACCTAAACTTAACAACTACTACCTTACTAACTATTAATAAGCAGTAATTAGGAGTTTATTGAGGGAAAAGTCACAGTTAATAGTTAGTTAATAGTGAGAACTGGACCTTAAAATAAAGTGTGACTGAAAATATTTAATTTCTAAGTTTAAAAATTTATTTGATTTTTTTAATTAAATTTTTAAATTTGTAAGTTTGTAAGTCGCTTTGGATGAAAGCGTTAAAGCGTGCTAAATGAATAAATGTAAATATAAATTTCTATTACACTGACACAAGTTTCACAATATTCTTTTTCTACCTATCATTAAGAATATTGTTAGATGTATAAACCTGAAAACAACAACATTACAACTATGAATATTAATACAATGAATTAACTGTCAAATTCAATCAGTTTTAACAGTTTTTAACATTTTTACACCATTTTTCTCTGAACTTTTTACGGACCCCCGCACCTTCTTGTGGACCCCAGTTTGAAAACCCAAGCTTTATGGTATAACCTACCCATTATGCCCGCATAGATGAAGCCCACCCATAAAACACTTGTTTCCAGCCCTGTAAATTTAATCAACGGTCCTGACAGTAAATGGTTTCTGAGAAATGCGCCGGCTCGTGTAGACCTTCAAAACTAACGAGAAACAACAATCCAACCCACTAAAGAGCAGAGAATGCATCATACAGAGATGGAGAACAAAGACAAAATATTTCAAAAAAGCATTTTCTGACTCATAACAACATTAATGGGCACCCACAGCAGAACTAATATGACAAAAGACCTTTGAGAAAAAATTGAAGAGAATGTCAGTTATTCCTAGTTATTTGTGCACAGAATGAAATAAAAAAGCATTCTCAAAATAAGAAAGAAAGAAATGTTGGTTCTCAAATATTTAAATCCTGACTCACATGTCTGCTGAAGAATTCATCCACTTCCTCTTGGAGTTTTTTCTGGCACTCTGGATGGATCGCTAACAGGTAGCATGCGAATGCTAGCGTGTTGCTGCTTGTCTCGTAGCCTGCCAACAGGAAGATGAAGGACTGACCGACAATCTCATCCTCCGTCATCATTCTTTTCTGCTGGGTGCGCTTGGTGGACTCTTTTCCAGGTCCATGTTCCTGTCCGTTGTCTATTCCTTGTTCGGTGCAAGCCTGTTCATCGGCATCATTGACCACATCAAAGTGCTCCAAAGACAAATACTTGCTGCTGGCCCTGACATCCAGCATCAGCTGCAGGAAGTCTCGCCTCCGCTGTAGACAAGCAGATCATGAACATGGGTGGTTGATACTGAGGAATGATTCATTAATTTGTTCGTTCACACCCATACCTGTTCTGGGGGAAGATCATCTCTCTGTTTAATCATCTTCTGAATACATTTGATAAAAAAGCTGTTCATCTCATCTCTTGATTTATTAGGAAGGAGACCAGCAAGAGGCTGAAGCAGAAATGGAAACGCCACTACAGCAAAACCCGGAAAAAACGACATAGTCAGAAAACTGCACTTTTTTTTTCTCTTACTCGTATAATAAATATGCTAATCTCAATATCAGCATAATGAAAATTAGCTTCATATTATCATCAGTCGGAAGCACTTTCCAAGCTGTGATATCCATTGTACAATAATGAGACCGAAATGAACGTTGCCTGGATGTGATGGTGGTTGAACGTACTGAAGAATATCATGAGGGGATTGAAGAAGGTGAAAGCAAAGAACTTGGAGGCGTGGTGCACAAAAGGGTCATCGGGATTGTTTTGAGAGTCCACCTGCGTACCAAACGCCACACTGGCAATTACATCCATCGTGAAGCAGCCGAAACACCTGCAAAACAAACATGTTTTATATTATTACGAGATCAGATAAACAGATGTACACATATATGCTCAAAGAAACTCGTACTTGTGGATGTTGAAGCTGTTACTGGACTCTGCATGGCTCTTCAGGTTTCTCATTAACGTCTCTGTGGCCGTTTTGATGAGGGGAACCATCTGCAAAGAGAGTATTGTGCCCACACAGATATCAGAATCAGTAAACACCACAAACCAATGCAAAGGAGTTAGATTACAACAAATTGCTGATAACAAGGAATAAATGCAGTCTAATGCGTCCTTCTAAAAAAAACCCAAAACAAATAATGAAAATGGCTTGTGCGGACAGGTTTGGTCGGATGTAAAGCGGTAGGCTCTGTTTATGGCATCATTTCTTTTCCCACATTCGTTCTGAAAAGTAGAGGGGAAACAGCTATGAGGCAAGTCCATTAGGCTTTTGATCCCTGAGAACATGACCAATGGGAAAAGGCTCAATTTTATGATCTCAAGAAATGACTGATTAATTAATTTATATATTTATTAAGAACGAACCACAAAACAGTTCAATGAACTATTGGGTTTCCAATAGTTACTATTAGAAACCCAAAGAAAGAAAGAAAGAAAAATTACTGACTCCAAACTTTTGAACAGTAGTGTATATTGTAACTCAAGATTTCTATTTTGAAAAAAATACTGTCCTTTTTCATTTTTTATTCATAAATGAATCCTGAAAAAAGTATCACAGGTTCCAAACAAATATGAAGCAGAACAACTGTTTCCAACATTGAGAAAAAAAAAAAAAAAATCAGCATATTAGAGTGATTTCTGAAGGATCACGTGACTGGAGTAATGGTTTATGAAAATTCAGCTTTGCTTTACAAGAATATATTACATTTTAAAGTATATTAAAATAGAAACTTATTTTAAATTGCAATACCATTTCACAAAACTGCATTTTTTCTCTATTTTTGTTTAAATAAATACAGCCTTGATGTTACTGCTAAAATCTTACTGATCCCAAACTTTTGAATGGTAGTGTGTGTGTGTGTATGTATATATATATATATATATATATATATATATATATATAAAATATCATTTAAATTTAAATTGAAAAGAATCATGAACAAATCTTCCATGTTGTGATTGTACATATTGCATATTACATATTGTACATTCAAGTGTAATGGATTAGAAAACAGAAAAAAATGGAGGACAGGGACTTGGTTCTACAGTGGGTACGGAAAGTATTCAGACCCCCTTAAATTTTTCACTCTTTGTTATATTGCAGCCATTTGCTAAAATCATTTAAGTTAATTTTTTTTTTCCTCATTAATGTACACACAGCACCCCATATTGACAGAAAAACACAGAATTGTTGACATTTTTGCAGATTTATTAAAAAAGAAAAACTGAAATATCACATGGTCCTAAGTATTCAGACCCTTTGCTGTGACACTCATTTATTTAACTCAGGTGCTGTCCATTTCTTCTGATCATCCTTGAGATGGTTCTACACCTTCATTTGAGTCCAGCTGTGTTTGATTATACTGATTGGACTTGATTAGGAAAGCCACACACCTGTCTATATAAGACCTTACAGCTCACAGTGCATGTCAGAGCAAATGAGAATCATGAGGTCAAAGGAACTGCCTGAAGAGCTCAGAGACAGAATTGTGGCAAGGCACAGACCTGGCCAAGGTTACAAAAAAATTTCTGCTGCACTTAAGGTTCCTAAGAGCACAGTGGGCTCCATAATCCTTAAATGGAAGACGTTTGGGACGACCAGAACCCTTCCTAGAGCTGGCCGTCTGGCCAAACTGAGCTATCGGGGGAGAAGAGCCTTGGTGAGAGAGGTAAAGAAGAACCCAAAGATCACTGTGGCTGAGCTCCAGAGATCCAGTCGGGAGATGGGAGAAAGTTGTAGAAAGTCAACAATCACTGCAGCCCTCCACCAGTCGGGGCTTTATGGCAGAGCGGCCCGACGGAAGCCTCTCCTCAGTGCAAGACACATGAAAGCCCGCATGAAGGACTCCAAGATGGTGAGAAATAAGATTCTCTGGTCTGATGAGACCAAGATAGAACTTTTTGGCCTTAATTCTAAGCGGTATGTGTGGAGAAAACCAGGCACTGCTCATCACCTGTCCAATACAGTCCCAACAGTGAAGCATGGTGGTGGCAGCATCATGCTGTGGGGGTGTTTTTCAGCTGCAGGGACAGGACGACTGGTTGCAATCCAGGGTAAGATGAATGCGGCCAAGTACAGGGATATCCTGGACGAAAACATTCTCCAGAGTGCTCAGGACCTCAGACTGGGCCGAAGGTTTACCTTCCAACAAGACAATGACCCTAAGCACACAGATAAAATAACGAAGGAGTGGCTTCACAACAACTCCGTGACTGTTCTTGAATGGCCCAGCCAGAGCCCTGACTTAAACCCAATTGAGCATCTCTGGAGAGACCTAAAAATGGCTGTTTACCATCCAACCTGACAGAACTGGAGAGGATCTGCAAGGAGGAATGGCAGAGGATCCCCAAATCCAGGTGTGAAAAACTTGTTGCATCTTTCCCAAAAAGACTCATGGCTGTATTAGATCAAAAGGGTGCTTCTACTAAATACTGAGCAAAGGGTCTGAATACTTAGGACCATGTGATATTTCAGTTTTTCTTTTTTAATAAATCTGCAAAAATGTCAACAATTCTGTGTTATTCTATCAATATGGGGTGCTGTGTGTACATTGAGGAAAAAAAATGAACAAATGATTTTAGCAAATGGCTGCAATATAAAAAAGAGTGAAAAATTTAAGGGGGTCTGAATACTTTCCGTACTCACTGTATCTGTTGGTTGTTGACTGGATTTGATGAATTCAAAATGATTTGCAGGCATGCTGAACATATTCATAATGTATTTCATTGTATGTACATGTAGCTCCAAAGAACTAAGAATACCATGGTAAAATTTGTGCATGTGCATATAGCAAATATGCATTGCAGCATCTTCAATAACATTTAAAATCTTGAGGACATTTTTAATAATAACTCCTCCTAAAACATTTTCACATCTATTCAAAATGTATTTCTTTGTAAGAAGCTGAAAGAACCGACTACACAGCTTGGCCTGTTTAGTTTGGTCTATTCATTCACGAGCAGAAGACCAGAAATGACACAAAGGGCTCGAGACAGATTAAACTACTCTAGACGCACGATCCTTAGAACTGCACTTCTTCACACCTCTGTATCTCAGTGAGATGAGAGGTTGTCCATGCTCTGTGTTCAAGGCTATGGCTTTCCTCTCTGACACCCATGACTGCAGCCGTGATAAGCCAGCAGCTCTTACAAGACCTATTGATCCTGTCTGCTTAGGAGGAGAGAGCGAGAGAAAGAAAGAGATACAGGACTAGTCTGTATAAGAGGAAAGAGGGATGGAGAGAAAGATATAGGAAGCAAGAGGACTGTAAGAAAGAAAAGATGTGATGTAAAGGCTGTTCTATCCAGATCAAGCCAGTGATACCAATTCAGCATTCAATTACTATGCCAAATATGATTATCATCTAGTTTTCTCATCAATTCTGTCTTATAGTTACTGAGCTAATAGACTACTTTACACCAGCGTGAATTTCCATGCTGCTAGGGCAGGTTATACAGGTGAATTGAATGTAGGTAGTAAAGCTAATCTAATTTTTCCCACGGTGAAGTTAGTTGAACAAGTTTTGTTGGTTATATTAAACTAGCATTATGGCATCTTATGCAAGAAACCAACAATCAAAACAACTGATTCTAATAGATTTTTGTTAGCATGTGGCTAAGTTAACACTATAAGCATAACAATACATGTACACACATATTGACTACAATAAACCCTTTTTTTAAATAGACAACTGTTTTCAACATTGATAATAATAATATTATTTTTTGAGCAGCAAATCAGCATATTAGAATGATTTTTGAAGGATCATGTGACACTGAAGACTTGAGTATAATGGCTACTGAAAATTCAGCTTTGCTATCACACCAATAAATTACATTTTAAAATAGACTTTATTATTACAAATTGTAATAATATTAGTAAGTAAAATATTTCACAATATTATGGTTTATACTTTATTTTGATCAAATAAATGCAGATTTGGTGAGACTTTATCCAAAACCAACCCCCAGATTTCTGAACTGAAATGAAAACTGAACCATGGTTTTACTACAAATAAAACCAAAACAAAAAAACATGGTTACTATAGTTAAACCATGGTAAACCCGTGGTATTTGTAGTACAAATGGTAACCAATATGAAAAAAACAAAAAACATGGTTGCTGCACTTTTACAATAATAAAACCATGGTACATGCAATTACCAGCAATGTACTTGCAGGTTTAAGTAGATGCAATGCTACTTAAGATTTCCAACTTTTTGGAATAGTCTTCATTTCTATAGACACACAATCCCTTAAAAAAAAAAAACACTGTCTATGTAGGCAGCTCAGTACAAGTTTTGAAACACATTTAAATGATTTCCAGTCTTGATTTCCTCACAAACATGGGATTTCCAGCATTTTGCATGTATTTTAGACTACAGAGCATTAGTTCCTTGAAGTCCTACAAATGTAACTAAATTATATCTATATATTGTCTAAGGAAAAGCTTTGTTGTTCAACACATTTTGTATTCACCAGTGGTCAAGTTATCTCAGTTTTACTGGAACAAATTACATCTCCGTGAGGCCTTACTTGGTGGTAAATAAGATGAATAGGTGTGTGTGCGTGCATGTGTGTGTTTGTTGATGCATATTGACAGGCAGGCAGATGAAGACGACTGGAAGGGCTGATGGAGAACGACAGGATTGGTGTCTACTGTCTCTTTCTAGCGCTACACCACAGCTAATGAAAATCAATACAGGCAGCAAGTGCATGCCTACACTTTTGCACAACTTGGAGCTCAGTTATACATTAAACATTCAGGCTCAAGCTGAATGTTGATCCCGATTATATTTCACATAAAATCCTCCGCCAAATGCAGCTAATATTTAACAGTGGAATGTCTCGATACTGTGGGTTTTAAAATGCAAACATGATGGCTTTGTTTACTGTAATTAAGTTAATGGACGTGCTTTAAGACGCAGCTCCGGGACTTGGATTAGAGCAGACTGTAAAGACGTTTATGAGCTCATTAGAAGTTTGTGTCTTTGCCACTGTGCAGTATTTCTCTCCCACACTGTGTTCAGAGATGATGGATTGAGAGTGATGTGTGCGGATTTCTCCTGAATGATGTCACACCGTGCCGAATTTAGCTTGGGTGAATGGCACTCCACTGTTATGGTATATGTGTGTGTGAGAGAACAATCACTGTTTCTCCTCTCACAGCAGCACACACCTCTGACATTCTTGACGGACATGTTTACCATTTCAGCCGGAGAATGGAAATGACATCATTAATGGATACTGGCTCATAGGTAGACATATATATACGGTTGGGGGCCAAATCTATCAGCACCTTTGCTGCAAATAATGCAATACGTGTGCAACTATCTATAATGCAAGATTGTTTATAAAAAAATAAAAAATAAAAAAAAAACTCATACACAGCCAGTCAAAATCTTAGACACATTTGACTGAACAAATACATTTTTTAATAATTACTATGATGCATCATGCAGCTTTTGTTCACTACATTTTTCCCATGCTTCCATTTGTGTTACAGTTTTGAGGACTTTACTGTTAGAATATTCCAAAATGTGTAAAAGAGTCAAATAAGAAAATAAGTGTGTCCAAATTTTTGACATGGAACAAACAGTTTAGTCTAATTCACAAACAAATTATTGTTTTGAGCCGGTTCTTTTAATGAATCATTTAAAATCACCAACTCAGGCCTTTTTTGAACTGAAATGATTTGAGTCCTAAATTAATTCACTGAATTAGCTTCTTGAATTCACCAGAGTGAGAAAAAATACTTGAGAAAACTTGGGAATAATATATAATATAAAAATAATATACAAATATTGTAATACAAATATATTTTAAACAAAGCTATGATTCTAAAAAAATATATGGTTATATATATATATCTCTCTCTATATATATTATTTATTTATTTATTTATTTTTTAAGAAAAGAAAATACTTTTATTCAGCGAGGATGCATTAAATGATTTCTGAAGGACCATTACAAATTCAGCTTTGCCGTCACAGGCATAAATAACATTTAAAATAAATTAAATTGAAAATTATTTTAATCTTTTAATATTATTGTAATAATATTTTACAATATTACTGTTTTTATGCCTTTGTATGTGTAATTTTAAAAGAAAAACTCATTTGAATACCAAAAGAAGCAGTGTTGCATTGCACTGCAGAAAAAAGACAGTATTTTTGGCCACAACTATACACATATCCCAAAAGTCTATTCTTTCTTTATTAGGAGATGAAATCAGCTGCAATTCTTGGCAGGGCTAAAAGAGGACACAAACTCACAGGGTCAGTTTCCAAGACACAGCTCACACCCCAGACTACAAGATGTTTTTAGTGGAGAAATCAACAATGACAACGTAATTTAAACCAGGATTTATTTAATCTGTGATTTATTAATCCCATTCAATCATTCTGCTTGTAAATGGATAAGCAGTCACATGAGACGCAGAGAACGATGGAGAATCTATCGTGTTCTATGATGTAAGATGTGATGACTGGCACTTCAAAACATGTTAGCAAGAGGACAAACTGCAATTAACTGCTGTCATCCAAAATCTCCCCATCACTATCACATCTCTTAGCCAATAACAGCGTTCCAGCATGGCCAATTATACATTTTCAGCAGACAGCTTCATGTCTTTTTCTTTATCTCAATGATGTCATGTGAATTAAATTGACTTGTTTTTCTCCTCTCTAAGAGTGATGTGCTGCTATGCTCTTTTTTTTTGGGGGGGGGGTATGCAACCTCATCTTTAACTAGTCTGTCTGTTCCTCTTGACTACCACACTTCTTTCCTTCCTATTCACTTTCTTCTGTCTTTCTCTGTTTTATTTCATCAGAAAAGAGTGCATATAAAGTGCAGGGCTGTTGTAGAGGAAATACTACTTTGGTCTCTCACATGTGACGTGCAACAGGAGAATATAAAAAAACGAATGTCAAACTCTCTTTCTATCTCGCACTTTGAGAAAATTGATAGTATAGTATCATCGAGCTGCTCCACCTAAATGCTCAAAGAGGTAATGACAACACATTGTGCAAATAGGCTCCAACAAAATTACACATTGTGAAAGCAGCCTGATATGGCCTCTGTTAACAGCAAATCTCTAGTGACACAGAACAGGATAAGAGACAGAGGAGGCACACAAGCTTGTTAAGACTCGAAGATGAGGATTCGAAAGGACATTTTACTGCCAGAGTTCACTGTCTTTTTAGGAACAAGGTGTTTGCACTATGTGAAGATTTTTTTCAATATGTTCCTGGATCTACATCCTATCAACCAATCAGATTTCAAAAATAGGCAAAGAGTTGAACAAAGTTCAACTATCATCCAAATAGGATTCAGGAAAATGTTGATACTACACTCTTAAAAATAAAGTTTCTTACACTCTTAAAAATAAAGGTGCTTCAAAAGATTCTTCAAGCGATGCCATAGAAGAACCATTTTTGGTTCCACAAAGAACCATTCAGTCAAAGGTTCTTTAAAGAACCAACTCTTTCTTCCCTTTTTATAATCTGAAGAACTTTATTCACCTCAAAGAACCTTTTGTGAAACAGAAAGGTTCTTCAGACGTTAAAGGTTCTTTATGGAACCATTTAGACAAAAAGGTTATTCTATGGCATCCTGAAGCACCTTTATTTATAAGAGTGTATTGGCATTGATGGTTCCATTAAGAACATCCATGGAATCTTTCCATTACCAAAAAGTTGTACAGTAGAAAAAGGTTCTTTATATCAGAAAACAATAGTTGTTTTAAGAACTGTTCATTGAAAGGTTCTTTGGGAAACCAAAAATGGTTCTTTTATGGCACCTACAATCCTCTCAAAAATAATGTTTTCAAAGGTTTTCAACTCTTATGGGTTCTCCAACGAACCTTTTAGTGAATATTTCTTAAAAGAACCGCTATAAAGAACCTTTTATGCAAAGGAAAGGTTCCATAGATGTTAAAAGTTCTTTGTGGAACCATAGATGCCAATAAAGAATCTTTATTTTTATACGTGTACTTGAACTTGTCTCACTCCCAATGCTGTGTTCTTCAAACTAGCCATGAATATGCATTTGCAAACTAATTTCCATTGTTTTTGGAAATTCATACTTATCTGCACATCTTATGTCCAGGATTTAAATCTTATGCAACTTTTTAAAACTATTTTAATGGCTGTTATGGAAATATGAGGTCCTCTATGGGTCCAAGATTTTGTTCCAGCCTGTTCCAATAGAGCTGTGCTTGATTTGCAACTCAAGGCCATACAATGTGATTACATAAGAACAATCGCTTCTTAGAACAGCTTTAATGTCTGTGTAGCACACATTTAGGTAAGAAAGCAGAGCTCACCTCTTTCATCTTGGCAGCACTGAAGGTCGGTGTGAGGATGCTGCGCACTCGTTTCCACTGTTCGCCCTTCAGCACGACCAGGCTGTCGCTCATGGGTTTAGTTGTGCCCATGACAGTCTGCATTGAGAACAAGCTGGGGTTTGTATGCTCCGAAAAGGACATGTTTGTATAAGGAATAAATCTAAAGCATTCTACCGGTTTGTCATTTACCCAGTATTGTGTATTAGGCTATAACTATGAAATCAGTAGCATTTGTAGGCCCGAAACATCCTCTATGCAACAGTATACTTACGCAACCTTGATTGTACACATCCTATATAACATGTAGGATGCAATTCATAGTGCAGCACAATAATGCAATTATATTGCATTCTCAGGATTGCCACAAAAGGTGCTAGAGCAGGCCATAGAATTAGTCTTCAGGTAAGGTCGCATTTACCATTGTTTGGCAAATTTTTGTGGGTGAAATCCAATCATTTCAATAGGAATCCAGTATTGTGTAGTGGGCTGTAACTATGAAATCAGTAGCAGTGGTGAGTGTTGGGCCCAAAACATCCATTACGCAACTCTGTGCAAACATTTCCAAGCCGTTAGCATTTATACTTATGCAACCTTGATTTCACACGTCATTGAGTTTTTAAAACGTGTCAGAATGTGATTTGTAACGCAATGCAAGTATATTGCATTCTCAGCATTGCCACAAGAGGTGCTATACCAGAGATCAGTTTTCAGCTGAGGTCACATTTACAATTTTTGTAGGCAAAATCCAATAAATTCAATTGGAATCCATGCAACTGTGAATTTAGCATGATTGATTGTGAAAGTTTAACTTTTCCCAGATTTCTATTTGTTTACACAGATTCGCCACGTTGACCAAAAGAAAGCTTCTTGTTTTGAAAGCAACTTCTGTGTTTGCTTTGCCTCATACATTACTAGAAATTTCCACTGAAAACAGACAATGGACCTTTTTTGCTAACAAAATTTCTTATAAATTTTGTTAATGTGACCACACCTTTCTGCAGTTTTCAGCAGGTTTTCTCATTCAGGTAAATTACTATCAGTAGTTTGTAGTAGTTACTAGAAACAGTTTGAAGAAAGCAAGTTTGATTTCAGATGTTGCTTTTCAAAATAGTCCAAAAACAATTCATACTGCAACATGTACACATTACATTAGCAAGTTATTTATTATTTCAAGTTATTAACTATAGACACATATAGCTAGCTAAATAGTACTGTCAGGATTTGCTAAAGACGCGCAGTGAAGAATTAGCATTGAAGAGGTGTGGACACAGTTATTTTTGCGCCTGACCTTATTGAATATGCATTTGTAGGAGTTTCCCTTTCAGACGCAAAATTTATGGGAAGAGAGTATTAAAATGAATTGCGCAACGTGATTTACTAATGTTTACGCTTTTAAAATTACTGGTATTTTCGCCATTATTTAACGCTCAAAAAAGCATGTCTTAAAGCAGGTGCTAATTTGCGCTGCTCTTGGTAGATTGCGCTGGTCATTACGGAAATGATCTGGCTGCGACTGTGTTCTTTAATGTGCGTATTGTCAGTAAATCACACGCAGAATCCCCCCCCCCCCCCCCCCCCATCGGCGCTTTTATGGAATTGCGCTCTAACGCTAATTTGCCCTGTTTAGTAAATTTGGCTCATAGAGTTTAATGGCACAGATATTTAAAGATAAACTGAGTAAAGAGGTTGTTTCTGCTATAGTAATTCAAAAAATATATAATGGGACCCATCTGGAATACCTTAGCTAAGCATTTGTATCTGCATCTTGATTTTTCAGGCTTAATAGATGAACCACAGCAAAGTGTAAAGACCTTTCTCAGACTCTACAAAGAAAGTGTTTATAAAAAGCTCTACATGGATTCGTCTTGGCACCTCTACATAAATAATAGTCCTGGATTCATTAAAACTACTGTTGTACACCGAGTTGGTTAAGCATAGGTTGTTAAGCCTGAAAGTTAGTGCAGCAACCAAGGCCAGGTGGCAGAGCTTTGTGCTGGGCCGACTTTGATCTTGTGTGTAGATATTTGTGCTAATGGCTGCCAACACATACTATTTGGGTCAATATCACCATAGAGTGCCTTTCAACCCTCACAATACTCAAAAATTTTGGTTTTAATTTCCCATTCGCTTTGTCATATCATAACAGTAGACACTCAAGTACTATAGAAACATATTAGTTGAGCTCCCACATATTTTTTTTTGATAATTATGGGCCATTATTCAAAGCATAAACCATAAGATATGTTCACCCTGTCATGGACATACACCGTGTGCCGAATTATTAGGCAAGTTGATATTCTGGTCATATTTTTTTCCAAGAACATTTTACCAATTCCAAACTACATCAATCTTAATAACTAATATTGACTTTGTATTTAATCATTTATAAGTGATATATAATTGTCCATGAAGGCTGGAAGTAAAAAAACTCCTAATATTCAGGTGTGCCGAATTATTAGGCAGGTTTTCTTTTACAAATAAAATGAGCCAAAAAAAATAGATTTAACTCAGACTAAAAGTCAAAAATTATTAAATGCCCATGAGAAGGATGCACTACTAATGTAATAATAGAATTTGCAAAGTTAGGGCATGACCATTGGGCAGCGAAATGCTCATTGGGTCAGCAGAGTCAGAAAAAACAAGTGGAGAAGAAAAGACACTTGTTAACTGCAAAAGAATGAAGAATTAGGTGAGAAACCATCAGGAACCATTTAGTCTCCAGCGCCATCATTTTCCAGAACTGCAACCTTCCTGGAGTCTCCACAAGTGCAATGTGTCAGGTTCTCAGGGACTTTGCTTTGGTAAAAAATACTAAAAAATGACTCTCACTTAATAAAAATAACATACTGAAGTGTTGTGAAATACATTAAGACTGATTTTTCATAGGCTTTATAGACAGATAAGTTTTGGGTGACTCTTGAAGGACCAGAACCACATACTCTTGTGCCACTGTTTGAAGAATTGATCTTCCAGAATCTGGCAGTACGTTTTAGGAGCTCATGTTAGTCAATCTCTGCAAGACAGACTTTTCAGGATATGAGACGGACTAAAAATGAGCTCCTAAAACTTGGTGCTGGTCCTTCAGGAGTCACTCAAAACTTATTAACTGACTTGTAGATGATACATGAGTTGTTGTTTTTTAGATACCATGCCTGATAGAAATTAAAATTATTTATAAAGAAACAAAATGGAATAAAAATAGAAAACTAGAAAAAAAGATAAAAACATCTGCATTACTTTCCAGAGCCATTTAATATGACAGTCTAATGCCTGCTATAATGTGGCACATTTCTGTTCTGTTATGAATTACTTATTTCAGAATGTATAGTGTGAATCAAGCTTGCAAAGTTATATGTGTGTGTGTGTGTGTGTGTGTGCAGTATATAGGAATAGATGTATTATAACAACATAATACATAAGTATTACTTTAGTATTTTTATAAAATATTATAATATTTAATAATATTTTGAATTAGCTTTTGTTTATATTTCTAGTTTTCATTTTAATTTTAGTTTTAGTAATTTTTAAGTTTTATGCTCAAGTAATTTTAGTATTTCAACTTATTTCAAATTTTAGTTTGTTTTTCATCTAATATGTATACTTTATTTCATTTTTTACTGTTTCAATTAACAAAATGATTTCAGGTTTAGTTAATAACAACAATTCAAGAATATATTTAAGAAACAATCTATGAAAACTAGTTTTAAGATCTTATTCAATTTTGCTTCTCGTTTTTAAGGAGTTTTAGACTGAACAGCAAGTCAAAAACAACTAGTTAAAAACTGATTAAGAAGTTATTTTTGCTGTGTACAGTATGTATGCTTCGGGCTTAATAATACAACTTGAGATGAATTGCTGAGTGTGTGTATTTGATATTAGACTGTAAATGTAATGTCACTCACTTACCATTCTGTTGGGAAACTTATTGAATTCCTTCACCATCACCTGTCTGAGCATATCTGGGTCTGCTATGATCACTATAGGCCGTCGGCCTATATAATAACTGACACACACACACACACACACAGAGAGACAGCAAACAAACAAGATGAAATGAATAAATAACAGGGCACTAGTCAAATTTCAGGGGAATAGCAGGACACAAGAACAAAGGACAAATACACACAAAGATAAAGCACATCTGTGGCTGCAGACCCTGTCTTCCCTTCATATCCCTGACAAGGGTACAGACACACATCATATGTGTGTGTGTCAAGGTCAGCTCAGTAAAAAAAATTTGATGAGACTGCAGGGTAGCTCCTTTTTTGTAGTCACGCATGGCAGCTTT
Source organism: Spinibarbus caldwelli (assembly GCA_039654775.1). Taxonomy (NCBI): domain Eukaryota; kingdom Metazoa; phylum Chordata; class Actinopteri; order Cypriniformes; family Cyprinidae; genus Spinibarbus; species Spinibarbus caldwelli. The sequence continues at coordinate 8,001,040 of CM077239.1, read as the reverse complement.
CACTGCTGAGATGTGGCGAGGTCGTACCGTCAAACGCTGTGAAATGGAGGATTGCGAGCACGTATGTATGTGCCCCTTGCATGTGCCAGCATGAGACACCACCTTGCTCTCAAATGCAACTTCCTGTTATTTTCTTGTTTTGTTTTTTTTTTCCTGAGAATCAACATCAGAAACAAGCAGATAATTAAACACCTTTATTAGGCACCGATAATTAAATATGAAAGCTTTTAGGCAAATATCTGAAGCCATTAATCTAATTCATACAAGATTTTGGAAGCTCCTTTCTTGCAGCAGAAGGCTATGCTTAGGTTCATTACCGTGTCCAGTGGCTGTAAAGCACATTTAAGCCCAGCTGGGACTCAGCTGGAGGCAAACGCAGCCGAGACAGATCACTCTTATCATTTACTGTACTCTCCTTTCATGTTTGGTACTGTAAAACTCAGAGCAGAGCAGAGCGCATAGGCTCTTCATATCATCTTCTGCTAATGAAGCTGACATTGGCAGTCCACATGGCTCTAGGAGCAGGATGAGTTTAATTAAGCTTGCAGCTAAGTGACCTATAAAACACTGATCTCATTAGTATGTTTTGGTTTATCTATGCATCTGCGCCGGAGGTCTGTTCGCAAACCAAAAAGCTGTGTGAAAAAGTCTCTCACGTGCAATACAGACTGATATTCGCAAGAGAGACTCATACAGTATATCACTCACACTGCAAAAGACCATTATTAATGTTGTTTCCCAGTAATAAATATCTAAAGATTTGGTAACACTTTAATATAAAACATTAAATGTTCAACTTAATGGTTTAATGTTTAATTACAGTAGTTAACAATAGGTATCATGAACTAACAATGAACAATACTTACACAACTATACAGCATTTATTGATTAATGTTTACATAATACATTTTTAACATCTCAGATTATATAAATCAACATTAGTTAATGTATTATGTAAAAACAATGAATAATTAAAATTATTTATGCAATATTGACATCTGCTGTGATATACATTGTTTTGCTAGATGAGTTTTCTAGATGAAAATCCATGTCTGCCAAAGAGTAAAAATATGATTCTGTAAGTCATAATGAGAAACCTTCTCATAATAATGAATTTTCATTATAACGAGAAAGTTTCTCATTATGGGATACATAGTTATTATTATGTAAAGAGTGTATTATGAGATACTATATTAATACTAATGAGAAAGTATCTTGTAATAATGAGATACTTTCTCATAATAATATTAGGGTAGCACTTTATTTTACAGTCTTGTTATGCATGTATGTACTATGTACATGTTATAGTAATTACAGTAACTGCATTATAACTAGGTACTAACCCCAAACCTAGCCCTAAACCTAACTTAACCCATTATATTATCACTACTTTCCTAGGTAAGTACACTGTAAGTACAAGAAAGTTCACATACTATAAAATAATGTACAACCAATATTGGTAACTAAGTCATTATTATGAGAAAGTTATTTATATTTATTAAATATTTATATTTTATAATATTTAGAAAAAAGTCTCATTGTTATGACTTAACTAAAGCATCATTTATAAAGCATCATGATACATTTTGTGATTATGAGAAACTATGAGAAAGTTAATATTAATATGATTAGTCTCATTATTACAAGATACTACACTACTAATAATGTTATTTTGAGAAAGATTCTACAAATACTAATATTATTATGAGAAAGTGTTTCATTGTTATGAGATAATTTCATTGTTAAATCATTATGAGAAAGTTCAAATATGTGGAAAAAATCTCATGGCACTAATTCACAAGTTTTACTATATCATTACTAAAGTTGTCAACATTTGAAGTGGATCAAAAAAGTTAATCAAAGCTGTCCTGAGACAAGAACAGGTATTGTTTTTGTTTTAGGACAACTTTTGATCCACTTCAAATGTTGACTACTGTATATTAAAATGAAAAATTCTCTATATATATTGACACTAAGTCAATATTTTTTACTCAACTGTGAGAGAAAAGGGTTTCCATAACAGAGTGTAGAATCAATGACATGCAGTTTCTTCAAAAAGTATTTAAACACATAATTTACACCTAAAAACATCTGAAAATCACTGCATTACACTGTATAAGCCATCAAACACACTGTTCTTTAGCTGTCAGCTATTGAAAAGCCCATATCGGTTGACCACTATACCAAATGGTCTCTTTCACTAGGGTATCTCACTCACGCATTCTGGTTTGAAGCCATTTCAAGACATTTTCAAACCATATCTGAAGGATATTTTTGGGTAGAGCAGAAAAAAATAAAATCACACCTTCGTGAGCAAATCTTCTGCATATGTTAAATCGAGCACTCCTGCAATGCGCCGAAACTTCTGAACTTAGATGACTGATGTCTTGTACTTCGGGAACCGACAAGGGTTTTAAGGAGCATGCGGAGCACTGATATGTATTTCAAAGCCCTTTGATTTCGGTGAGAAGCTCAACCTCTTGGATTACTCTAACTGAAAGATGTCGTAATGTCTCCTGACATATATCCACTCGACTGTGAATTAGATCCCCTTTTCCGGTCCCGATACCCAATCCAGAACCCCCGGATCCCATTGAACACACATACGCACACACACACAAGCAGACAAAACCAGCGTCATTCTGATTCTCTTCCCCTCTATTCTGCTCATATTAAACACAGGAAGCCCAGTGACACTCGCTGCTTTGATCTCCCTCGAGGAGAAGTCGGCCTCTCAGAAGCAGGCATATTAAAACACAATGTCTGGCTAGCGACGGACTAAATTAGAGGACACTGTGAGAGGCTCATGCTGTCTGAATATGAATGACAGGACCATGAACAAGGGCCTCGTGTGTGATGGGTGTTATACGCAGATGCTTTCGTATTAAAATAATTCTGTAAATGTGGAAATGACTAAAGCAATCATGTAGGGCACGTTTCATCAGAAATATAATCAGAAAAAAATAATTTCTATTACACAGGGGGTAATGAGAAGTCGTTCATGTTTCACTTGGCAAAACAAATAGGTTTCACATATTTGTGTTTATTAATGCCTTTGACAAAAGCTTTCCCAGATAATAAAAAATGGGTTCTTTCAGACATCAATCTCAGATTTTTAAGGCAAAGAAACAACATAAATTTAATCCAATTTTATTTATATTTGTTCATTTGATTGACGCTTTAATAACAGTAAGAGTGAAATCCAGGGAGACTTACCCACAAATTCGTCCGTATTTCTTTATTAGGTCAGATTGTGCCTTAAAGAAGCCCTGTGCAAGAGCAGAAAACCCACATAATTAGTATGAAAGCATATAAGAGAACAATTCAATTCAGAATATTCAAGTCACACGTGGTCAGATTTATTTTAGAGACTGACAAAGTTTCACATCATCTACAATAATCAGATTTAAAGGGATAGTTCACCCAAAAATGAAATTCTGTCACTCACCCTCATGTCCTTCCAAACCCGTAAAACCTCATCTTCGCAACACAAATTAAGATATTTTTGATGAAATCTGTCAGTCTTCGACACGCGTTCACAAGAGTTCTTGTAGCTTCATAAAATACAGTTGAACCACTGATGTCACATGGACTATTTTAACGATGTCCTTACTACCTTTCTGGGCCTTGAACATATCAGTTGTGTTGCTGTCTATGCAGGGTCAGAAACCTGTTGGATTTCATCAAAAATCTTTGTGTTCTGAAGATGAACATAGAGATTCATTTTTGGTTGAACTATCCCTTTAACAATGAAATGCCACACAACTCAGCTTAAATATCTTCATGAAATCATTTTATTTATTAATTATTTTAATACTGACAACATATTTTTTACACATTCTGCTGCAAATATTTGCATCATGCTAATACTTTATTAGAAAATCAGAAAATTAATAAAATTGAGACTAAGAGAGAAATGTGAAATCAGAAAGATACACTATAAGGACAAACGTATTGGAACACCTGACCATTACACCAACAGGGACTTAAGTGACATTGCATTCAATACATTAATGTGAAGTTGATCCCCCTTTGCAGCTACACCAGCTTTCAGTCCTCTAGGAAGGCTTTCCACAAAATTAAGTGTTTCTGGGGAATTTTGAGCATTTGTGAGGTCAAGCATTGATGTTGGATGAGAAGGCCTGGCTTGCAATCTCCATTCCAGTTCATCCCAAAGGTGTTTGATGGGGTTTGATGTGCGAGCCAGTTAAGTTCTTTCACACCAAACTCATCCAACCATGCCTTTATAGACCGTGCTTTGTGCACTGGGGCACAGTCAGGCTGGAATAGAGAAGGACCTTCCCTAAACTGTTACCACAAAATTGGAAGCATATCATTGTCCAAAATGCCTTGGTATGCTGAAGCATTAAGATTTCCCTTCACTTCATCCCTCTTTTACGCACCATGCACCTCAGCACTCACTGACCCTGCTCTGTGATTTGACATAGTCTTCTGCTTTATGGCTGAATTGCTGCTGTTCCTAAACGCTTCCACTTTTTAATAATACCACTTACAGTTGACCGTGGAATATCTAGCATGGATTAAATTGCACAAACTGAGTGGTTTTCTATCATAGTACCATGTTTAAATTCACCAAGGACCAACCACAAACATTTTTCCACAAACGTTTGTAAATGCATACTGCATATACACCTGTGGCAATGGGTGTAGTTTAATATTTTATGCTGAATATTATTACTTTTGCTACCATTACAGGCATTTATTTTTCCACCACTGTTTTTTAATTGATGCTTTTCAAATTTTATGGAATAAAACATTCTTATAATCTAAATAAGAGAGATCTGATATATAATAAGATATATAAATAAGAGAGATCTAATTTGTTGCATGCATCCTTTGTTCTCAGTGGGTGGGCGCTTTCTCCAAGATTAGTACATTGACAAAGATTTGCACAGCTTTGCCATCATGCAGTTTACAGCAATTATTTATTTCAGTTTGATCTTTTCTTGGATCACACTTATCTACCAGTAGGGGTCAGTACAGAGCAAAAACACTGACTGCGCTTGGCTCTCTCGAGGTTTATGGGCTCTCGGAAGGTTTATTGAGGTCTACTGACCATATTATCCTGAAATATCCATAACAATAACAGGAATATTATCATATCCCTATTTAGAATTGAAGAACATATTAAACTTTGCACATAAGGCTGCTGAGATTGCACTGTTTATATAGGCTGGTGGGATATAGTTAAGAAATTACACAACAAAGCAAACAATGCACATCAAGTGCTGACTGTAAAATGCACACACATGCACATAAAGAGTGCTAGTTTTGTATGCATGGCAGCCGGAGGCTCTGCTGTCTCTACTAATGAAGGAGTCGACAGTGCTGGCACCAAACCGCCTGCCCTCCCTTCTTCATCCCACCAGTCCTGCAGTCTCCCTGGTGGGCATCAGGCAGAGACGTATGTGTGTGTGCATGCGTTCCTCAGTGAGCATTAAGCAGTAGGGTGTGTGCCCCTCCATCCTGATGTCCTCTCCTTCAGCCTTTTATTACTGTTCTGTCATATGGATCAGGCAGTGCTGTAGTGAAGTTTAACACGAGGCTCAGTTCAAACAAATGAGTTGCTCCTGCCTTTGGCTTCATTGGGGATTCATCTCGGATGGATACGATCAATAACGCTGGGTCTGACTGAAGCGGACAGTCAGAGATCCTATTGGAATTCTCTTAAAAAGATTAGCCACTTGCAGTTGTTTTCTAGCACATGTATGACCTTGACCTCTGTGCAGGTCTGAACACTGTGCTGCTTCTCTTTGTCTCAGCCACTAATAATCTCTCATGTCACTCAGAGTCATGCAGGCAGACGTTCAGTGTGTGACTGAGAGGATGTGGAGGAAGGTATGGGATATGCACTTTTAAAGATAGACCTGAGAAAGAAAGAAAATTAAAGGGGCAATATTCTATTCTATTCTATTCTATATTTTGGGTCATAGAATGAAAGTCAGTGGGGACTTTCAAAAAATGCCTTCCTTTGTTTATCACATTTACATATGCTATATATAAATGTGTTATATATAAATTTTTATATACACTGAAAAAAAAACTGGTTTAGAAACAAATGTTTAAAAAAAACAGCAAGTAATACATTAAATTAAATGTAAAATTTTGAAGAAGAAACACTGAAATAGCATATATTCTTTTTGCTTTATGTACAACTAATCTTTCTATTTTTTTTTTTAAACAGTTTAATGATTCCATTAGGTCCGATGCTGAAAAAATTGGTAGTTTCTATAGATGAGATTAATTCATGTAGACAGTGAGGTCATGTATTCTCTGTCCAAAATTAATAGTATTTTATTTAGAGATATTACTCAGCAAAACAAAGCCACATATACAAGTCTGCTTGAGTATCTGTCTACTGTAAGAGTCTTAAACAAATCCCTACATGTCTTTCAATGATTCAGTGCCACAAACCTGGCAAAGTTTGTCAAATTCAAGTAATTATTTCTTCCCCAGAGGGACTAAATGCAACAGATCAGTTTCAAGATCCAAAAAACCTGTGCACCCATAAATCTTCCCATAACAATTCATCTTGCAATTCTTACCGGTTTTGTTTGCAAAACGCATTAGATATCATTTAGTTTTTAATGAGCATTTTGCTTCTCTCTGACCCATAGTATTAAACGTTTTTTTTTTTTTTTTTAAAAGAATGAAATTGACATTAATGCTTTTATTCAGAAAGTATGCATTAATTTAATTAAAGTGCAGTAAAGACATTTATAATGTTACAAAAGATTTTTTTTCTATTCATCAAAGAATCCTGAAAAAAAAAAAAAATAAAATAAATAAAATACATATATGTTTTCCATAAATTAGAATGATTTCTGAAGGATCATGTGCCACTGAAGACTGGATGAATGGCTGCTGAAAATTCAGCTTTGCCATCACAGGAATAAATTATATTTTTAAAATATATTAAAATAGAAAACAGTTATTTTAAATTGTAAAAATATTTCACAATATTAATCTATTTAGTGTATTTTTAATCCAGTATATGCAGGCTTGGTGAGCAGAAGAGACTGCTTTTAAAAACATTAAAAAATCATACCGACCGAAACAATGTGGGCGGTCTTCTTAATATGTTTATAACCTTTGACAATGACCTGTTTTTGTACCATAGATGCAATAAATAGTCTTGACACACTGGGCAGGAAGCTTTACATTGTTAACGTTAAAGTCAGTGTACATACTGTAGCTCTTTTTTATTTCAAATTACCATGACAAATCCCGTTTTCCAGATACATCCCCTATGTATAAACAGAAAGCAATTATGTGCGTGTGTGCTGGCAACAGAGAGAAAGAGAGAGAGGAACTGCATGTAGATTTTCTAGGATCTTAAATGGACCAAATCTCATGTCTGTGAGTGTTGTATTTGGTAATGGAGTGTGTCATGATAATGTGCTGCTGTGGGTTGCGAGACTATGTCTAGTCTCTAAATGTGACTCAATCTGCCCCGTATCCCAAACGCTCTTTGTACATCACTTCCTGTTAACCATGATCCTCCCTCACACCCTGGCTTCTCTTTTTCTTTTTTCCTTTAAATCACCAAATTATCGTTTCATCTCTTTCATTTCTGTCTGACATTACCTTCTCTTAAGACTATATTCAGGGACAAATGGTCTTATGTCCCACTGTACAGTATTGTTCAAAATTTATGAGTCAGTAAATTTTTATATACTTTTTATTCAGCAAGAATGCAATAAATTGATCAAAAGCGAAAGTAAAGACATTTACAATCTTACGAAAGATGACTATTTTAACTAAATGCTCTTCTTTTTAATGTTCTATTCATCAAAGAATCCAAAAGCACAAGTTTTCAGAATTGACAATATTAAGAAATCTTTCTTGAGCATCAAATGATTATATTAGAATGATTTCTGAAGGATCATGTGACAATCAAGACTGGAGTAATGATGCTGAAAATTCAGCTTTGCCATCACAGGAATAAATTGTAAAAAAAAAAATAAAAATAAAAAATATATATATATACATTATATATATAAAATATATATATAGTTGTGCTGAAAATTATTCATACCCTTGGTAAATATGATCTAAGGCAGCTGTGAAAATAAATCTGTATCATTAATCCTTTTGATCTTTTATTTTAAAAATTTACAAAAATCTAATCTTTCATTAGAGAATAAGAATTTAAAATGGGAGAGAAATCTCATTATGAAATAAATGTTTTTCTCTAATACACATTGGCCACAATTAATCATACCCTTTTATTCAATACTTTTTGCAACCTCCTTTTGCCAGTCTTCACCTATAATACCTGATAAGTTTGGAGAACATCTGACAAGAGATCAAAGACCATTTCTTCATCCAGAATCACTCCAGACCCTTCAGATTCACAGGTCCATGCTGGTGCTTCTTCTCTTCAGTTCACCCCATTCATTTTCTATAGGCTTCAGAGGACTGGGATGGTCATGGCAGAAGCTTGGTTTTGTTCTCAGTGACCCATTTTTGTTGTGGTTTTGATGTTTGTTTGTGGATCATTGTCATGTTTTTTATCCCAGTGTGCACCAAACCCATCTTGAGAGTTTGCTGCTAAAAATCTCTTTTTTTAGTTTCATCTGACCATAGAAGCCAGTGCTATTTGAAGTTCCAGTCGTATCTGACAACTGAATATGCTGGAGTTTGTTTATGGATGAGTGAGGAGAATTATTCTTGAAACCCTCCCGAACAACATGTGGTGATGTAGGGGCTGTTTGATATTTTTTTAAGAGGCTTTCTGACCCCAAGACTCAACTAATCTCTGCAGTTCTCCAGCTGCGATCCTTGGAGAGTCTTTGGCTACTCAAACTCTCCCCCTCACCGTGCATTAGGATGATATAGACACTTGTCCTCTTGCAGGCAGATTTGTAATATCTTTAGTTGATTGGAACCTCTTAATTATTACCCTGAGGGTGGAAATGGGGATTTTTAATGCTTTAGCTCTTTTCTTACAGCCACTTTCTAAATTTGTGAAGTTCAACAATCTTTTGCTGCACATTAGAAATATATTCTTTGGTTTTACTCCTTGTGATCAATGATTAAGGGAATTTGGCTTTTGTGTTCCTCATATTTACAATCCTGTGAAACAGGAAGCCAAGGCTGGACAATTTCATGTTCCTAGTAAAAAATAAATGCAAATATGAATAAATATTATAATAAAAAAATGCAAATATTAATGGGAATATACTTCAGAGATCATTTTAATCATAAGAATTTCTAGGGGTACCAATAATTGTGGCCATTGTATACTAGAGAAAAATATTTATTTCCTAATGTGATTTCCTCCCACTTTCACTCTTTTTTACTTTAATTAAATGTTAGACTTTTTTTGACATTTTTGAATGAAAGATCAAATGGATAAACAATGCTGACTTATTTTCACAGCCTTCTTTTATCATATAAACATTTTAAATTGTAATAATATTTCACAATATTACTGTTTTTACTGTATTTTTGATCAAAAAAGACAGCCTTGGTGGGCAGAAGACATTTAAAAAACATTTTAAAAAACTAATTTAACAGATTTGAAACTAACTTTATTAGCCAAGCATTAGTTTCCAATTAGTCATTAGTTATTAATTTATTCTTGATCAGTCTTGGGTCATTTTTCACTAAAAATCTAAAGAAAAAATACATGAATTTTTGTATGAATATAGTCATGAATTCAGTCATTTATTCATACAGTTACATTTTGTATGAAATTTTGTAGTCTCCAATTAGGATCTGATGCATAATGAACACAAAACTTGAATGTACTGTAAAGTAATGTGCACAAAACTGGAAAAAGACTATTTCCAAAACTAGACTTTATGCAACTTCTGGGTTTTTTTTGGGGGGGGGGTTTGTTTCAATCATCATCAATCTTAAACACCGACTTTGCTAACGTAGCCTATGCCTTACTTTCCTTCTCCTTTCTCTCTTTCAACATCTCCCTTTCCTCTTTTGCATTCTCACTGAAATTCTAACTTGAAATGCAGTCACCTGCCTCTTGAGAGGGGATTGCGTCTGCGTCTCTAGTGCCAGTAACAAAATGTGCATACAGTCGCACACACAGACCTACAGGATTTAGCTGAGAGGCTGGCCTGTGGAAGTGGGTCAGAGGATTCTGCTAGAGCAATGCTCTGGAGACCACTGTTTGTGAGACTGAGTCTGCTGACGTGTGCACAAATCTACACACACACTAATACACTCAGACAAAGGCTGCACAATGCCGTACAAAAACCCACACACTGAAAAAAGCACATACCTGTTCACCTGGGAAGCTTCACCTAGACACGCTGTAATTGTGCATGCATGCATATTCATTTACGCCTTTGTCACTTCCATCTAATAACATTTAATCACAACAAGGAACACATGAATTGAGATGAAAAAGACAGGGAAAGGGAAACAGACAGGCAGACCGAGAGGGAGAGAAGGAAGAGGGAGCCCTTTCATAAGCGGGTGATAGAAAGACAGAATGAGAAGAGTGTTGTGAACGACATGCTGTCCAGTCAACCATTACTGTCTGACAGAAACATATTGATCTGAGAATCTATTCAGCACCAGAACAGCACAAGAGTTGGAATCAAAGCTTTATTTAAAATACGTCAGTGTGCTGGTGGGAGAATTTCATTAAACCATGCTCGGGTCATTTTTCAGCAAAAATCTAAAGGAAAAATACACACTTATTTTATTTTATTTTTAGTTTAATTTAATATTTAATTTAATTATTTTATTTTATTTCATTTTTTATTTCACTCATTGCTATATACAGTAAAAATACTGATTTAAAAAATAAAATCATGAAAGCAGTAAAAATAAAAAGTTCTGTTGTATATAATCTCAAAATACCATCTACTAAAAATGTTACTTTTTGCACTATTCTAATTTTCATTACAATTTTTTTTTTTTTTATAAAATAAAATGTAAAAAAAAAAAAATAAAAAAAACAATGTACTGGTAATTGTATGCCAAGACACTATCCAATAATTTTATGGTCATTTATGTTAATCCTAAAACACAACGCAATGAAGTGTAAAATTTGAATTACAGGTAACACCTGTAAAAAAAAAAAAAAAAAAAAAAAAAAATACATTCTGAAAATTTCTTCATATTAATACAGTACTTTGTGCCCTATTTTTACTGATTTTTTACAGTTAAAAATACAGCAAAAAGCTGAATTAAAAAAACTAACATTAATTTCAAAACGCTGCATTCTTCATTGATGCACCCCCCCTTGATCTTAACTGTCATGAAAATATATTTTAATGGTCCAAAAATAAGTTTCCCTTTGTTTTGTTCTTTTGCTTTTACTGTAAAGTGAAATATGATCTGTACTTGTTATTTTTATGGCATTCGTCCTTATTGGTTGCTGGATGAATCCAGGCATTTCACATTCACAAATGAAAGTCCATTTAATACTCTCATTGGAATCGAACAGCCCTACAGCATCGAAAATTTGGCCTTTATTTCCTATAATCCAGGTCAAATCATTATCATTAAACTACAGACAGGCAGAAATGAGAGTCCTCAAGGTAGCTGTTGATTTGCTACATTATAGCTTGGGACTGAGATTAAACTTAAAAAAAAAAAAAAAAAAACAGAGAAGGAATTAAAAGTATTAATTTTGCAATATTAAACCCACCCACTCTACCCATCCGTCTTTTAAATCATCGTCGTAAAAGTACATCATTCAGCACAGAGGGTAATCTGTTTGGAAATCACATGGCATTAGACGTCATTAGCGGTGAGTCATCTTTAATGAACACATCTAATGAAGTGAGGCTCGCTGAGAGAAATATCATTTTTCTAGCTTTGGGAGGGTGTTACAAGGTGTGTCCATGTGAGAAAGTGAGCATATGCGTTTTGTCTTTCATTATGAAGTAAACAAAAGCTCTTACATCACGAAACATCATGAGGTTCCCAAAAAACGGTGAGGGCTTTGGGTGCTTGATGCCACATTTTTCCAAGACGGAGTAGGGGGAGATGGAATACCTATTAAAACAAAGACAAAGTTTGATTAATTTTTTTAATGTGTGTGTATATATACTATTTATAAAGTTTTAGCTTTTAGTTTTGGATCAGTTTTAGTTGTTTTAATACTAAAATTGATTGTTTCTGTTGTCCTCATTTGTAAGTTGCTTTGGATAAAAGTGTCTGCTAAATGACTAAAAGTAAAAGTAAAGTAAAAAATTTATAAATCATTTTAATAATTACATTACCAGACAAAAAAAAAATTGAAATATTTAAAATAACTGTTTTCTATTTAAATATGTGTTAAAATGTAACTTATTCCTGTGAATTCAAACCTGATATTTTCAGGTTTCTTTGAGGAATAGAAAGTTCAGAAGAACAACATTTATCTGAAATAGAAATCTTTTGCAACATTATAAATGTCTTCATCATCACTTTTGATCAATTTAAAGCATCCTTGCTAAATAAAAGTATTAATTTCTATAATAACTGCATGTATAATAAATACAAAAAAACAGACAACTCGTTGTGATTAAATAACAGACAAACACAATTCTAGAGCCATTGTTTAAATTCCTTGACCCAGGACAACATTTTTAGGGCCCAGTGATTAAGGCCATACCATAGTGGGCTTCTTTTGTCACAGGGTCTAGGACAACGTTCCTAGTTGTCCCCCCGATGACAACCTTGTGCTTATTGTAGATGGAGGTGTAAGTGATGGTTCCTGCAAACACATGATGACAAGAAGTATCGGAGAGCACTGGGAAGTGCTGCATTTCCTCTGAGTATGGAAAAGGGGACCTGCATTATGCATGAGGATTGCATCTGCTGACACACCAGCGCTTCGACCACTTTTAACTTCGAAGTGAGCCGTGGGAGATGACGAGACATTATTCGCTTAGAGAGTGCATTTTTGTCCCCTAGAAGTTAAACACGAATGTCTTAATCCACCAGAGAAAGAGAACAGAGAGTATTTTATTCAAATGTGTGCAAATATTCGCTAACACTTGTGTACCGAAACCCATTTGCAAGTTAAGAAACATATTTCTGGGTGTTTCTTCCACTATAAGCACTTTAATGTCCCAGGAGTTAATTTTTATTTCAACTTTTTGTTATATAAAGATCACATTAAACCAGTGGTTCTCGATCAAGGGGACCAGGGCTCACGACATTCCACATTCCAAGGTCCAAAAGGGCCAAAGGGACAAGATAACCATTAAAATAAGGAGAAACTATTTAGCTAAAATAAATAAATAAAATAACACATACATACACATATATATTATATATATATATATATATATATATATATATATATATATATATATATATATATATAAATTGTAAAAGTGTGATTAGCCCTGCAAATGGAAATTAATTAAATCTTAAAATACCATGACATATTTATTTTTATCGGGTAGTGAGGAATTTTTTTTTTTTTTTTTTTTTTTTTTAAATCTGTCTTTTATGTATAGATTTAACCTTTGTCCCCTATAAATATATAGATAAATAAATAAAATGTAATAATAGGAAAATAAATAAAAGAATAAATGATTTGACAAAACAAATTCATTTGTAATAAAATTTAATTCTAAACTTTATTTTTATAACCTTTTTTCTTTATTTATTATTTTTATATTTATTTTTACATTTATTTTTATTGTTTTTAACTTTTATTTACTTATTCTTTTTTTAATTATTTTATATTTATTTTTTGTGTTCTTTTATTAGGTCAAATATTTGTATAATATTTGACCTAAACAAAGAGAAGTTTCAATACGTACTTTTATGAAAATTATTTATATCAGTTTTACACAGTTCTGACTATACATTATTTGTGTACAATAATGTACAACCAACAATTTAGCAACAACGTAGCCTCAATAACTATTTAAAACTTAGTGTACTTGGTTACCATTGCAACAAGTGAGAAAATATTATTTAATTTAATATTCATTAAAAAAATAAAAAGTATTATTCAGTTTTTTTTTTTTTAATTTTACAATCATTCTATTCCAAAAAATGTTGATTTCCACCAAATTAATGCTGATTTGAGATGTTGAAATAGAAAGGACATTTTCATGACAGTTCAAACAAAACAACTTGAACTAGTGAGGGTTTATACTCTAAAAGTCCAGTCCCAAAAGCGTGCATAGTTGAAGAAACACCCTTGTATGTATTTTCTAATCATGTTTGGCTGGAAATATTCACTTCAGCATTGTGGCTAACTGCCACCCATCTTCCTCAAAAAAATAAAAAAATAAAAATAAAATAAATAAATAAAATAAATAAATAAAAAGTAGGCCTACTGTAACCAAAAGATTCTGACATCCATCGCCTTCATAATCTCCAGCTCGGCAGGAGTTCATTACCATATTAATTGTCAGATTAGAGAGTGGGTCTTAACACATGCTGTAAAAAAAAAAGAGCTGGAATGATAACTCATTTTATGACACGCTCTTAATTACACAGAAGCACGTCGCATCCTAACACACTCGTCCGGCGCTGAAAGACGATGAATCCCCAGTCCAATCTGTCCATGTCCAGATTCAAAACCATTTCTCACTTCAGCACAAATATATTCACCACGAGTCATCAGACAAACATCCCCCAGTCTTTCAACTCATTATTGTTTAAGTGAACACAGATCTAATGTGAAACACATCCACAGCACTCAGCAGGGTGAGATCAGGTTTATCCCCAATGGTTGTGGGAAAGTCTTTCAGCAAAACAGGACCAAAGTTGATTTGTCCTTCGTAACATGCAGTTTGGAACATTAACAACAGTTTGTTCCAGTTTTGCTGAAGTTCAATCAAAAAATCTCTTTAGGGAAAGTCACAATTAATGTGTTGCTCAAAAGAGCAGGTGTTACTGAAGTGTGTCACAGCGCATATGAAGCAGAATGTAGCATATTTCCACATTTTGAAAGCAGATAAGTTCAAAAGCAGCCAAAACTGATCAATAAAGTGATTAAACTGAAAAGCTTAAACATTAACAGCAGGTCATTTAAAAGTCAATCACATGTGAAGCACAAAAGAAAGTCTATTCCAGTAGAATGTCCAACATTCAGTTGATTCTAATAGAGTTTGCTGTTAGCATGTTGCTAAGCTAAAACATTAATAAGAACAACAAATACATAGTACACACAAATATTAGAATTGTGGGTAACACTTTAGTATAGGGACCAATTCTCATTAGTTGCTTTTTACCATGCCTATGATTAACAAATTTGATGTTTATTAGTGCTTATAAAGCAAATATTCCTCATGACCATATTCTACATCCCTAATCCTACCCAATACCTAAACTTAATAACTACCTTATTAACTATTAATAATCAGCAAATTAAGAGTTTATTGAGGCAAAAGTCATAGTTAATGGTTTGTAAATAGTGAGAATTGGACCTTAAAATAAATTGTGACCGAATTGGGAATCCAACTTGTTAGTAATTTTAATTTTAAAATTTACTGTAAAATTTAAATTTAAAGTAATTTACACCTCACAAAGGAATAACAGTAAATTTTATATTGTTTACTGTACTGAAATGAGACAACCTCTATGGCGTATGTATCTAAAAATGTGACCTATGTAGGGTGCAAACTTTGAAATGAGACAAGCTATAATGTTGCCTTCATGTCGGAGGCATGTCTATATTACCTTAAACGCTGTCTATGTAGGAAACTCACTTGGTTTTGGAACAGAGCTCATGTTTGTGCTTCTAATTTGTCACAACAGCAGCTAAACGGACTTAAAATTTACTTTTGTTGTTATTCTTCCTTGCTAATACACTTTCCCCCCACTCTAATCCACTTATAAGTATTAGTAAAATTTTCTCACACCAAAAACAACATTTAGTTTTATATGACCATTTTTACATTTTCTGGCCCTTAATTCTTAATTTAAGAAGTTGCTTTTGCAACTGTGACTTAGTTCATAATTTGACATAATTGTTCCAAACCTGTATGAGCTTTTTTTCTGCGGAACACAAAGAATGATATTTTGTAGAAACAACAGTGACTTTCATGGTACAGAAAAAAGCCATTTTCGAAAATATCTTCTTTTGTGCTCCACAGAAGAAAGAAAGTCAAACAGGTTTGAAATTACGAGGGTGAGTAAATGATGACAGAATTTTCATTTTTTCATCTCTTTAAAGGGATAGTTGTTCAAGTTTTTCCAAACCTCTTCTTCTCAACACACACGCACATGCACACGCATACACACACAAAGATATATTGAAGAATGTTAGTAACTAAACAGCTGCCGGTAGCCATTGACTTCCAATAGTGTTTTTTCCATACTATAGAAGTCAATGGCTACCAGCAACTGTTTGGTTGCCAAACACAAGAACGAAGAAACTCATACAGGTTTGGAATAACTTGAGGGTGAGTAAATAATTACAGAATTTTAATTTTTAGATGAACTACCTCTTTAAGATGTATATATGTCTATACACTATATGTGGATGACTATTATGATTGACTAACCTCTGTTTACGGACTCTCATGCTGCCAAACACTGAATAGATGCTGATGTCTAAATGTGCAAAGTCATATTAACGTGCTCATGTTTCTGATGCCAATACCGAGATGTTATCTGTATGACCCATTTTTGAGGCTTAGTTTCCAGAAATGTACTGAGTGTACACTTTGTGTTATGAACGTTATAGTATGTCTACATATGTCCATTTAATTATTTGACTACAGACCTACAGCACGATAATTAAGTTTACACAAGACAGCACACAACTGCTTGATAATCAGTTGTAGTTCAATGCAAGCCTGAGCTGACTGACAAATCCAGCGAGGCATCTCCTCTATGTCTCTCCAGGCTAGATAAACAGATGTTGATGTAGCCTATCAGTGAATACGCCCGGCCTTTTCTGAACCTTGTGCCAGGGGCAAAGAGAGAGACAGAGATGTGCCACAGGCTAAATATACTGGGAAAAGGCCAGGATGGAAGACGGTCCCTAAAAATACCACTAAAATTCACACCCAGCCTCCTTGTTAAATATTTACCTCAGCCTTACTCTCTGTCCTTCCCAAATGCGAATGTTAGAGGTCCTACAAGGTAAGGAAGGATCACTGCTGGGCACTGACACAAACATATCAAACTTGTTTCAACGTAAAAAATGCATGTGCACACAAGCAGGAGTCATAGCTGGACACTCTGACAAACACAAACTTCTACAAGGCTGATATAGTTAAACTTGCACATCATGAAGTCATTAAAATGTATGAGTTTAGGGTGACCTGTAACTTTGGGGTGAACGAGCAGGAAGGGAAGGAGAGATTGAGACAACCATGTCTGACTGACAGCAAGGGACTCGCTGTGTTGTTTTCAGAGAGAGGTTGGAAGGAACAGGCCAGCCAATATTCTCATTAGGGCCAAAAGTGCCATAAAGGAGGAGAGATACAGTGTGAGGTGAAAGAGGGGTGAGAAACTGAAAAGTTGCTGTCCAGATTCTGGGAAAAAGGCTTTTTTTCTTTCAGGTAGAGAATCAAGATGCTCAAACTGTGGCTCTGTTCCAAGAACTAGTGAGCTGCATATGTAGGTAGCATTATAAGGCTGTATTTCTTAACCTCACACTCACACAACAGCATAGGTAAAGCTTAAGTACCTTTTAATCACTAATTCATATCATGCTGAATATCATTTAGCATTATCATATTATTATTAACGTCAATTAAAACCAAAATGCTACAAAAAACATTGTCTTGTTTTCCAGTATAACATTTTTAAATTTACTTCAGAAGAAAAATGACATGAGATATAGTCTTGTTTTCTGAAATGTTTTTTTCTGAAATTAAATGAGTTTATGCTTAAATGGGGAAAAATTAAACTTGTTTTCCCTTTTAATAACAAGTAAGTTTTCTTACCCTATTAGCAGATATGTGTTTTGCAGTGTAATATGGGTAAAAACAGACTAAGCAAGTTGCTTCCTTTTTCTTTGATGGACATGAGTTTGTTTGTATTTCAAGTTCTGGGGGCAATTATGGAGAAACTAAAGACCTAATGGCAAATTAATTTATAAATTAATTCCAGATAAGACTAAACAAAAGTCATTTTCCAGTCTTTGTGTGGTAGATTAAATACCACAGAAGAAATTTATCCAACAAGCAAATAAACTGTAAAATGTTTTGTGAAGTAACGATTTAACGTCTTTTCACTGAACATTTGATGCATAAATGAAATATTAAAAACTAAAATATTGATAAATACTAATAAAAAAGGGTAAGCCCTTTCCCCATTCTATTGTGTTTTCTGTACATTGCTTTGCAAGTCTTTGAGTTTTGCAGTGATTTATCATTACAATATAACTAGGGCTGTTAAAAATAATGCATTAAATTCTGTGGTTAATATTAATACTAAATGTTAAAAATGATGGCACAGATTTTACTCAAGTGTTGAATGACTATAATTACTCATCCCCCAGAAACTGATTTTTAAAAAAATCCATTTAACAGAAGCATCAGTACCAAAAAACTTGGTAAAAAAAAAAAAAGATGACATTAAAGAAATATACAAACTTGATGTTGTTTACATGTAAAAATTTTAAATGTAAAATTTAAATTGTAATGTTAAGTGTGATTAACCATGATTAATTTAAGAAAAATGTGATTTATTAGTTTTTTTAATCTATTGACAGCACTAGATATAACCCATTTTGAATAAACCAGTGTTAAACTCCCTTAAACAACCCCATAAAAACAAAAACTATGTTTGCACATTTTATATTACGATTACACTTATATTACAGCCAGAATCACTTGCAGATTTTTTCTGACAATAACAGCAGACTACTTTCTCCTTGTCTTTATCATATGCATTCACAAACACTCATAATTACACTATATTCCCACATTACAGCATCCCACACTACTAACATACTTTTCAAGCTCAGTTTACTAAAATGTAGCAGAGTTTATGTAGCAGACAGTTTGTATGTTTCATAGAAGGACTTTTAGTATCAGCAAACATCTCCCGAAGCACTCAGATGCACACATTGATTCTGCCGGGCATAAAAGTGCAAGCTATAATTGCTCTGAGCTGCTTCTAGTGTCTCTCTTGATCATCCATGACACATTTGATTTCTTTTCTATTGTAAGAGCCTATTAAAAATGGGCACCAATAAAAGCGCATTGATTCATGCAGGATTAGCCCATCGGACAGGAGTTTTATCACGACCACAAAATTGCCAGCTCCCTTCTGTCGCTCTCACACACACACTAACGTGTGCAGCTGCAGTCACATGGACCCTGATTTGCCAGTTTTCCACTCAATAGTCTGCTGATGGTGCTGTGGGCCTGGGTGGGCTACAGAGCGAGTGTGTGCATGGGGAAAGCGATGCCCAGAACTGCTTAAGCGGTCTGGTGGTGGGCAGAGGACGAGCTCCCCTGTGGAGTTTTGTGCAGTACCCAGACCTGGATCAGACGCTTGGCGGTCATGCCGCGGTAGTGAGCTCAGGCCGCACATTTATCTCTGAGAGCAGAGAGCTGCTGCGATTGATCAGCTGTGGAAGAGGAGGCGCTACGGTCCAGCACAACATCAAACAATCTGCGGCGGCAAGGCTAGCGACACACAGCAACAACAAACACAGGACAGAGAGCCAAATGAGTTTAAACCACACAGTATACAAACACATGATTTAAACATCTTTAAAAGCAAATTCTGTGTTTAAAGTGCACATAACCCTTCAAATAAATAAATAAATCTGATCTCATTGCATGATGAAGATCTCTTAAAATAAACTTTTCATATCACTGCACCACTTAACACAAGTAACATGAGCCTCTTTGAAGAAAAGTATTGCAGATAGCATCAAATAAGGACAATTTTCCTATTTATTAATTTGTACAGAATATCTAATGTGTATAATGATTAATTTTTTAAATGTCACGATGATGCTTTTCACTGGTATTGGTATCGACTAGAGTTGTGATCCAGAATTAAATTAAGACTGCCTTTTAAATTCCAATTCAGTTCCTGAATTTGAATTTAGGATGCAAATATTATGCAGAAGCAGAATTAACATGGACTGAATTCTGAAAAACTGTAATTTTAGCTAGAAAAGCCAAAGGCAAACTGAATGTTGGCTAGACAAAGAATTGTTTCAAAGCTTTGGGGTAAAAAATTACATTTGAAGATTTATAGGCTATATTAGACACAGAAAATGAAAGATATAACAATGGGTTGGTATTAGGATTTACTAAAACTAGTAAATCATATTTAATAGATAGAAGAACACTTAATTTCCAAAAGTGAATGCGTTGAATTTCCCTGTTCCTGCCATTTCAACTGTTCTTCCTGTCTGGTGTAGCCAATTCAATTCAAAATCCAACTTATGAATTAAAAGGAAGCCAATTCTTCAATTCAGAATTTTGCATAACTCTGGTATCAACTACTGGTACCGTGGCAATCCTAATTACCATGAAACACAGATTCCTCATTATCGTCTCATACCAAATACCAAGGCCACTATCTGAAATCAGACACTAAAGGATCGACAAGGTCTCAGCCTGAAATCCTGTTAATCTCAGTAAGAAACAGAAATGAGATTGTGTCATTCATCCACACAGGGGCTCATACAGGGGTGTCCAGTTTGACAGATGCTCACAGCGATGCATTTCAGAGATTCTCCTCTGTCACAATCAATCACACACAGGCTCACACAATGAAAATCGACCTGCATTTTCATACATACATTAGAGATAGGTGATATACACTACACATTCAAAAGTTTAGGTCAGTAAGATTATTAGAAATTAACACTTTTGATCAATTTAATGCATTCTTGATGAATAAAAGCAACAGTAAAGACTTTTACACTCTTACAAAAAAGTAAGATTTCAAATAAACGCTTTTCTTTTGAACCTTATATCCAAGAATCCTGAATAAAATGTTTCACAGTTTCTACAAAAAATATTAAGCAGCATAACCATTTTTAATATTGATAATAATAATAATTGTTTCTTGAGCAGTAAATTATCATATTAGTATGATTTCTGAAGGATCATGTGACACTGAAGCCTGGAGTAATGATGCTGAAAATTCAGATTTACATTTACATTTATGCATTTAGCAGACGCTTTTATCCAAAGCGACTTACATTGCATTCAAGTTACAGTTTTTTTACATTTTATCAGCTCTTGCTTTCCCTGGGAATCGAACCCATGATCTTGGCGTTGCTAGCACCATGCTCTACTATTTGAGCTACAGGAAAGCTTTCCTGTATTCATGTGATTTTCCATCACAGGAATAAATTATATTTTAAAACAGAAAACCGCTATTTTAAATTCTAATAATATTTCACAATATTACAGTTTTACTGTATTTTTGATCAAATAAATGCAGCCATGTTAAGCATAAAAGGATTCTTTCAGAAAGAAAAATATTAGGTAATTCAGTGCTGTTCAAATAGTAATAACTAAAAAAATCTAAATACTGTTTAATAAGCCTATCATTTCTTTCAATGCATTATATAAAAACAAAACACAAATTCATATTATTATCTTCTCAACAGTTTTTGAATCACACTTACATCAAAATTAATCAATAAAAGATACTTTTTTGATTTATTTGCTATGAATAATCTTATCCTTTGGTTTGAGTTCCAAATAGAAGACGGAAATAACAAATTATAAAGTACTTCACCTAATTTGTTTAAGTGTTATTCTACCACCTACATTACTGCACACACTAATTTGGGTCTATAAACCTCTTTCAAACGGATACTCTTCTCTAGCTATTGATGTAGATCATCGAACGAATGCCGTGCAGCTTTTGTTTCAGTCAGTAAATAGCTATTATTGGACATTTACCGCATGACGTATTTACATCTGATTTGTGCACAGCTGGAGATGCATTCATGTAGACATCTATTTTAACAAAGTTTTGTGCTATTACTGTACCCAGAGGGATTGTTGAGTGCCGCCATGTAGCTGAGATAACCAGCCTACACAGTTGATGATGTTAAGATATTCTTGTTTACCGACCCGTGTCGTCGCGCAATGCAAACTAATGGCTGCATGTTAAAAGCCCCTCACTGAGTTCAGAGGAGTTTTTTAATGACTTCTAATTCCTCTCATCACTAGGCGACATGCACTTACAATTCAGCATACCAGCCTTTATTAAACACACAAACACTTTTCCCTCGTTACAGCTTCAGTCCATGTCAGGCTACAGAGGAAGAAGTTCATGTGTCATTTCAGTGCTTAACCATCATCAACCATTCATCTTTGAAATGAAGAGAAAGAAAAAAAGGAATAAACCATGAGAAAGGAGGCAGTTTGAAAAGAAGTATATCTTGCTCTGTCACCTCCTCACTACTGAAGTGCATTGTGTGTGCAGGTGCACGTGTAGCCAGCTGTGAGACAACAATAACCAAAAATAGTCTGAAAAATGGCGCTAAAATAGACGTGTGAACGGGCCTGCTGTGACATCTCTCTCGATGGCATTAGTCATGTGAGTCCCTTCGCTTCCATAACACCTCCCCAGGACCCAATCCCGTTCTTCCGAGCCTTTCCACACAAAACATGGTGCTATTTCCAGCCCTCAGAAGGGACTACGGCATGTCTCGCCACACTGACTTGTTAAAGACGGCTGAGAGAGTCTGTATCAATCTGAAACTCATAGACGTGATGTAAAAGGACAGCGGCTTAAAGTAACAGTTTGTCCACAAATTCTGTCATTATTTATCATTTCTGGAACATTATTTGACAGTGTCATTATTTACTCACTCTTTTGTTGTTCTAAACAAAATATTTCTTTCTGCTGGAGACATTTTGAATAATATACTAATTCCTGGAATTACTATGGAAAGGAAGTGAGGCTTAAAGAATGAGCTTCAAAAAGGACATAAGCACCATAAAAGTTCCAGAAAAGTGGTCATGCTCTATATTTCAAATCTTCTGAAGCCATACAATAGCTTTGTGTGAGGAAAAGACTGAATTTATTCACTAAAATCTTTTCAACAAATCTTTTGCTGGAATGATTCATTCTTGATTTTATCCAGTCCCCAAGTCATAGATCCAATTGATTTACAATGGAAGTCCATTTCTGCCACTGGATAAAAAAATAAAAAAGCTAACTGGTAATTATCATGCAATTCTGACTTTTTTCTTGCAATTGTGAGTTCACATCTCGCAATTCTGACTTTTTGCGTTATATAAGCTCGCAATTGCGAGTTATAAAGCCAGAATTGCGAGAGAGAAACTCGCAATTCTGACTTCTTTTCCCAGAATTGCGTGATATAAACTCGCAATTGTGAGTTATAAAGTCAGAATTGTGAGATATAAATCTGCAATTCTGAGAAAAAAAGTCAGTATTGCAAATTACTAGGTCATAATTGTGAGATATAAACTCGCAATTCTGAGAAAGTATTAGTCTTTTCCCCCCTCAGAACAGAACTTTATTTCACGCAATTACGAATTTATCTCCCGCAATTCTGAGAAAAAAAGAATTGTGAGTTTTTATCTTGCAGTTTTGACTTTATAACTTGCAATTACAAGTTCATATCACACAATTCTGAGAAAAAGTCAGAATTGCCAGTTTATATCTTGCAATTCTGACTTCTGAATTTTGAATTTTTAGATACAAACTTGCAATTCTGAGAAAAAAAGTCAAAATTGTGAGTTTGTATCAAGGAATTCTGAGAAAAAAAAGTCAGAACTGTGAGATGTAAACTTGCAATTGCGAGAAAAAAAGTCTCAAAATTGTGAAATATAAAGTCACAATCACCTTTTTTTATTTTATTTTATTTTTTTTATTCAGTGGCGGAAACGGGCTTCCATAATGAACAGCCAATTGGAGGTAATGACTAAAGTTTTGGTCTGTTTTTGTCTCACAAAGCTATCATATGGCTTTGGAAGATATAAAATATAGCACATGAAGGTGTGTAAGTTATCATACTATATGGTGCTTTTGCATCATCTTCAAAGCTTGAAAGCTTCAGTACAATTCTTCAAAAGCTCTTGTTTTGTGTTCTGCAGAGGACAATGAGTGAGTATATAGTGGCATAATTTTCATTTTAGGTGAAGTACTCCTTTAAAATGAAGTCTTTGAAGGCACTTTACACTTTAAAAATA
This sequence comes from Spinibarbus caldwelli, assembly GCA_039654775.1. Taxonomy (NCBI): domain Eukaryota; kingdom Metazoa; phylum Chordata; class Actinopteri; order Cypriniformes; family Cyprinidae; genus Spinibarbus; species Spinibarbus caldwelli. The sequence goes on along the minus strand of CM077239.1, from coordinate 7,976,981 downwards.
AAATCTAATAAAAATAAAAGTCTAATATTCCAAGTCTTCTAAAGCCACATGACAGCTCTGTCCAGGATCAAAGTGAATTTCATGTCATTATTCAGTGAAATTCTTGAAATCTGCTGTAATTCTCCTAGAGTTCATGAAAAAGATTACATTTGTGAACAGACTCTTCTTTTGACTCTGATCTTTTAAATGAATCTGTTGTTTGAATGATTCATTCATGATTTAATCCGGTTCACAACTCAACTCAGTGCGGTTAACAGCTCAGTGGAGGTCAATAATTACAATAATTTTGTTTTCTTCACACAAAAATCACATGACTTAAACAACAACAACAACAAAAAAAAAATAGCACAGGTTATATGGACCATGTTATTAATTCTTTATGGTGCTTTGCATCCTTTTTGATGTTTGAAAGCTTCAATCTCCATTCAAAAATGCATGGAAAACACTGACCGTTACAACTCTTCAGAACCTCTCCTTTTGTGTTCTGCACAAGAAAGTAATACAGGTTTGGAACAATATGACAATGCATAATTAAATTTTTTATATGAATTACTATTCTACCCTTTAAATATAATTTAAATCTAATGTCCAGGGTAAGACTGGCTTTTAGATCTTATCAAGGTTGTCTTCAAGACTCCACTTGTACTTCATTAATCCCATAAGACGCCACAGGCAGAAAAAATAAGAAATTTTATGAATTTTACAGAAGGATGATCTAATGCAAAATCATATCATAAAGACAGTGAATTAATGCAAGCTGCAGGAGGGCTTGTCAGTTGCTTTCTGTCGCTTTAAAGCAACGCAGCGGCGCCACAAACTACACCAAGAGCCAAGAGCCTTTCGTCACTTCATAATCGAATAACAATTGTGCAATTTGAGATTTAATCTACGTATAACTCTCTCTGCAGCATGAGGTGTCAAGACAATTTGGTTAAAGACTTTAATGGTGTGTGCTAGGGTACTCCATTTCCATATTAGCTGGCCTATCTTCGCGGCGGTCTTGCACGGCAAGTGGCGGCGAGCTCATTTACAGCGGAGGGTGGATCTGGGTGAAATTAGAGTAGATTACCATATTTAGATTTATTAGGTTCCCGTCACCGTGGAAACGGAGGAGCGTAGCAGCTTCTCGGGGAGGTGCGAACGTTTGATATGATTAACATCTGTGATGGATGAGCTGTCTAACGGCCCTCAATTAAACAATAACTATTCCATAGGCTGGCCAATGACAAAGAAAGTCAAACAGTGTGTGCAAGTGCCTTGCTGCCAAGTCAGCTGTCCACAGCTTGATGCAATCAGCATTGAATGGTCAACGTGCAGCCTCTACTTTCACGTTGGAGGGCAAAGATAGTCACTTAGATTGGGCTACTGGGGACCCAGAGGGAACAGACAATCTAGCACTGTGGGAATTCGCTGCAGTGAGGGTAAAGAAAGAAACTAGCAGTTATGGATGAGGAATTTTAGTCCAAGCAAACACACACGGAGCACCAAATGTTCTTAAATGCGCTCTACCGAAGCAATAAAGTACAAGAGGCTGTGCTACATTATGAGTAAAAGGCTGTTGTAAGGCATGACATGCAGCTCCTTCAGCTGTGAATATATTCACAATATAACACGGCTTTGCGTGCCATATTGAACTCAAAACAATAATTTGTAGAAATAATTAAACATTTGGACTCCATTGACTTTCACAGTATATTTTCCTTTGTGTCCTGAACAGTTTAATATAAAACTACCAAGAGTCAACTATGTAGTGGAAACCTAACTAAGTTCCAATAGGTATAAAGGAATAGTTCACCCAAAAATGAAAATTAGCTGAAAATGGATCCTCTGCAGTGAATGGGTGCCGTCAGAATGAGAGTCCAAACAGCTGATAAAAACATCACAATAATCCACAAGCCACCCACACGACTCCAGTCCATCGATTAACATCTTGAAGTAAAAAGAAGCATGTTTATAGTAAACAAATTTATCATTAAGGCATTTTAAACTTTACGCTTCTGGCCAAATTTCAAGTCCATAATTTATAATAAAACTTCATCCACTGAAAAAGTCCATCCTATGTTGTCCTCTCATATAAAGTATTTTAGCTGGAAGCAACGGTTTGAAAAATGTCTTAAAAGAATAGTTTGCCCAAACATAAAAATTGTCATCATTTACTCACCCTCATGTCATTCCAAACCTGTATGAGTTTCTTTCTTATGCTGAACACAAAAGAGGATATTTTGAAGAATTTTGAAGAACCAAACAGTTGTTGGTTCCCATTGAGTTCCATAGTAGGGAAAGAAATACTATGGAAGTCAATGGGGACCATCAACTGTTTGATTACCAGCATTCTTCAAAATATCTTCAACATAAGAAAGAAACTCATATAGGTTTGGAACAACATGAGGGTGAGTAAAATGATGTTAAATGATGAACTGAAGTTGTGTGGATTAGTTTTGGATTATTGTGATGCGTTTATCAGCCGTTTGGACTCTCATTCTGACGGCACCCATTCACTGTAGAGGATCCATTGATGAGCAAGTGATGTAATGCTACATTTCTCTCTTGTTCTCTTGTTCTGATGAAGAAACAAACTCATCTACATTTTGGATGGCCTGAGGGTGAGTAAATTTTGATTTTTGAGTGAACTATGACCAATCAGCATGTAGAACCAGAACTCTTTGTTTTTTAAATCTATAACAGAATCTCCAGAAAAGTGCCACACCAGGGTCAGTGGAATCCATTTACATGACTTTCAGTCAATATCACCACTGAACAGCGCCATGATGTTTTTGCATGGACAATCTTCTTGGACCATCTGGGTTTGCGTGTCTTCCTCAAGGGCACAATGGTGATCTCTTCATTCTTGCGGGAATAAAACCAGCAACCTTTCAGTTACCATCCCAAACTGTAACCACAATACCACAGCTAGGCTCTCAAATTAAATACAGATCACATGGGGTGATTTTTAATAATATGTGAATCGTAACCTAACATCTCAGGCTGTCTGCATGTGTTTAAATACTTTAATAACGTCATGCATGAGGATTAAGAGTTTTAATAGTCTCCTGCAATGAATACAAAAGAGCTCTTCTTATGGAAGATAGATAAAGTGAAGCAGAGAAGGAGTCCATATGATATCACAGCAGATGTCACACATCTACTGCAAGTGCGTGACCTTTCTGAAATGGTGCCCGTTGTTTATGCAGTCCAAAGGGTGACAGATGGGTTCGCACTCGACTCTGTCTCTTAAATTTTATGAGAGGATCTATTAGAATATGTCATCTTCTCCACTTAGCCTTGCCAGTGGAGAGATTCGGTCATGGTCACAAGGCCCCTATATTCAAAGTGTGTTAAGTGAGAGGGATTAGCAACTTTTCAATAGGAGACGAAAACAAACTTCTCAGGTTTCACAGAAGGGGGAATTTACAATCTTTATGAGGAAGGAGAGTCAGACACATTTTGAAAGTAATGAAGACAGGAACAACAGAAGATGATCAATAGGAATGAGTGTATTAACTTTTACATAGGGAAGAGCAGCGTAAGCTGTGTCACTTTTTACTTAAGTTGTCCTTTATAAGAAAGGAGAAATGAGACAGAGATCAAACGAATACACCTAATTATATTTCAGGATGTCTGCTATTAAATAAAATTAAACAGCTGGAATGTATAAAAAAGTATCATTGAAAGTCATATTTTGCTGCATATTAATTGCAGTTTTCTAAACCAGAGAGGACAAGGTTTACAAGGTTTAACAATCAGCATTAAATATGTTTTATTTAATTTAAATATGCTGACTTAAACATTTTTGTTTTAGTATAAAATAAAATAATGTAAAAATTATATATTACATATATACACAGTGCCTTGCGAAAGTATTTAAACCCCTTATTTTTTTCACGTTTTGTTATGTTGCAGCTTTATGTTAAACTGATTTTAAATTACTTTTTTTTCCCCACATCAATCTACACTCTATACACCATAATGACAAAGCAAATAACAGGTTTCTAACATCTTTGCAAATTTATTAAAGATAAAAAAACTTAAATCATTCCATTGCATAAGTATTCACACCCTTATCTGGGAAAGTTGAAATTTAGCTCAGGAGCATTCATTTTGCTTGTGAATGTTACCACACTTTGAGTGACGTTAACCTGTGGCAAATTCAATTGAATGGGTATGATTTGGAAAGGCACACGTCTTAATAAAAGGTATAACAACTGAAAATGCATAATAGAGAAAAGACCATGCCCTGAGGTAAAAAAAAAAAAAAAAAACTGCCTGTAGAGCGCAGAGACAGGATTGCATCAAACCACACATCTGGGGAAGAGTTCAGAAAAAAATTATGCTGCTTTGAAGGTTCACAGAAGCATGTAGCCTCCATTATCCATAATGGAAGACGTTTGGAACAACCTGGACTCTTCCTAGAGCTGGCCTCATGGCAAAACTGAGCAAATTGATGGAGAAGGGCTTTGGTTAGAGTGGTGACCAACAACTTGATGGTCACTCTAGTTGAGCTCCATGATCATATGTGGAGACAAGAGAAACCTACAGAAGGACAAACATCACTGCAACACTCCACCGATCTGTGCTTTATGTCAGTGTGGCCAGACTCAATCCTCTCATCAGTGAAGACACATGAAAACACACTTGGAATTTGCAAAACAGCACCTAAAGGACCCTCAGACTGTGAGAAACAAGATTCTCTGGTCTGATGAACCTCAATTCTAAGCATCATGTTTGAAGCAAACCAGGCACTGCTCATCACCTGAAGAGTACCATCCCAAAAGTAAAGTGTGCTGGTAGCAGCCTCATGCTGTGGGGCTGTTTATCAGCGGCAGGGACTGAGTGACTCGTCAGAGTAGAAGAAAAGCTCAATGCACCAAAATATAGAGATAGCCTTAATGAAAACCCAGTCCAGAGCATTCAGAACCTCAGACTGGGCAGAAGGCTCACCATCCAACAGGACAATGACCCTAAGCACACAGCAAGAGTGGCTTATAGACAACTCTGTGAATGTACTTGAGTGGCCCAGCCACAGCCTGGGATTGAACCCAATCAAACATTTCTGGAGAAACCTGAAAATATGCATCTGCCCCCATCCAACCTGACAGAGCTTGAGAGGTGAAGAGGTGAGGAGAAGAATGGCAGATAATTGCCAAATGATGATGTGCAATGCTTGTTGCATCATACACAAAAAAAATTGAGGCTGTAAAGGTGCTTCAGCTAAGTACTGAGTTAAGGGTTTGAATACTTATGCAATGTACTTATTTCAGTTTTTTTATTTTTTATAAATTTACAAAGTTGTGACAGTTCTGTTTTTGCTTTGCCATTATGGTGTATGGAGTGTAGATTGATGTGTAAAAAAAAAGTAATTTAACGCAGTTTAACATAAGGCTGCAACATAAAACGTGAAAAAATGAAGGCACTGTTTATACATACACAGTATATAACTCTTTTTTAAAATAAAATGTTGAAATGCTTAACATTTAAATAAAATGTTTAACATTTTATAATAGCATTTGTAATAATATTTAATGTATTATAATAGCTAAATAGTCCTATAAAATAAATATTCCTAATTTCTTAGACACATCTTACCCCACTCTTCCTAGTTTTCAGAGGTTTGTATGAACTCACAATAGATTTACCAATATTACAATTCTGGCCAATAACAATGAGAGAGAATTTCTTTGCATGTTTTGGCCAGTAATTAAAATCCTATAATATTTTGTTTAAATAAATTAAAAATAAAACATTAAAAACCAATCAAACATGTTAAATGCTACATGTGAATTTAGGCATCACAAAATATATTGTACAGCATAAAAAAAAGATTCATTTTGAGATTTTTTACATTGTTACATGTTAATAAATTATTATTTTTTAAACTTTAAATATAAACTTTAAATAAAACAGTATATGATGGCAAATGTAATCTAAATGTAAAAATAGGAGAAATGCCCAGCACAATTAAATATCCAATATCGACCAATAAATAAAAAACAAAATCTCTAATACTGACTGATAACCAATATAGTACTGATACATTGTGCGTATTGTGCATGCATCTTGCATGAAGACTTCTACAAAATCAGATACAGATTAAAGCTTGAAAAAAGACGCATAACTCAAAACTCAAATTATTTGTATTTTACTTTTAAAAGAAAATTATTCATAAGACAACGCAAGTACACACTGCTATCTCAGCATTCCCACACAGGCCACTAAACTGGGCATTAGAATAAACTGGACAAATTTAGATATGATTATCTTCCAGTTTACACAACAACAGACGTTCAGCTGCTCATGCTGTCAAGCTACCCAAATAACCTTTTTTTGTAATGTCAAAGTCCAGCAAGTAACACTGAATTGCAGAGGATTGAACCTCACAGTTTCATTTGGCAGTAGGTGACACCGTGGCTGTCTCCAGTCCCCTCTCTTCATGCCTTTATGCGTAATGAGGCAGAAGGGGACAGAGTTCAGAAGAAGTTCAGCTCACTGCTAATCATGCTTTCCTCACATCCTAGCAATTGCAAACACTCTGAAGGCCCTGTCATTGTAAAACCCTTCAATCTACTGGTCCAAGCTGGCCTCTTATATAAGCTCTAACCTTTCGCACTGAAGATCAATTCTTTTGTCTAAAGGAAAACGAAATGTGCTGGAGTAGTTCAGGAGGTTCCTTTGCAAATATCTAGTGCTTTGCCAAGCACACTTAGCCATATTTTGCTGCACTGCAGCAAATTTACCATATCAATTGCAAGTTTGACGCAAATAAATAGTGTTCTCCTTTACACTTGGATGACCTCAGAGGAAAGACTTGGCTCCTCTGCTGATTAGAAAGTTTTGTTCCGTAACACTGCGTCTTTTGTATTTTAAGTTTGTGTGTTTGACAAGCAGCGTCTCAAGGAAACAAGGCTTATATTTAACAGTGCAGTCAAGTCTCAAATCAGGGACTAATCCTCTAATATGGCTTATTTCAGCCTTAGAACCGACCCAAAATGCTTAATGATATACCCTCGTCGAAATCCTGATTTTTTTTTTTTTTTTTTAAACCTCTTTGTCATAGCAGCCCTGTGCAGAAAGGTTTCATCCCCTGATATAAATCTCCATTTGCACTGTGACAGAATGAGTGAGCCCTTACATAACTAACCTCTTTAAGTCCACTGTGAATGACAGTCGTGCCTTTGCCAACAGACAGGAATTTACTTGTTCTGAAACAAAAATGTGTGTGTGTGTGTGTGTGTGTGTGTGTGTAAGACTGCTAAAAGTTAAATAACAGGGACAGCATTTGAAAAAAAAGTGAAAGTCGTGACGTATTGTCAAGTATGGTGACCCATACTCGAAATTGGTGCTCTGCATTTAACCCATCCAAGTGCACACACACAGCAGTGAATAGTGAACAAACGCGCACACACACACACACCGTGAACACACACCCGGAGCAGTGGGCAGCCATTGCTCCAGCGCCCGGGGAGCAATTGGGGGTTCGATGCCTTGCTCAAGGGCACCTCAGTCATGGTATCAAAGGCAGAGAGAGTGCTGTTCATTCACAATCCCCACCTTCAATTCCTGCCGGTGCGAGAATCGAACCGGCAACCTTCAGGTTACAAGCCCAACTCTCTAACCATTAGGCCACGACTTCCCCCTCACCCCATGGAGGGAAAAAGCAGGTGATCACTATCTGATTCTTTTTTATGTTTAGTAAATCTCTTTAATACGTCTAGCGTATTCTTGAATCATTTCAATTTCTTAGAAAATGTTATGTCACTTTCAGCTAGGGTGCAACAAAGAACCTAATATTTTTTTCTCTTATTATTTTTCTTTGTAAACAAATACACAGTGAAAAAAGGTGCTCAACCTTCAGAAAATGTTGACCATCAAACTCAAGAGGTCAGATTAAATATTACAATCCATTTTATTTTCTAGTCATTTTCTATACGGTTTGCAAATGTTGTTACCAAAATATTAACAATAATTCATTTATTTGTTATTAATTATTTTAAAAATATTTAGTAAATAGTAATATTAATAATAATAATATAATATATTAATGAAAACAATAATATGGAGTGTGTGTGTGTGTGTGGTTAGAGATAAATATATATATTTATAAAGATAAATATTTAATAAAGTTAAAAATTTCATTTTAATATAGCAGATTGAATGTCAATATCAAAATACAAAAAGCATTGCATGCCTCCAATGCTATATAAATAATAAAAAAAATACATAATTTGCGTATTCTTGGAAGGTGCCATTTCTCTTTAATATTCTACTGATAAATATTCTGCAATAATCAGAATTTCATAGAAAAACTTATATAACCTATAATTGAATTTTTTAGATAACCTTGTAAAAAATGACTCCACTTGAAGTATTTTACCTTAAATGAAACTAATTACAGCTGCAGTTGACTTAAAAAAAATTCCCCAAGGGTTTGAATAGTAATGCAATGTATGATGCCATGGGTCATGGCGCCACTAAACAAATCAGCGATGCTTAAGTGTGATCAGCATTATGTAAGCATCACAATGGATGTAAAAGAATAAGAATACCTTAGCATTTAACCAAAAGGAAAGAATTTTTAGACTAGCTTAAGTTCTTCTTAAACCTTAAACAACCTGCAAGCTGTTGTCCAGAGCACTCTTGTTGCTATGGACAACATGAGAACGTCTTTTTTCAGTGCTTCTTCTCTGTTAAAGGTGACAATATAAATGTTTCAGAAGGAAGGGTGTGACTAAGCCCTGTAAAAATGGCTGTAATTAAATTCACTGATTCCAACGCTGTAATAAACTTCTGATACAGAAAACTAAATATAACTTTAATAGAGACCTGCAACTCTAATCAGCTTCTCACCAGACTGAGTCACTGCATTATAAGAGCAGTGTTTAAATAATCCTTTATTTAAATGCTGAGCACTTTTGTTTAAAGTCACTGTGTTGTTTTTGAGGCCATTGCTGTCTTACAGAATCATGTCACTTTCTATAAAGTACTCCTGAATGCTACAGAAAAAAAACAAAAACAAAAAAACATGCATTACACTACAAGTGACTGGATTCAGTTTTTTTTCTTGATAAAGTTCCATACATTTGTCAATGTCTAACAATAAAAGGCCAAATTTAGTCGGGAACCAACAAAAATGGGACACTTTGTCACAATGCATATTGTGTAAATTGTGCAAATAGACTTTGCAAAGGCAAACCTTTGTTATAAGTTCAGAGGACACTGATGTCTTGAATGGCCTGAGGGTGAGTAAATTTTCTGAAAATTTTAATTTTAGCCCGAACTGTTTATTTAATTCAGTTTACTTATGTTTTTATTTTTGAGCACATATTTTACATCTAGAAATGTTTTATAGCTTGACCTTGCAAGATTTTTATCAGCTCTTAAGGATTTTACTCCTGTCTTTACTATTGCTACAGTTATATTCCTAAGGCTTGTGGCCAAGGAAACTATGAATTTCCTTCAGCCTTGCCCTCATGTGACTGTAAAAAGGGACCGGAATCTGAACGATGTCTGCATTCAAACGAGAAGACATTTAAAAGATAAGTGCGGAGACACGTGTGATTGGAATTTGATCAGATCGCGCCGTCCTTCTCCTGAGGAAAACAAGCCTGAGCTGTTTGGATCTCACAGTGGTCCTAACTTCCCACCATGCCATTAGAAACATCGGTCGTGAGAAATCTGCCATTGCAATCTGTAAATAACAGTCTTTGTGTTGCAATTGGAAACCTAATGATGAAATTGTTTTACTCACCAGTAAAGGAGACTGAAGAACAGCAGAAAAAGGCATACAGACACAGACCATCCACTCGCCTCGACTCCAAACCATCTCGGAATGTCGACTAATGCCTGCATGATGAGACCTGTCACTCTGGCTTTCTGCACACAGACAGGAGACGCTGACAAATTAACTGCATTTATTCAAAGTTTATCATCTACATGCTGTAACATCACAATATAACAGCTTAAACTGGGTTATCTTCCAGATAAACATCAGCTCTTAATAAAATCAGATCTTATCAGATCTTAATAAAACAAGACAAGTAAAATAAAATGTAACATCAATAAAAGCTATTTATTAACTCTTATATAAAAAATAAGGTAACACTTTACAATAAGGTTCCATTTGTTAATATTAGTTAATAATTACATGAACTAACAAAGAAAAAAACATTTATTATTATTAATCTTAGTTAATGTTAATTTCAACATTTTGACATTATTAAAATCAGTAGTTGTAACTTATTATTAAATGGACTTGAGCTAACATGAACTAACAATGAACAGTTGTATTTTTTAACTAATGTTAAAACAGATTAATAAACACTGTAACAAATGTATCACTCATTGTTGGTTAATGTTAGCTAATGCATTAACTATCAATAATTTATGAGACTGTTTTTGTAAAGTATTTTGACTTGACCAAGTGCAACCACCCAGAAAACAGTAGAAATGCCTAGAATTTTGACGCTGAGTTCTGCATTTGCAAGAACCACTCACATGTTCTTCTAGATCAACAGAATGATACAGGTATCCTTCTGGAAACACTACCCTGTGACACTTGACACATTCACCTCACCCACATTTTCAGTTATAAAGTTAAATACAAAGTCTAAATGGTTAACCAGCTCACAAGTTGCAATGGTCAAGAGCATCTGTAAAAATAAACAAATAAAATAAAGAGTTATAAAAACTATAAGTGCTATAAAAAAATCCTGTTTTTTACAGCCTTGTTTTACATGAGGAACAGAAAACGCATGCAGCCAAAATAACACAACACATACTGTATATTTAATCATACAGACAGTACAAAGATGAATTTTTGATGAATGAAAGTTTAAATGCAAAAAAACAAACAACCAGATTCCTCCAACTTACTTTATTGCACTATCACTGTTTCTGTTTGTGCATGTTTGGTGCTCTACTGTTTACACTAGTCACATGTGGTTTCATGATTCCTCTGACATTTCTCTAAATCCCCAAAACAGGCTCTTGATTGTGAACAAGAGGCCTTGAGATACAGCATATGTCTGAGTTCTCATCATTGACATTGTGAAGATGCTCTTCCATGTCAGTGTGGAGGTACAGTAAATCTCCAAGGAAATGTAGGCTAAAAAAAGACAGCATCTCCCACAAGAGCTGTCTACCTGCCAGCGCGCACCAACTAAAGGTAAAGAATGCTTACATTCTGTTAACGCTGTTTTAGTTCATGCTTACAATCTGTTAACAGTTAACGTTGAAGTCCTTGGCTTTAGTGAAGCTACACACAAAGGGTTTTCTGTAACAAAGTCAGCTGTCTGTGAGCATGGCTGACATTATATTGTCAATAACTGTTGAGAGCATTTAAGGACATCGAGCTGAAGGGACAAAAGGGCCGATCATATACAATTTCGCAATAACGCAAGATAAACTTTTAAGAGATAATGCTGACACTATGCGTGATTCTCAGTGATTCTTATACTTTGATACATAAATCAGAATGTGAGTTTAGACAAATATCACATGCTTACTTGATCATACAGTAAAGACCAGAACTATAAAAAATAATATATTAAGAATATATTAACATTATTTGAGTGAAAAGTTTGTCACATAATCATCCAAACAAATTAATCAATAAAAAATGTAAACAAATTAACAGACACAATTTTTTATAGGCCTATAATAGAAAGATTTTTTTTTCAAATATGACTTCTTACAACTCATTATACAAAAATTGGATTTGGCAGTGCTTTAATTTCTGTTAATGTTACATCAATGCATCTTATGTGATTATTACTTTTAATTCTCCTACGAAATTCAAGTGAAGACTGTTTATAATTTAGGCTACTGTCAACATTGTGTTACTGTTTTACCAATACACACATGAAGAATAAGTTCAATACTTTTGATGCACTCTGTCATGTCACCTTTCCCCTATTGTTTCATAATATAATCCGTACAACGGTTTACGAAATAAAATAACCGAGCAGCAATCACGCACTCTGCTAATAATGTTTGCGGTTGCGTTTGAAAATCTGCGATGTTATAGTGTTATGAAAGGTTTAAATTATCACGATAGTAAATGATATACAATGCGCTTACCCCGTGTTTGACAACAACTGTTTGCGATGACACTGAGGCGTTCTGGAAAATGTAGTTTTTATGCGGCTGGAAAAAAAATTCCCACGCAATGAATTGTGGTATTTGTAGTTTGCACTGATAGACAGAGGACCACACACACGAATTGTAGCCTACAGTTCTTTATTTGAATACGGTAATAATAATAAAAAATAATAGTAATAATAATAATAACTGGTCAAGAAAGAAAGGAAAAAAGTGAATATGAAAATTAGTTTACTCATAATCCCCACATTTAATTACACTTTTAACTTTATATATTTAAAAATATATAAAGTAAAAAGCTATACAATAATTCGAAGTAATAGCCTACTATTTAATATTTTGTGTCAGTTTATTTGTTTGCTATAGATAAGCTATGTTTTGTTGTCTTGTAGCTATTATAAAACATTGTTTTGCGAAGAAAAGGTGCATTACTGTTATTTGATAACAGACAGCTGTATCTCTACAATCCCCTTTTATTTATTTATTTTTTTTGCGTTTGAATAATAAACAATGATATGCTATAATATGCTATGATACCTACACAACTTCATCTAATGCTATATTAAACAGAGCACTCTTTTCAATATAAGTAATATTTCTACATTTAATGTTGCGTCAGTCATAATTTTTAGATCTATGTAAAAATAAATAAATAAATAAATAAATAAAAAAATCTAAAACAGGGTTTGATGTTACTTTATACTAATAAAATTTCCCAAGGATACTATTCATATATTAAATGCAGTAATCAAATCCTACCGATTTTTTATTAATTCATTTTTCATTTGAATGTTACATCAATATCTTTCATTATTTTAAATAATAAAAACCTTTGAAAAACCTTAGATGCAAAAAAAAAAAACATAGTAATATTGTTTCATTCGTTCAAGTGTATATCAAAGCACATATAATACCCTCGTTATACCATGGTAACATCGAGGAATCGATAAATGTAACATCAATAGTATTTTGACAGAACTAGCTGTTTTCAGAAGGACGGTGAGCCCGATCGAGTAGATCGTCGTTTGATTGAGAAGCCCTGTTTAACGTGATCGGTTCCCTCGTCGTTCGATTACAACGCAAAGTCGCTCCGTTCGCTCGCTCGTTTCTCTCATTGCAACTTTTGCAGGCACTCACTCCACAGACATGATCACCAGCTGAAGCCAAGACCTGCAATTTGGCTCTTTTTTTAGAGCCAAAGCACCATCGATACCTGTGGAGTTAAGTTGCAGACATCCTTTTTTCATCACGCACCCCGGGCCGATTATCAAATTGAAATTCTGGATGTGATTTTTCATTCTTTTATCCTTTTTCTCTCCCTGATGAACTGGGTTAGTAATGCAGGAGACAGCAGCGATTCTGTCCGCGGCTCAAGATGGCAGATTTTTATTGAGTTGTGAACAGTGCTGTCGCTTCATTTTTTTGCCATGAATAACAGAAATCCTTGCACCGATGGCCCCTGTATACGAAGGTAAGATCTACGAGGCTGAAATTAATGTCAGACCTGCACATAATCGACTAACATTATTCACTCTCTCCGCAGAGAGACCGTCGGGTCCTGAGGTTCATTACCAATCTCTTACTTGTGTCAGAAAGCATGCATTTGTTAAATTATTACAATTTATGAAATCTTAGCTTGATGTGCTATCAGTTAGTTATTGAATTCGTGCAGGTTTATTGTGGATTTTGACTAAAATGTGATTGCAACCGCAAACCTCCCTCTGTTTCATTGTGTAATGCTGTCTATTCTCTTAATGTTTATTCTTATTGGCTATTATTACAAAATACCATAGTTTTATAATAGATTGTTGTGTATTCTGCATGCTCGTATCATATATTATAGATTATGGTAAGTAATATACGAAACAGAAAGTGGATATGAAGCAAACAGGCAGAATGTATACAGATAAGGCATGATTTCTAAATTAGTCGCTACTTCTTGGATTGCTTTTACTAATTTCTCGTTTCATTATTATGTGACTTGTTATTCTATTGATGCTGTACAATGTATGTTGTAATGTTTTGGCGTGATTTAGACTAACTAATATACTGCAGTGTTATGGTGACTAATCTATGGTGTGCAGGAATGCATAATGGAGAATATATAGTGAATTTATAGCAGAGTTTTTACTGTTTTAGCATTTTTTATTCTCCTTGAGGGGTAAAATCGATTCATCAACAGCCTAAAAACTGGTTTTGTTCTCCAGAGAGCATATCGAGGTCACTTACAGGGTTAGTTCACCCCGAAATGAATTCTGTCATCATTTACTCACCTAAACCTCTTTGAGTTTTTTTTTTCTGTGGAGATTTTGGACAGAATGTTAGTGACTGACAGCCTTAGTCACTTTCACTGCATGCAAAATGAAAGCGAATGGTGATTGAGATTGACATCTTCCCAGCCACACAGGTTTGGAATGACGTGAGGGTGTGTAAATGATGACAGATTTTATATTTTTGGATGAACTATCTCTTTATGGCTGTCTCAAAACCATACGCTGCCAATTTTTGGCCATCATAGGTGCATATGCAGCTTTTTGAAGCGCTATATGTGCCTTCAGTGCTTTAAAATGTAGGTAGCTCTCTAGGTTTTCAGACACTGCCTTAGTTGTGGTTGAGTTGAGATTGAGATTGAGTCATATGCTGGGTGGTTTTAGTTCATAATTTGGACAAAGACTAAGCAATGTGTGTGCAATAGTTCCTCGAAAATGTCAAAGGTGCCATGCCAGCCTCAGACAGCTGAAGGTTTGCATTTGTCTTAATATTTTCAATATTTCTTATTGATTACCCATGCTCCCTCTGCTGGTGATAGCACCCCCCCCCACCCTTTTTTGTCTTTAAGATTATTTGCACAAAATGAATAAGCAGTACTTTTTAATGTTTGCCTTATCAAGCTAAAGCAAGTGGAAAACATGCAAACTTTTACTCAGTTCTACAACTTTCATAGTTGATTAGATGATCTTACATAGGTAGGTGGATGCTGCAGATGGATGGATTCATCTTGTGGCACTGTAACGTTTGAAGACCCTTAAGGTAACCTTATGGGACATTTGAAGACCTTTGAGACTTGGTTTAACCTTCATGTTACTTTGGTGGTTTGCTCTGGCTGTTGTATAAACAGCATCTCCTATGAGGACGTTCACCATGATCCCAAACAAAACCAAGTGAGCTTATTTAAGAAACAATCTGTGGGACTTTAGGCTAATTGTTTAGTCGAACGGTGATGCTCATAAGGTGTAAAGAGAGATTTGTCATTTGGAAGTATTTAATGAAGTAGAAATGACATTGTTCTGGTAGTTTCTCATTCTCTGCTCTTGCTTATTATAGATGCGTGCGCTCAGAATGGAAATGTGGGGCAGCATCACACATTTCCTTTACTGTCCATATGTCTTGTGTGATATTTATGAATGCAATTATGTAGTTTTTACACTTCAGTTAGGTGGTTTATGCAGAAATGTGTTTCTTTTGCTGTTTATCTCTCTTTGTTTCACTTGTTGTTTTCATTGAGTTACAAAAGCTGGAAATTTTAATATGGTGGTGTTGTTATTACCTTATGAATGCTTAATAATTTGTTGCTTTTTGTGGTTTGAGCAGCCAGTCCAATGTAATGCCAATCTGTGAACACACATTAAAACTAGATTAAATGTCTGGTCATGCTTGTTTAGCATTCATTTATGGACTCCTCTGCTCATCTCATGGCTGTCAGATGCATGCATTGTGTCTCTAAGGCACATGCGCACTGTGTTGAGCTCTTTTCAAAAGCAGGAGTAAAAGACCTTTCAGTTTGTGAATAAATATCTGTTACTGCTCCAGTTTAGGGTACAGACTGTCCATGGAGACGTTTGTAATGCCAGTCCATAGTAAGAGCTCTTTGTTGTTGCCTTTTTCCCCTGCACTGATGTGTCTTTGTGGAGCGCTGTGGTGCAAGCCCAACGCTCTGGCTCAATCCCATACGGAAGAGTAATCTGGGGCCAGAGGAGTCTTGGCTCCTGGCCTCATAACCCACACTGACATGTTGATAAACGCCTGATGTGAGGACCAGGACAACCTGTCTCTACGGTGGAAGGAAGCAAATGTTTAGCTTTGGAATTCTGGAGATGGAAAGACACCTTGAGTCAGGCCTGGGTCTTTCCGATTATTGTTTTTTCTCTTTACATTTAGGGGTCATGTGTGGTGATTATTAATATGATTTGCAGTATGCTTAATCTTTAAAGGAATGAAAATTCTGTTATCATTTATTCAAACTCATGCTGTTGCAAGACTGTATGGCTTTCTTTCTTAGAGTGATTTTTGAAGGATCATGTGACACTGGAGTAATGATGCTGAAAATTCAGCTTTGCCATCATAGAAATAAATTACATTTTAAAATCTATTAAAATAGAAAATGTTTATTTTAAAGTGTAATAATTTTTCACTTTTTGCTGTATTTTTGATCAAATAAATGCAGCCTTGGTGAGCTTAAGAGACTTCTTTTAAAAACATTTTTAAAAAATCATATCAACCACAAACATTTGAATGGTAGTCTATAGTAAACAGAAACTGTCAAGCTCTTAAAAGGACCTTAAAAAAAAGCACCATCGAATCGGTCCAGTATAATGGTCTTTATTGTCTAAACCATATGATTAGTTGTTCTTTGACCTGTAGATGATCTCTGCCAACTGTTTTTGCTTTTCAGACCTTTGGAAACCTTCTTTGTTCCCCTGAGTTTGAGTTCACGCCACCATCTCTGCGTCATAAATTTCATAAAGCAACCGTTCCAACATGTCTTTCTGTTTTGGTGCTGGAGTTGATTGATTGTCCCTAACTGATCTTAACCCATGCCTAAAGTCCAGGGTCATTGCCAGTTGAGAATTGCAGGAAAATCTATAAGTTTGGAGGTCATTGCCCCTGAGTGAGTTTACATTGTTGCCCCCCTCCATCAAGAGGAAGTGCTTCTTTGCGAGGACACTGAAGCATTGTGACACCGGTGTCCGTTTGGCAGGCGGACAAATGCCTGGTTCTCATAGCCATCCACATTGGAAAACCACAATGGCTGTTCAGATCATTGGTCACTCTGGAAATAAACTTTTCCAGCACATTATCCTCACAGAAGTCCTTACAGGACTTTTCGTCTCACCGTGGGTCAATGAATGAACCGCAGTCTTACTGAATGTGATTATGCTGTCCACATCTCGTGCTCCTTTGAAGCCTGAGGGACATTTGAGCTCTCAGAACCTCAGTGGGGAAATAGCTCTCAGGTGTGCTCTGGTGCCCAAGGGAGCAGAATTGTGGGATATGGGGGTTGGTTATTTAATGGGGTCTGTCCTACTGACGAAACCAAAAATGTAGGGGAAAATGGGGCTTTGTTACTGACCCACTACAGTGAGCTCATTCATTTTATTTTGCATGTGAAATGCACCAATTTTTTGCATGTTTGGATTGAAACTGAAATGTGAAATATCAATGCATTGACTGCATCTAAGATTTAAAAAAAAAAAAAAAATTGCAAATCTTTATAAACTCTCTGATGTTTGTTGGATGGTACCACCGCTAGTGAACAAGTTCAATATTCCAACGCAATCTCATAATGTGTCTCTCATTATCAATAAATGACTGTCTGAGAAAGACGTTGCTAATGGCAAACGTATTTATAAATGAAATCCAGATAGGAGTAATAAAAGTAAAGTCATTTGCACTCTGTGTATGGCTGTAATTATCTTCAAAGCTCAACAAGTATGAAATATAAACACAGTGGCTGTTTTGGTATAACATGTTTTTCTCATTAACTGATTTATGTGGGTGCTTGTCACAGTGACGCTGACCTCTAGAAGTCTCACAGAATGAAACTGTCAAATTAAGTAAACAGTGTTAAATGTGATGGCTTTAAATATTTCATTCATCTCTTTTATTATAAATACAATAAAAACAAACTTTGAATCCTATTAATTCAATATTCTATTAACCTCAGAGGATTCGTAAACCTCTGTATGTCTCTGAAGTTGTTCATTTGTAAGGGTTTACATTTCAGATTCTATTAATTTATTGGTATTGTATGTTTTGTTTACTGTGCAAACATAAAAATGTATGTTTGCTAGAGTTGGAGCAGAGAATTTAAGAAAAAAAAGTATTTTGGAGTCTGTAGAAGTGTTAATATATTTAATTGTAATTTAAAATACTATGAATTACTGAATATTAAACAATAATACTAAAATCATAAGCATTTTTCATTATAACAGTGTCGTCTTAGTATTATTTACATACTGTTAATATTTTTTGTTAGTAGTAGTATTTATTAATATTTTGAATTGAACGTTTTTTATATTTTCAGTTTTCATTTTACTTTTAGTTTAAGTTTCAGTAATTTTATAGGTGTGTTTGTCATTTCTATTAGTTTCAGTTTTAGTTTCAGTAATTTAGTAATAGTAATTTAGTGCTTTCAACGTATTTTATTCCAGTTAGTTGCCAAAGCAATATTTATTTGGTTTAAGATTTTATTTTATTTTATTTTATTTTATTTTATTTTATTTTATTTTATTTTATTTTTTTATTTTTTTATTTTAGAAATAATTTAGTAGTTTTACTTATACTTAACACCAAACACTGCTTTCTAAAGACTGGTTAAAAGTCCTTTTATTCTTTTGAAGGCACTAGTTTTTAACAGTAGAAATAAAGAAATCTCCATAAAGCATTGTGGGAAAAAGTTTTGAAGGGGTTTTGAAGCAGTTTTTTTTTTCTCACCACTGTTACTATTAGTATGATCCCTGAGGGCTTTATGACACTGGTTTGGAACAATTTTTTATACTTAAGTATAAAGTATAAGTGCAAAGAAATAAATTAGAACTTAATGTTTTATTTCAGGTTTATGAATCCACCTGTACTTTAATAATGGTAGAAAATCGATACATTAGATTTAATTACTCATTATTGTCCTTAATTTTGTATTACTGTGGTTTTAGAGTAATGCCTGTATAAAAGCATTTTAATGCATTTTGAAACAACTTTAGAAAAAAGATGTCTTTATATTGTCATGCTCAATATTTTTTCTCACATAGTCCAAATGGGTTTATACATAATATATAGCTATTTTTATTTTTAATCTTTAATCTTATTTGTAGGAAGGGTGTTCCTCGCAAAGGGATCATCACATTGCACTGACTACCTTTCTCTTCAAGTTCTACTCTGTATGTCCCCTCTCGGGCATCACAGCACATGACCTGCAGGCTGCATAATGGGATTTTATTATTTCATAATTAGCCTGTTTGCTGTGCTCATGTTGACTTGTGTAATAATTTATGTAACTCCCAGTTTAAATGACTAATTTGCGGTTCTCTATTTGTGAGAGTTTTGCCATGACTGGCAACAATTAGTCCGCTATAAGGTTTCATGGAGAGCCATGCCAGCGACGTTAGCCCGAGAGCTCTTGCCACATGCACGATACACCGGGGTAGGTGAGTTCAGCATTGATTCGCAGCCATGCGGAAACACAGAAGGATCCAGCTGCAAGCCTCTCTGTTTGTTTCGTGGTGCGGGCGTCAGATATGATGCAGCACCAAGGGCATTTTCAGACAATGCTGAGTGTCATACCTTTCTACAACCACACTTATCCCGCAGCACTAATGCATTCTGGGATACATTGCATGTTTACACGGTAAACAAAAGGTTTGCATTTAGTTGCCAGGCTGTGTCAACATACGGTCACTTAGTGAGGTAAATAAGCAGCAATGAAAATGCAAAGGGAAACCGATGGGTATGACAAGGAAATCAAGTCATTTTTTTGTTTCAAAACATCATAAATGGCCAGGTCTGGTGGATGTGCTTTTTATCTTCTTAAAGGGTGGGGGTCCAACTGGCATGTTTCCTTTGATCAGATATGAGAGGATCAGTTCACGCTGGGGTCTCTCCCGGCTGCATTCTTCCACCAATGAAGGGAAATGAAAGGGGGGCTTTTTTCACAGCCGCTGGATTTGCGGGGCTGTAATCACATGGCAATTACTCCTTCATGAAGGGCACCATTCATTTCGCCTTCACACCTATGGTTACCGGCACCAGGGTTCATATCACCAGCCACTGACTGATGGAATTCAGCTGCTTTTGTGCAATGCAATCCTGCTTATGCCTATATCTCAGGACATCAGTTATGAATTTCAGTAAAATGCTCAACTGCAAGTGGTTGATGACATGGGTATCTTTGGTTTTAGCTAACATGTTTAACTTGAGCTGAAACATTTGGAGTAGAAACAATTTTCTCTCAGGAATTGAAAGTAAATTTCCTAAACAACTGGCACTGAATTAACCATTGTGCTATGCTAAAATAACTTAACCTAATTTAGTGTTCCTAGTCAAAAATGAGCTTGTAAGTCTCTTAAAAATGCTATATTATCACCAAATCTTGGATTCAATCTTTTTGTCATCTTGTTTTCTTTCAATTAGCATAGGTTTTGGATTTCTTTTGGAACTGATTGATTGTAGGCCTCATTTATCTGAGCTTATTCACCTCAGTTTTTGAGTGAAAAACAACAACACCAACATTATTTGTGGATAATTTTGGTAATGTTTACTCAGAAACCAAGGTGCAAATATAAAACCTGTGCTAATTGTAAGAAAACAAGCTGAATCATTTCATTTTGGGTGGAATTTGTTATACCCTGTATGAGCAAACTTCAGTAGGTTTTGATCCAATGTGATGATAATAACTAGCATTTTTTGGAAAAAGAACATCCTCTCTAGGCCAAAATGACTAGAAAAACTGAAATGGTGTTCTCTCGTAAAATTCTTTTGTACTCCTATAATCTTTGTTTTATTTACAACTTTCGAGAAATCATTTTTTATAGTGTACTTGGAGATAAAACCTGCTCTCATGTGCTGAGTTCTGTAATGTGAGTTGTGTGCATGAGCATACATGGATGAAACCGGGGGTTAAATTGGCATACAATGCATTCATTGGTCTTTCAGCATGCTCTCCCCCTCCCTGTTCTGCCCATGCTATGCCAGCCTGCTGAAAGCACATTGTCTGTGCCCTATATAATCCTATTGTTGTCGAGAAACCTCTATGAATTGGGCCATTTGGCATGGCGAGGCCCGGCCTGCTTTATTGGGGTAATGTAGAGTCTAAACTTGATGAGACAGACAGATTAGCTTTGCCCACAAACATCTCATAGTTAGAACCCAACATAACTGAACACAGTATAAAAGACCCATGTTTATTGGTTGCATTTACTTTTAATCAGTTATTAGGGTTGGTATAGATCATTGGCAACTTATACAAGGAATATACAACTTAAACAAGGAAACTGAATCAGACAGTGATTTGTAGTGTAAAAGTGAGTCGAATATTTATTGCATTTTATTTTAGTTTGTTTTTTATATTTAAAAAATGTCTATTTATCAGTACCAGTCAATATTTGATATTTATCAAATGATCAGCTTGATATATATCTTTCCTCTATTAGTAGCACTTTCTAAACAATTAAATTTTTTTATAAAGATTTAAAAAATATTTTAAAAGGAATATTTTCACTGTAAATTATAATGTGAAGTCTAAATTTACTTGTATACAAGCTATTTATTTTATTTAATTTATTTTAATGTCTTAATCACTTTTTAAAATTACTTTTTAAAAATTAAAATACTGTATATAAAATATTTATCTCATTCTAATGTTTTATGCCTCATGTACTGAAAGCGGTAGACAGTGCTGCAGGTAAAACTCTCCACACACACAGAGTCATTGTGGGGTTTGGCTGCCCAGCCCGACTGTGGGCTCTTCACAGATGGCTGCAGGTAGCGTGACACGCTTGGCTGATAACCAAAGGACTTCAAAGCCCCAGACAGCCAGAACAGAGCTGAGAGAGTCTGCCCCACTTTTTGATGTGTGCCTGGAGGAGTGAGAAAGGGACACTGGCGCCCCGACAGACCAGAGCGCTCTTAAGAGCCGGAGATGAGCGGCCCCATTGACCCTTAATGAGCTCTGCTCCAAAACCCATCATGCTCACACACAGGTCCCCTTTGTCAAGAAAGCTTGATCGTTAATGGTAGACTCTGGTTAACCGAGCAAAGCTCTGATTGGCAACTTTTTTTTAAACTAATCTTTTAGTTTTCCAGTTTTTCCTCTTTAATTTGAAGTCCTCTTTGAATTCAAAGTACTTTGAAGGTTGTAAGAGACATTCTTAAAAGATAGTTCACCCAAAAATGAAAATGGTCATCTAGTCAGATTCACATTGTTCCAAACCTGTATGATTTTCTTTCTTCTGTGCAACACAAAAGAACATTTTAAAAAAAAGTCTCACCCCCGGTTTCACAGACAAGGCTTAAGGCTAGTCCTAGACTAAAATGTAAGTCTTAGCTGTTTCAACTGAAATAAACTTGCACTGACTGATCTTAAACATATGCAGTGCCTTTGTTTTGTCTCAAGATGCACCCCAGTAATGTTTTTTTCTAAGCACGTTAAGAAAAATTAGTTATATGTTTTAATTGAACTATGGCCTAATCCTGGCTTAGTCTAAGCCCTGTCTGTGAAACCGGGCCTCAGTGTTTTTGTCCATGCAATGAAAGTCAATGGGGTCCAAAGTTTGTTGGACAAAAACAGTTGATTTTTTTTTTTTTTGATGTCATTTTTTTATCTGCAATTTAATGAGTTTATTCTCAACTTTTTATTTAGACTTTTTTCTCAAAATTTAATGTTTTTTCTCGAAACAAAATGACTTTTTTCTCTTAATGAATTTATTCTGAACATTATGTTTTGACCTTTTTTCTTGAATTTTAACTTTTTTCTCGAAACAACTTTTTTCTCTAAATTTAATAAGTTTATTCTCAGCATTTTATTTCAACATTTTTCTTGAAATTTATTGGGTTTAATCTTGCATTATCATGATCTCGAGATGTTTCTTTTTGATTTTTTTTATTGCTTGGTGCTAATCCGCTTCCGTATTAAAATGTAATTCAATCCTGTGATTTTGTATTATTATGTTAAAAACAGTTCTTCTGCTTGATATTTTTATGGAAGCTAATACAATTTTGCATTCTTTGATAAATAGAAAATTTTAAAACACAGCATTTATTTAAAATAGAAATGTTTGTAACATTATAAATGTCTTTACTGTAGCTTTTGATTAATTTAATGCATTGTAACAGAATAAAATATTTTCTTAAAAAAAAGAAAAACAGCACAACAAACTTTTGAGCAGTGGTGTCCATGAGTCAACATCTAACAAATCTTAATTAAACATAATCTTATTTATATATATATATATATATATATATATATATATATATACACACACACACAGTGGGTACGGAAAGTATTCAGACCCCCTTAAATTTTTCACTCTTTGTTATATTGCAGCCATTTGCTAAAATCATTTAAGTTCATTTTTTTTCCTCATTAATGTACACACACCACCCCATATTGACAGAAAAACACAGAATTGTTGACATTTTTGCAGATTTATTAAAAAAGAAAAACTGAAATATCACATGGTCCTAAGTATTCAGACCCTTTGCTGTGACACTCATTTATTTAACTCAGGTGCTGTCCATTTCTTCTGATCATCCTTGAGATGGTTCTACACCTTCATTTGAGTCCAGCTGTGTTTGATTATACTGATTGGACTTGATTAGGAAAGCCACACATCTGTCTATATAAGACCTTACAGCTCACAGTGCATGTTAGAGCAAATGAGAATCATGAGGTCAAAGGAACTGCCTGAAGAGCTCAGAGACAGAATTGTGGCAAGGCACAGATCTGGCCAAGGTTACAAAAAAATTTCTGCTGCACTTAAGGTTCCTAAGAGCACAGTGGCCTCCATAATCCTTAAATGGAAGACGTTTGGGACGACCAGAACCCTTCCTAGAGCTGGCCGTCCGGCCAAACTGAGCTATCAGGGGAGAAGAGCCTTGGTGAGAGAGGTAAAGAAGAACCCAAAGATCACTGTGGCTGAGCTCCAGAGATGCAGTCGGGAGATGGGAGAAAGTTGTAGAAAGTCAACAATCACTGCAGCCCTCCACCAGTCGGGGCTTTATGGTAGAGTGGCCCGACGGAAGCCTCTCCTCAGTGCAAGACACATGAAAGCCCGCATGAAGGACTCCAAGATGGTGAGAAATAAGATTCTCTGGTCTGATGAGACCAAGATAGAACTTTTTGGCCTTAATTCTAAGCGGTATGTGTGGAGAAAACCAGGCACTGCTCATCACCTGTCCAATACAGTCCCAACAGTGAAGCATGGTGGTGGCAGCATCATGCTGTGGGGGTGTTTTTCAGCTGCAGGGACAGGACGACTGGTTGCAATCGAGGGAAAGATGAATGCGGCCAAGTACAGGGATATCCTGGATGAAAACCTTCTCCAGAGTGCTCAGGACCTCAGACTGGGCCGAAGGTTTACCTTCCAACAAGACAATGACCCTAAGCACAAAGCTAAAATAACGAAGGAGTGGCTTCACAACAACTCCGTGACTGTTCTTGAATGGCCCAGCCAGAGCCCTGACTTAAACCCAATTGAGCATCTCTGGAGAGACCTAAAAATGGCTGTCCATCAACGTTTACCATCCAACCTGACAGAACTGGAGAGGATCTGCAAGGAGGAATGGCAGAGGATCCCCAAATCCAGGTGTGAAAAACTTGTTGCATCTTTCCCAAAAAGACTCATGGCTGTATTAGATCAAAAGGGTGCTTCTACTAAATACTGAGCAAAGGGTCTGAATACTTAGGACCATGTGATTTTTTTTTTTTTTTTTTTTTTTTTTTTTTTTTTTTCTTTTTTAATAAATCTGCAAAAATGTCAACAATTCTGTGTTTTTCTGTCAATATGGGGTGCTGTGTGTACATTAATGAGGAAAAAAAAATGAACTTAAATGATTTTAGCAAATGGCTGCAATATAACAAAGAGTGAAAAATTTAAGGGGGTCTGAATACTTTCCATACCCACTGTATATATGTATAACTACATATTATATATAATATGTAGAGTTTATTTGTAGAAACAGATAACTCAGTTTTTAAAAACTTTCAAAAATCATGTTTTTTTTTTTTTTTAGTGTTATCATGTTTTTATTGTGTTTTATGATGTTAGTTAGCTGTATTTAAGTTATTATTATTATTATTAAATCAAAACAACCCAACTGCAGTTTGATTGATATTAATTGGAATGCAGAATAAAAAAAAACATGACTTTTGAAAATTTTAGTTATCTGTTTTTGCAAATAGACTCTTCATATGTGTTAATATTTGTTAAAATTGTTTAATTATAATAAAAATTTATTGACGTAAACAGATAAACTCAGTAATTTTGTTCGATGTAGAACATGAACGATGCGCTTTGGGCCGCTGGTGCATGACGTAGGCTATGGATTTCACGATATACGCTCTCTCTGAGCTGACCTATCGTTCAACACACACTCCAGAGAATGGCAGTGAGCGAAAGGGTGGCTGATGATAGATGCGGTATCCTCCATCCTCTCCTCTGCAGGGGTGCATCTTGCAGGGCTGATTTCTTGGAGGTTAATAATTGAAAGGGTGCTGGTGGGTTGTTGGCCGGGTATAGTTGTGCGTAGGCTGTAACCTTTGTGTGTGTGAGACGCCCTCCCCTCTTTCAAGATCAATGACACATGCGGGCCTGCCCTCCCCTCTGCGTATCCCATGACCGGTTAGGGCAGCCTGACGCTCCCAGAGCCTAGAAAATCTCGGTCTCCTTCCTCGCTCCGTCTCCAAGAAAGGCCAGATGCCGACCTTTTGCTAAGAAAACATGGCCTTTGCCGTTTCTGGGATTGTTGTTTTTACCTTGCAAACTTTATGACTGTGAACACGACATGAAGAGCGTGAGGGAGAACGAGGTCACGATGGATGGAAGCTGATACAACTGGGTGGATACTGAGCATCAACACTGGGACTCGTTCCCTCGTGGGCTCTGGATCCTGTTTATTTTAGGCTGGACACCCTCTTTCATGTGTCTTGAAAGTCCTTGTTGCCTTTGGTGTCACAGGATGGCTGACTGATTATAGAGGCTTCTCTCTTTGAGGAGTACGACATCAGAATGTCTCAATCTGTGAATCCCTTTGGGACGGTGCTGCGGGGACGTTATAACCTCGAACTCGGCTCAGAGACAAGACAAGTCCCGTCAATAATGTATACGTCCCCTTTCTACTTTCAGTAAGAATGTGAGTCACATGTTGTGGTGTGTGTATATAACAGTGAGTTCCTGTCATGTTTAAAGAGGGACCTTAAGGGGCCAGACCACTTAGAATTCAGCCTTTTGAAATTGAAAAAAAAGACAAGGATGAGGAAATAAAATCTTCTGAAATGTTAGTTTGGAGAATAAGTATTTGTGTGTGTGTATGTATATGTAATATTATGTAATATTAATATTATTATCAAACAATATACCAGCTGATAACTGATATGGTGTGAATATATCAAGCAAAAATAATTAATTAATTAATTATAAAAAAGGTAAAATACATTTTATATATAAATAAAATATATAATTAAATAATAATTTTAAAAGTTTTTAAAGACTAAAAAAGGCTATATATATTTTATTATTATTATTATTATTTATTTATTTATTTATTTATTTATTTATTTATTTATCAGTTATCAGCTAGTATTAGATATATTAAGGTTTATTGTAAATATTTCATATTAAATAGTGCATGCTCATTTCCCCTATATATGCATTTACATTATCTTGTTCATCATGTAACACTCAACATTCATCTTAAAAAAACACTTATAATTTAATAACATTGTTAAATGTAATCTTTAGCAAATCTCAGAATAAATATCCATTGTTTATAATGTACATTGCAAACTTATGATGCCTAAATTCGCTTGTAAAATATACAATGACTGATTCATTCTTAGGGTTTTATTTTTTTTATTTTAAATATTTCCATATATTTTATATTTTTCATTTTTTATTTTTTTGTGTTGTTAAAACTTTACTTAAAGCCTTTATGTATAATGCACTATAAATGATTATTAAAGGGTATAATGCATTATAATTATTTGTAATGCGCGTTGTAATACATCATATCTTGTTGTAAATAATGTAACAATGAATTGAAAAGTGTTATGCATTAACTGTGGTTACAATTATGATATTGTACAGTGCATTATAAGGAATAATTAATGCTACTTTTATAATGCATTATACATAATGGCTTTAAATGTTACCTTTGTGCTTTAGCTTTAGTCATTTTAATACATTTGTAATTTCTTTTTAAGCTTTTGATTTAATATTTTATTTACTTCCGCTTTATTTCAGTTACCAAAAACAATGTTAATAGTTTTAGTTAACAATAACAACACTGTTATCAGCTTATTAGTATTTTATTATAGGGAAAACATCAGCATGGACTTTCTGTTAAACATTTGCTGCTTTTGTGCGTGCACAAGAAAGACAGTCACAGGTTTGGAATGACATGAGGATGATTAAATGATGACAGAATGTTCATTTTGGGGTGAACTGTCCCTTTAAGGTGTGTGTTTGTTTGAAGGGCAGTTTGGCGCTGTGGCCTTAAATGTCTCATGTGGCTGACACTGCTAAGGCCATGTGCCTGAACTCTGTTGCATTTGAGAGGGGAGGATACGTACATAAACACACACACACACATACACACACACACACACACACACAATAGCCTCATGCCGAAGAGAAAGCAGGGAACGGGTGGGTTGAATGCTTATCACAATCAGACACATGGACAGTGTATATATGTGTGTGTGTGTTTGTCAGACCTTCACTGGTGTCAGTGCTGATCCTCTTCTACAGCCCTGCTCTCCTCCAGCCAGCCAGCGCTCAAAAACAAACATGTTTTGGAAACAGCTCTCTATGGCTTGCCATTGGCTGCCAGAAAGACTGATCGGGTCTGACTGGTTCCTTAGCACTTCAGTATGATCTGATCCTGAGAGACGCCCTTGCTCAGATACAGTGCCACTTGAAAGTTTGTGAACCCCTTGCAGGATCTGTGAAAATGTGAGTAATTTGAACAAAATAAGAGAGATCATACAAAATGCATGTTATTTTTAATTAGTACCGTCCTGAGTAAGATATTTTTCATAAAAGATGTTTACATTTAGTCCACAAGACAAAAAAAATAGCTGAAATTATTAAAATAACCCCATGTAAAAGTTTGTGAACCGTCGGTTCTTAATACAGTGTGGTTACCTGAATGATCCACGACTGTTTTTTGTTTTGTGATGGTTGTTCATGAGTCCCTTGTTTGCTCTGAACAGTTAAACTGAGCACTGTTCTTCAGAAAAATCCTCCATGTCCTGCAGAATCTTCAGGTTTCCTGCATCTTTTGCATATTTGAACCCTTTCCAGCAGTGACTGTATGATTTTGAGATCCATCTTTTCACACTGAAGACAATTGAGGGACTCAAACACAACTATTAAAAAAGGTTCAAACATTCACTGAGGGTCCAGACGGAAACACGATACATTAAGGGTGAAAGCTTTTTGAATTTGAAGATCAAGGTAAATTGTACTTAATTTGTTTTCCGGGAAACATGCAAGTATCTTCTGTTGCTTCCGAAGGGCAGTACTAAATGGAAAAAAAATGATATTTCTACAAAATAAGAAAAATTTGGACATCTTCATCCTATTAAAAAGTTTTCACCCCCGGCTCTTAATGCATCGTGTTTCCTTCTGGAGCATCAGTGAATGTTTGAACCTTTTTTAATAGTTGTGTTTGAGTCCCTCAGTTGTCTTCAGTGTGAAAAGATGGCTCTCAAAATCATACAGTCACTGCTGGAAAGGGTTCAAATATGCAAAAGATGCTGGAAACCTGAAGATTCTGCAGGACATGGAGGATTTTTCTGAAAAACAGTGCTCAGTTTAACTGTTCAGAGCAAACAAGGGACTCATGAACAACCATCACAAAACAAAAAACAGTTGTGGATCATCCAGGTAACCACACACAGTATTAAGAACCAACGGTTCACAAACTTTTAAATGGGGTTATTTTAATAATTTCAGCTATTTTTTTTTTTGTCTTGTGGACTAAATGTAAACATCTTTTATGTAAAATATCTTACTCAGGACAGTACTAAATAAAAAATAACATGCATTTTGTATGATCTCTCTTATTTTGTTAAGATTACTCACATTTTCACAGATTCTGCAAGGGGTTCACAAACCTTCAAGTGGCACTGTATATTTTAATGTGTGTTTGTTAATGTGTGTCTGAGAATCTCAGAAGGCTACGTCTCCATGTGTTTGTCCAAGCATGAAATAAATGACAGAGCTGTCATAGATATACATATTAGCGTAATGGATTCCACAGCACTACAGGGCCTCCCATATAATGTATGCAAAGAGTCACATGAGGAAGATATGACACAAAACATTACTGTGTTCTGTCTTGGATGTTTGTGTCATTTTATATTCTTTATACATATATTTTCACCAATGAAATGTGGGTTTCCTAGTCAACTAACTGGGCTTAAGGAGCATAACATTTACATTTTAAAAGCTTTCCATCCATCCATTCTCCAAACTGCTTATCCTCAATAGGGTTGTAGGTAGAAGCTTTCCATAAGCTGATATTGTGTCCACCCAAACTTATATGTGTGCTAGAATAATTTATGTATGATTGTTTTCGGAATGCTGATGAAATCATGTTGGATTTACCCATGATTAGTGCTGATTGGTCACCTGGCTTTGAGTGTTGAACGTGACGGGTTTTCATCAACTAAGGATCTGGTATTTAGGAGCGCTCTCATTTTAAGTTCTTAGTTTGTAGGCAGTGCATGTTTTTGTTTGGATTTGACTTTTTAGGATTTGAGTCACATGACAGTAATGAAGTTTTGAGTTAGACAAAGTTCGGTCACTAACGTCTTGGTTCTTTATACAGATCTAGAATCTATAAGCTTTCTTCACCAGGTCATGGCCCTTATCAATCATTGGTGATTCCTTACTTAATAGATGTATACTTTGTAAATATATATATATATATATATATAAAAAATGCCATTTTAAAATCATGGAATTTTGGGATTTTTCGGTAGATGTGCAATAATGAATTTGACTGATTTTAATACTTTTAAAACGATTGATTAATAAAGGAGAGAAGTTGGGGAAAAGCAGATTTAACCTTATAATACTCTTAAAAATTCATGAAAAAGTAATTAAGAGATGCAATGAAAAATTATTTCTTTAAAAAATAATTATACAAATACATTTACAGGATCATAAAGTTCCCTTAAAAAAAAAATTAAATAAATAAATCAATAAATAATATGTATACATATACATATGCATACATACATTATAAGTTCCCTTTGGAAAAATCACCAATATGTATGTGTATTTATTCAGCTCTTTTGAAGGTAATTAAAGAAAAACATGTAAAAGCCATTAAAAATTCTCTAGCTTTTATCATTTTTATTTGCCTTCATATAAAGGTCATAAAGGGAATAAAAAATTACAGCCAATGTATAAACTCATTCATCATCTTATAGACAAAACCAATTAATTGGCCTAGACAGACTCTGATGGAGTCACGAATTACATTATTTTTAAACTTATTGTTGTGCACTGTGTGTGTGTGTGTGTGTGTGTGTGTGTGTGTGTGTGTACGTGTTCCTGTTTTGTTCTTTTGTTCTGTCCAGGCCTGTAATTTCATTCTCGCCTCCCCAGAAAATGTCAGCCCATTCAGTAATCAGATTACTCATAGTTTATGGCTTTTGCTGAGGTATTAATATGTTGTATATGTTGTTCACTTATCACTACCGTCAGTGGCTGGCAGGACTCCAGGCTTTGTTTATGGAGCTCTCAGCACCGCTGGTCTACAGAACATCATTTGTGACTCAAGATCAACATGAAACTGTGTTCACAAACCATTTAACTCCCATAATGTGATGTATGATGAATGAAAAAAGATGTAGAGCAGGCCTTGACTTTATTCATCAGGAGTTGATTGGATTGTGTGTCTGTGATGTGAATTGAATGATGGGGTTGAAAAACTAACTATGTACCTTTGTAAAAGACTTGATGCCAGTTGAAAAGGAAAGATGAAAAATATGATTTTTGCCCTTTTGGAATCACATGCGCCAGTGAACAGTTAATATTAAGACCAGGAATGTAAATAATTTTGATTTCATGTTGACTTAAAGGGATAGGTCATCATTTGCTCTCATGTTGTTCAAAACCTGTATGAATTTCTTTCTTCTGTTGAACACAAAAGAAGACATTCTGAAGAATGTTGGTTGCCAAGCAGTTGCTGGTAGCCATTGACTTCTATCCTACTATGGAAGTAAATGGCTACCAGCAACTGTTTGGTTACCAACATTCTTCAAAAAACTTATTTTGTGTTCAACAGAAAGAAAGTAAGTCATACACGTTGAACAAAATGAGGGAGAGTAAATGATGACAGAGTTTTAATTTTTGGGTGAACTATCCCTTTAATTCAATTCAATTCAATTCAAGTTTATTTGTATAGCGCTTTTCACAATACAAATCGTTGCAAAGCAGCTTTACAGGAAATTAAGTTTCTACAATATATTTATATATTGTAGAAACTTAATATATTTAACTTATGGCGAAATTTGGTAGTTCTGTATGTTGTCTGAGGGTATGCTTCATCTGAGGTCCTCTGAGGGGTTGGCATCATCTCTTCTCAGGTGTTCTGGATCCAGACTGAAGCTTGTGTAAATCCTAGTTACCACGGGATGTTAATCCCGTGGCAGAAACAGAGAAACAAATAGAGACATAATTAGCGTAGCTGCTGTTCCAACCAAGCAACAATTATTTGTTCAATCCAAGCTAAAGAACAATAATGCGTGTTTGATCAGATATAACTGCAGTACAAGATCATGAGATGCATTATGTGAATGCTTGGCCTTTAAAGAGAACATTCTACACTTTTGTACAATCACTTATTGATTTTTCCCCCTTATATAGTTAGTAAATTTTTTTGTATCAAAAACTGTCATACACTGAAAAAAATAATTGGTATAGAAACAATTTTCACTCAGAAATTTCTAATAAATTTTACAAGCAATTACAAAGAATTGGCAAGTAACACATTAAATCTGACATTACATTTTGAAGTAGAAAAACTGAAATAGTATTATTTTTGTAAAACATACTCCAGTAATCTAACGTTTCATTTACAGTAGAACTTCAAAAAAAAACTTTTTTTTTAGTGGAATTTAGTTTTACGTGACTATTTTTCTTCTCCTCTATGAGCATTAAAATTAAACAAGCCATTTTTCTACTAAACCTTTAAAAATTCTATATGCAAAGGACCTCCATTATGATTGTTTAACCTCAATGTACCAGCATAGTTCAATAAGGCTACATACTGAATTAGCATTGATAAGTAAACATGGATGAACATGAATTGTTTAGAATTTTTACAGTATGAGCGAACTTGAGAATGCATTTTGTTATTATTTAATCCTGTTTTCCATGATATGTTCCCTTAGTTTTAGTCTCTTAGTTCTTCCCATCATTCCATACAAGTTTGTGCTGTAGGGTTATAGAGGTCGACCACACACACACACACACACACACACACACTCTCTCTCTCTCTTTCTCCCTGGACTGTGATGTATTTGCAGGAAGAACCAGTCATAATGTATCCTGAAGAGCTGGCCTGCGAGGACTTTGGCTTATTAGCAGTGTCTGTTTATCTCTGGTATTCTCCAGAACCATCATTTGTGTAAAGATTATACTTTGACGGAAAACACAAACTGAACCGGCTAATGACAGATGTTCAGAATTCCAGAAAAATCACACAGTGTTAAAATGACTCTTAAGAGGAAATGCTTTTAAACTGCTGCTTTCTGTTTCAGGAACACACAATGTTAAAAAATAAGATTCTTTTGTTAATTTCAAGGTCACTTTTAACTTGTTTTGTTGTTAAGAACAGTTGTTTTGTTAGGGTAGAGAATCACTTTAGTCATTGGGGCGCCACATTTATCCGTGCTTTGAGCAGGATGTGCAGCATGTGTGTGTGTGTTGTCTGCAGTCGGTGTGTGAAACTTGTTTCATCTGTGCCTGGTTTGACTCTGTGGTTAGACTCTGGCATGTTGCTCAGGTCTTGTTCTTTTGAAGTGCCAACAGTGCAGCAAAAACCTGCAAAACATACTTTTGCAAGTACCCCAGCACACATACGCACCGCGACAGGCAACGAAATAACTTTATTTGTACCTCAGAGATTCCAATCAAGAGTGCCAAATAAAATAAACCAAACCTTTAATCAACATAATTAAAGCATTATAAATTTTCCTTGTCACTGTTTTATTAGTGGTGCTGGCGAGTGCTTGTGGGAGGCTGCAGGAGTGTATCGATATTGTGTTACTGTAATGGTCTGATAACAGGGCTGTACAAGTTCCTTTTTATTGGGTGCTTGTCCTTAAACAGCTGTCGTCTTAGTTTTAATGCTTAAAGTGGAGACAGCGTTAGTCATCTGGTCTTGAAGCATTAAAGTGGCTACTGTGAGCTACACTTCAAAAAGAGCATTATTTTTGAGATTGATGCTAATAATATTGTGGGGGAGTCCTCATTATGGTAGTAGTAATAGTATTTTATTATTATTCTTCATTATTTTATTTTTATTCTATTTATTATATATTTATTTATTTGTATTTTTTTACTTTTTATATTTATTATGTTTAATATTATTCTTAGTAGTAGCAGCAGCAGTAGTATTTGACTTTATTATCGATTATTTTTATTCTATTTATTCTATATTATTATTTTATTTATTTATTTTACTTTTTAATATTTATTTGTTTATTGATGATGATGATTATTATTGTTGTTGTTGTTGTTGTTAATATTTATTTGTTCATTTATTATTATTATTATTAGTAGTAGTAGTAGTAGTAGTGTATTATTATTATTATTATTATTATTATTATTATTATTTGTTTATTGATTTATTGTTATTATTACTACTATTACTAGTAGTAGTAGTAGTAGTAATATTAGTATTGTAATTTATTATTGATTATTTATTTATTTATTTTTTATAATATTACTAACTGTTATGTTTCACTGACTAGTAGTAGTAGAAGTATTTAAATTTCTGTATTATTTTATTGTTGATATTGTTGATTTTTGTTATATTTTTACTTACAGTTGAAGTTGACTTTTTCTTTTCATTATTATTGGAAGTAGATGTATTAATGTAGTATTGTTTTATATTTATTATTACTATTTATATTTTTATTAATGATATTTTACTAACGGTTATTACTGATGTTATTATTAGTAGTAGTAATAGTAAAAGTAGTAGTACAGTTTAAATTAATTTTATTTACTATTTATTATTAAAATGTATTATTTATATTTATTCATAATTTTATTTATATTTTTTGTCTCTTATGTTTTACTTACTATTGTAGTAGTATTTTAATTTCTTATTTTATTATAGATTTTCATTCATTATGATTTTTTTTTTTTTATTGGCTAAAATCTATATCTTAATATTAAACTTGTTGCTTTGAGAGAACTATGCAAAGAAATCATGGGTTCCCTTAAGGTTTCCCTGAAGACACTTGGTAAATGCGGTTATCTTGCGCACTCCCATGATGCTCTCTCCATATGTCATCTTTAGCCCCTTCTAAACACATGGCTTCCTCTATTCTCACACACGGCCTTGATAAGCAGTCACTAACAGGCTGGTTGGAGAGGTCACAAAGCCTGTATGTGACAGTGTGTGTTGTTTGTTTGTCTTTCTCTGAGGCCGTCAGAACACATGTCAATGGCTTTAGCTGCTCTCAGGCCCAGCTGCTGTCTGCTCTGCTCACTAACACCTCACTAAATATCACACAAACACCCCACTAATGGGTCACATTAGGGCAGACTATGCACATGTGTGTCCAAGTTACCGATTCATTCTGTGCCATCCATATCCATCTCATCCAGAGGAACATTTTATTGCTCTTTCAGGTGTTTTAGATGTTTCTCCCAAATTTTTTTGGTGAAAAAACAGTAAGAATATAGAGTAGCACTGTAAAATTAAGATTTTGCTTAGAAATATATGAATTCATATGGAAATTTCACATCTTTGATTGAAAATGTTGGTATCTTGGAAAATTTAAGCACAGTTTGAGATTTTGAGATCTGTATGGAAGCTTGTATCTGCAACAGGATTAAAAATAAATGCATCTGTGACTTTTTGTCTCATAATTCTGAATTTTTGTCTTGCAATTCTGAGTTCAGTTTTTTTCTCAGAATTGTGAGAAAGGAAGTCAGAATTCTGAGTATATATATCCCACAATTCTGAGTTGACATTTTGCTATTCAGGATTTTTTCCCTCAGAATTGTGAGAAAAAAAAAAAGTCTGAATTGTGATAATTAAACAAATTTTTGCGAGATGTAAACTTAATATTCTGACTTTCTCATAATTCTAAGCTTACATCTCGCAAATATTAGTTTAAATCAGAATTAGGATAGATTATATCTCACAATTCAGGCTTTTTTTCCCTCTTAGAATTACGACAAAGAAAGTCAGAATATGAAGTTTACATCTCGCAAATATTAGTTTACATATTGCAATTCTGAGGGGAAAAAAGTCTGAATTGCAAGATATAATCTCAGTATTCTGACTTTCTCATAATTCTGAGATTACATCTCGAAATTCAGGCTTTTTTCCCTCAAAATTGTGAGAAAAAAATGTCAGAATTGCAATATTTAAACCAATATTTGCGAGATGTAAACTTAATATTTGGTCTTTCTTTCTCATAATTCTAATTTTATATCTCGCAAATATTAGTTTAAATATCGCAATTCTGACCTTCTTTTCTCACAATTCTTAGGGAAAAAAGCCTGAATTGCGAGATATAATCTCAGTAGTCTGACTTTCTCATAATTCTGAGATTACATCTCGCAATTCAGGCTTTTTTCCTTCAGAATTGTGAGGAAAAAAAAATGTCAGAATTGTGTTTTTAACTCAGAATTGCAAAATATATTGTGATAGTGTCTTTTGTGATAGACTCTTCTTCTCTGACTTCTCTGACTGTTTAAATCTCACAATTCTGAAGAAAAAATAAAAATTGTCAGATAAAAAGTCGCATTTAACTTTTTTATTTATTCCGTGGCGGAAACAGACTTCCATAGATCTTTTCTGAAATTCCCCTGGAGACCCATTTCTCAATAAAATCTCAGAAGCGTAAGACGTAGCAAAAAGTCTCAATTTGCTCTCAATTTAGTTTTAGTACTTTCTTTGAGAGATCAGAATTGTGATTTTGTTTCCAAATGGGCAGGTTTGTGCCAGGTGTAAGCGAGCAGCTTGCGTTGGCATGCACATATGCATGTGATTCGCGAACACCGTAATAGCGCTCAGCTAGTCAAACATTAGCACTAAGTGGTAATGCTTTATTTATGTTGTGCTCGTGTGCGTCTGTAGCTGCCTCTCTGTTTCGTTCCATAAATAGGTTTGGATGTGATCGCTGAATGAGGACTGGGTGGTCAATATCCTGCAGCATCTGCTGTTTGTGTGAGCGTCTCTCTGTATCTGCCTCGCTCTCTGGAGGTCTTGTGGTTTGAGGAGATGAGCAAGACCAGTGAGCTCCACATGCAAACCAGTGAACACATCGAGGCTGAGAAATAAACAGCCTAAGAAATGCTCCTGTGAGCCGTTTCCTGCTGGCACTCTTCCTATCTTCACACACTGCACGAAATGTGTGCTCCCAGCCTCTCAGAGCTCTCTGAAGTGTGCTGGCCGTGCTCTGCTCTGGAGGTGAGAGATACACCGTGTCATGAATAGAGACAATAGCCAGAGGTTTCCTGCTCTCACTCTCCATGGAACTACTGGGTTTCATAAGACGAGACTGAGAGAGAAGGGAGTGGATACTAGTTAGAACTGGGAGTAACTAGATATTTTTATCTGTTTACGTTATTTTATTATTATAACAATTATAAATGTTATTTAAAATTATTATTTTATTCATATTTATTTTTTATCATTTTTATCAATAATTTATTATAGTTTATTCATATTCAAGTGAATATTTAAATTAATGATTAATAATAATGAATAATGTAAATTAATAATTTTTTGAAAAATCCTTATTTACTAAAATCCAAATATTAAACGTTGCCTTGTAACTCATCACTACTTTATTTATTTATTTAACATTAATGAAACTGCTAAAAAAGGCATTGTATATATAATAGTTAATATTATTTATTAATATTACATATTTTGAATTAGCTCTTTTTGTTACATTTTCAGTGTTCACTTTAAGTTTAAGTTTTAGTAATTTTTTAATGTGCTTCTGTCATTTTTATTACATTGTGTGTGTGTGTGTGTGTGTGTGTGTGTGTGTGTGTGTGTGTGTATATATATATATATGTATATATGTATGTGTGTGTATGCATGCATGCATGCATGTATGTGTGTATGTATGTATATATATATATATATATATATATATATATATATATATATATATATATGTGTGTGTGTGTGTGTGTGTGTGTGTGTGTGTGTGTATGCATGCATGCATGCATGTGTATATAATAATAATAATAATAATATATATTTAATAATTTAAATACTTCAACTTTATTCGATTATTTCAAAGTTAAATTTTCTGTTTTTTAAGTTTAGCCATTTTACTTCATATTTATATATTATTTCAGCTTTATTTTACTGAAAACTTTTTCAGTTTTTATAATGACCATGAAAAGGACAAAATTGACAAAAAAAAAAATAGAATATTAATTTATGTACATGGTTTTCCACAAGTTTCTGCTAATGCAGTTAAGCTGCACATGTGAATATAAGTGTACAATTATTAATCTTGCCAGAAAAGTACACACTGTGACAAACAATGTCTGAAGATAGGAGAGGAAAGGAGAGCAAAAGAAGAAGTGATGTGCAGGGGGAGGTCTGCAGAGAGACTGTTTGATTGCGACAGTGTCGAGAGACGGCAGATGGGATAGAGTGGCAAAATAAATGTAGGATAGGAGAGCTGGAAAAGATCAGTCCAGACCTGGAGAAACAAGATACCAGGAGAGCTAACAAATGACTAGATCTCACAGAAAGCCAGGTAGTAAAGGACTTGAAAGGAAGGAACAAGTAAAAACAATGTTTTTTTTTTTGAAGAGACGCAAGCAAAATCTCCTAGGCTTCCTGTGCTTCCTCCCCCCTGATGGTATGCTACAGTGGGCATCGCTCGGAGCCACGGGGGATAATGCTTTGTCTAGACAAGCGGAGGTCAATTCATTAACCACTGATTTCTTCCCTGGACAATTTTCCCAAATGCCTCTGTCCTGGATCACACAGAGGAGACAAAGCAAACCTCTGCAGGACACGGTCCTTTGTTTGCGTTTAACCCTTTAGCCTGTGAGCTGCCAGATATATGTTTATAAGAATCATAAATCCTCATATTTCCATGTACTTTCTCCATGAAAGAGTAAACAAGCTTAAAGTTTGGACCCACGCCTGTATTTAAACTCTGATGTCCTCATTCCTTAAAAAAAGTAGATTATCCAGCCTTGGACAAAATGGAGTAATAGTTGATCCTGTAATAAACTGTCCATTAGCATTTCAACACGTTGCTTGTATAGGGCAGATAAATAGCTCTTTGGTATGCTCTGTGGAAGTGCATTAAACCGGCCCGCTCTGTGAGAGGTATGTTAAAAGCTGGCTGGCACTATGAAAAGCATTCCAGCATTGTAAATATGAAACAATGGATCAGACTGGTTGTGTTCTCACTGCAGAGTTCAGAAATTCAAGTAAACACCACCCGTTGAGTTTTCGGTGAGGTTTTTCTGTGATATCAGTACATAAACATCATTGTCGGGGTGGTAGTCGA
Organism: Spinibarbus caldwelli; assembly: GCA_039654775.1. Taxonomy (NCBI): domain Eukaryota; kingdom Metazoa; phylum Chordata; class Actinopteri; order Cypriniformes; family Cyprinidae; genus Spinibarbus; species Spinibarbus caldwelli. The sequence goes on along the minus strand of CM077239.1, from coordinate 7,938,139 downwards.
CTCGAGGCTGTAAACGCTTGGACCGCTCTCACGCTGAACAGCTGCAGAGTTCCTTAGGTTGAATGGGAATGAATGCGTTGTTGTTTGAAGATAGCATTCTGACCATTTGAACTCTCTTTAAATTGAATTACTGCAGAGTAAGTTTGCTTAACAACACGTCTCTGTTCAAAACCAGTTTGTGCAAAATTCAGAACTGAAGAATTGGCTCCCTTTTAAATGATTAAATCATTGTATATAAATATATAAACTAAATGCAAACTAATATGCTGTTTTTTATATATCTGTATATTCTGTCATTTGATCTGTCTATCTATCTATCTATCTCATTCATATTAGTTATCTACCACTCCATCTGTCATTCTATCTTTTTATCACTCGATCTGTCATTCTATTTATCATTCTATCATTCCATCTGTCATTCTGTCTCTTTCATTCAATTTGTTGTACTATGTATCTATTGTTCTTTTTAACGTTTTAATGTTCTATCTTTTTTCCATTGTTCTATCCTTCTGTCTGTCATAGTTATCTACTGTTCTATCATTCCATCTATTGTTCTAGCTGTCTATTGTATCATTCTCTCATTCTATTTGTCATTCTGTCTATCTCTCTATTATTCTATCCTTCGCGATAGTTATCTACCATTCTATCATTCCATCTATCATTCTATATATCCTTCTATTATATGTTCATTCTGTCATTCTATCTATCGTTATTCATTCTATCTATCATTCTATCATTCTAGCTATTCTGTCTGTTGTTCTATCGTTTCATCTATCATTCCATCTGCAAATCTGTCATTTTATCTGTCCTATCTTTTTCATTCTATTTGTTGTACTATGTATCTATTGATCTTTTTTCTATCTATCTATCTATCTATCTATCTATCTATCTATCTATCTATCTATCTATCTATCTATCTATCTATCTATCTATCTATCTATCTATCTATGATAACAGCATTCTACTGTTCTTTTGTTCCATCTATCATTCTGTTCTTTACTTATATTCAAGCTACTGGTTACTTTGAAACTACTTTCAAGCAAGGATTTGTAAAGCCAACATTCAAGGTCTATCTTGACAAACTTAACTTTTATAGTCAGATGAATTTCTTTGAATTTCCATTCATTTTAAATTGACATCTTTACATTGAAATTGGAATTTTGCATCCTGTTTGCAACCTTAATTCTAGAGCAGAAATTTACTGTGAACTTAAACTTCAATTCTGAATAGCACTCAGCCCTAGTTCAAAGTCAAGTTTGGACATAGACGTCCAGTTTGGTTCCTGCCATGTGACATGTTCAGAGCATAACATGGTGAGACATAGACTTTAAGATACTTGATAAGACCGGATTGGATTAAAATGCCAAAAACAAACATAATGGAGCTGTGATGATTTAGAGGATTTGTTGCACAGTGGTAATCTGAATGTGTCAGTTGCCCGCGAGACTAGATTACCACTCATGTCTGACGCAAAGAATTCCAGGGATGTTCCATCTGATCAGCCGTTGCCGCCGGAGATTTATTACTTTCCAGGCTCCATCCCCACCTCCGACAAACACACATACTCGCACACACACAGAGCCACTGACCATGTACAAATTATTTTTAGCATAAAGACCTGGCAAAGAAAAGCGTAATCCAAGGAGTGACATCTGGCCTAGTAGTTTATGGGATTAACACAGAGCCCTTGCTCCCAATAGCAATAGCGGATGTTCCTCATTAATTGCTCCATCAACAAATTTCCAGAAAGGTCCTATATATTTTCAGTTAATATACTATATCATTTTGTATATAGGGTTCTGTGGTGAATAGATTATGTATTTGGTATATTCAATATATTTTATATATTAAATGAAAAGATTATTGGATCTGCAGTGCAAGCTGGTTTGGTTAAAGCTATAGATAATGAATAGTGCGTACGTAATATAGGTTAGAGGGGATTTATGGTTTGAAGGCTATTGGATATACAGTGTATATGCAGTATAGATTGTATGGTCAGCGTCTTTAGATGCTCAATCAACTTTTAAAGCCCAAGAATCCCTGGACTTTAAAGCTAAAGCCAGATGGATACTGAAATCATTCAGTGGTGTTGTCAAATGTAAGAGGTGGAAGAATAAAAGTTAGTTTGAAAAGTGAAAGAAAATAGCAGGAAGGTAATTTTGAAACTGTAACTATCAGGAGTCATAACAATGATTAAGTGTTCATGTAAAGATTCCTCTATATGTTTCCTGTCTTTTGTTGCGTCAAGGAATTCCTCAAACCAAATGAGATTCGTTATCTGCTTGTAAGATGAGACCACAAAGGGAAAAGTAATTATTCTAATAGAGATTTATTTTGTATGGAAAGCATCGAAGGAGATCCATTGTATATTTAACATCCTCAGTAGAGAGGGATAGAGATTATTCTAGAAGGCTCTAGTTGTGCTGTCAAGCTAGACGATTAGAGAAAAATGTTTCTCTCCCTCATGTCATTCCAAACCTTTTTGCTGTTATTTTTTCCATAGAACATAGAAGTTTTTACAATGACAGTTTATAGTAAACACTATGGTCCCAAAAGGTCAAAAAGCAACATAAAAGGAGTCTATATGAGTCTTCTGAAGCCATATGATAGCTCTGTGTGGGAAACAGTTTTAAATTTAAAGAGATAGTTCACCCAAAACAGAAAACTCTGTCACTGTTTTCTCACCCTTGTCCAAAACAACATTAGACCTCATTGACATTTTTTGTTCAACACTTAAAAATATCTTCAGAAATAATCATACAAGTTTGGAAGTTTAACAGATATGTGGTTTTGGAGTTTAACGGATATATTCACAAGGAACTGTATGGAGAAAAAAAAAAAAAAGCTGCATGTTGATTCTTCAAAATTGTCTTTTTGTTATCCACTAAAAATACAGGTTTCAAAATGACATTTTCAGTTGAACTAATTCCAAATATTATATAACACTTAATATAATAGTACATAAAATCACCTCTCATTGCATCCACCCATAAATCTTCATGTCAGTCACGCAGGACTGAGAGAGAATGTGAGAACACATTGAAGGTTTTAAAACACTGCGTGTATATTTGTGTTCCAGAGATCACAAAGTATCTTACATACATATTGCAGGCAGATTATCATAATTGAGACGTTCTGCCACAGGAATGCAATGAAATGAAGCAGTTTAGGTGTGAACTGATATGCATGTGTGGCGAGAAACAAACACTGAAGGAGCCTTTTTATTTCCTGGTGCGCTAATTCAGGCCACTTTGGAGATTCTGTAAATAGTGCATTACAGCGTGCTCTGCACGTAATCCTCTCAGTACTGTAATCATTATTTTAGCACTACAAACAGTGCTGTTCGTGAGGGCTATTTCTGGACCGTTGTTTGCTTGGAGAAGCGTTGTCTGTTCTGAAGCACAGAGAGTTCCCAGAAGCCCAAATTCCACTCAGTTCTGCTTACATTGTTTTGTTTTGAGGACCTGATGTTGAGATGTTATTCAGATGTTTCAAGCACTTTTTTCTATTTCAAATACCTCTGGAAAAGTGATGTGCATCTCCCTGAGGTAAACGTTGCAATGTGTTGCATGCATGGGCTACATTTTTTTTTCTTTTAGGAAATTGCAATAATTCCTTGAGACTCTCGCAAATGGCCCTGGGTTTGACGTGGACTCTGCCTTTTTGGTGGTCCTCACATAGCTCATTGTTTTTACAGAAATCCTGGGGGGCCAGTAAAGAATCAATATTTTCTGTTCATTCATTAATATTGCATTTTGGGCCAGTTCAGTTCAGATTTGCACTGTGTGGATAGTAGGATAGTGGCTTTTCTATTTGAAGAGGTTTCTGGAACTTCTGGAAACATTTTCATCGAATTTGTCAAGATTAGACCCAAAAAAAGAGATTTTGCTAGATTTGCAACAGGAGCAGTCAAGCCATGAACGTTATTGGAGAAATACACATATGAAGTTTTTTTTTTTTTCCCTCACCACGTGGATTCAGTTTATGTAGAAATATTCATAAATATATAGGGTGAAATCAGTCCAGGTGTTGCCCCGAAGCTGACTCAACTTTAGTTTCAAGTTTGAACACTGGTGAGCAATCAAAGAGAAAGTGCCCGAGGTATTTGTACAGCGGCTATTTTATAAGTTAGCATCTGGACTCAACTGGCCTGCCATGACCTGTAGGATTTTTATTTAAAGCGTATACTCGAGTTTCAGTCCAAGTTTCACATTCCCTCTCTCTCTCACTCTTCCTCAGGTATGGCCTCGCAAGTGCAAGTCTTCTCCCCTCACACTCTCCAGTCAAGTGCCTTCTTTAGCGTGAAGAAACTGAAGGTGGAGCAGAGTTGCAACTGGGATATGACAGGGTACGGCACGCACAGCAAGGTCTACAGTCAGAACAGCAAGCAGAGTGTCTCAGTCGCCCCAGTGGGCATCAACGCCGCTAGTCTCCAGGTCTCCAACTCCTCCCTGTCCTACGAACAGGCCCTCCTCTTCCCGGCCGGCTCGGGGCACATCGTAGTGGCCTCGGCTAGCAGCACTTCTGGGGCGGCTGGTCAACTGTTGGGCAGCACCGGCAGTAGTGGAAGCGGCAGCGGAGGCCACAATCTGACGCGCCGCAGCACCGTCAGTCTGCTGGACACGTACCAGCGATGCGGGCTTAAGCGGAAAAGCGAGGAGCTGGACAACAACAACGGCAGCCGAAGCAGCGTGCACGTGGTCGAGGAGCAGCAACTGCCCGCACCCATGATCCAGAACAACGCTCAGAGCGGGGCCACCGTCGCGACCGCCTCCACCACAGCGACGTCCAAGAACAGCGGCGCCAACAGCGAGGGCGACTACCAGCTCCTGCAGCACGAGGTGCTTTGCTCCATGACCAACACCTACGAGGTGCTGGAGTTCCTGGGTCGAGGGACATTCGGGCAGGTGGTGAAGTGCTGGAAACGCGGCACCAGTGAGATCGTGGCCATCAAGATCCTCAAGAACCACCCTTCATATGCGCGGCAGGGCCAGATCGAGGTGAGCATTCTGGCGCGGCTGAGCACGGAGAGCGCGGACGACTACAACTTTGTTCGAGCGTACGAGTGCTTCCAGCACAAGAACCACACGTGCCTGGTCTTCGAGATGTTGGAGCAGAACCTGTACGACTTCCTCAAGCAGAACAAGTTCAGCCCATTGCCGCTCAAGTACATCCGACCCATCCTGCAGCAGGTGGCCGCTGCCCTCATGAAACTCAAGAGCCTCGGACTGATCCACGCCGATTTGAAACCTGAGAACATCATGCTCGTAGATCCAGCCCGCCAACCCTACAGTGTCAAGGTCATCGACTTCGGCTCTGCTAGTCACGTCTCCAAAGCGGTGTGCTCTACCTACCTGCAGTCCAGATACTACAGGTAAGGCGCTAATGTTGTCATGCCCTTTGTTGGAATTGCTACTCTTGTTTTTCAAGATTCGTCTACTTCCATAGTATGTACTGTCTTGGATGACTAACTACTCTTCATGCAGGTGTGTAGCATAAATACATTTTTGGATTAATTGCTTCCGCTATCTTGAAATTGTTCTGTACTTTGACATACATGCCAAAAAATTACTTTGTGTTTTTTTAAATTAGTCCTTTTGGCTTGTTTTCCAGTAAAACAAAAACAATTTACTTGAGAAGCAACAGTACATAAGGTATTAAGACATGTTTTGTATCCTGGATATGAGTGTACGTTGTTTTACTACACTTTTCACTTGTTTTTAAAGGGATAGTTCACCAAAAAATGAAAATTCTGACATTAATTACTCACCTTCATGTTGTTCCAAACCTGTAAGACCTTTGTTCATCTTCAGAACACAAATTAAGATATTTTTGATGAAATCCGTGAGCTTTCTAAACCTGCATAGACAGCAACGCAACTGACACATTCAAGGCCCAGAAAGGTAGTAAGGACAACATTAAAATAGTTCATGTGACAACGGTGGTTCAACCTTAATTTTATGAAGCTACGAGAACATATTTTTGTGCTGTCTACAAAGGGTCAGAAATAATACCTGATGTAGTGTTACTTGTCAAGTAATTGTGTCTTGTTTCAAGATTTTGTAGATATTTTACCTGAGAAATAAGACAAATACTCATTAAGAATAAGATTTTTTGCAGTGCAGAATGTACTAACAACTACTGTGAAAATAATTTACTCAGGTGTTGTTAAATAAGTAAAGTTTAACCCACAGAACAACGTTTTTGGTATCTGTACCACTCAGAGTATCCTGTCTTGCAGTTTTTCAACGTTTGTATATTTTTACCTTTTAAAATCTGATGGCTTCCATGGCCTTATGGGATACCAACCGAGTATACTTGTAAAAAAAAATCCTATTTTTAGTGAGTATTGTGTCTTCTTTTGAAATTATCGGTATGCTGCTGTTTGCACACTGTGTAGTAGGGAATTGCGCATATTCTTTTTTTTTTCTTGGTGTTGTGTATGTTAAAAATCCCCAGAACTTCCTCAACACGTGCGTTTAGAGGGAGTCATAAAATTCACTGGCTTGCTGAGAACCGGCTTCCTTATCTTATTTAATGTGATAAAACACATGTTGAGTTCTGCTTTGAAGATTAAAATAGTACGTTTACTGTGTTTTATAGCATGGTATAGCATCATTGTGGCAGCACCTGGGAGACATTTGCAGCTGTTTTTATTTTTTTCCCCGCTTTCATACTTTCTTCCTTTAGAGTTCCTAATACAAAAAGCAATATATTGTTCTTTTAAAAAACAGCCTACAGAAATGCAGCATCAAGTTGACTGTAAACAGGGGGTCAGTTTCATTTCGCTTCACTTCCCTCCTCCCAACCCGAATCCAGCGCGCTCATCGCTACTTACCATCTCCCTAGGGATGAAGATATGGGGTCACCGTCAGTTCCCCGGCAATACTTCCCTGTAATCCACACCAGAGCGCCAACATTAGAAACAGATGCCTCACTTGAAAGCTGCTTATTTTTTTTCCAGTCAACTCTTTCATTTACCTATAGCCGTGTTTGGGTTTCACAGGCCAGATTGGGTCGTTTTGTGTAGACTTAGACCTGGTTCACACAGAAGCCTGCTCTGTTGGGTTGCCTCGGGTAGGCTGAGGGTAGGTTAGGTGTATGACCACACAGCCACCCCGAGAGAAATCAAACACAGGGGAATGAGTCAGTCCAACTGCTGCCAGATGTGTTACGCTTAGGATGCCACCAGCATCGTTACTCAACGAGGGTAGATAGGCTATCGTTTGAGTTTTGCAAAAGCTTTGAGACTTGAGTTGCAACTTGCCTTGGTCATGTTTGGGAAATTGCTGAAGTGAGTGGAAACTATCAACAAGTGTGTCGGCTGCTTGGTTCTTTTATCCAAGTTGTGCTGATGTAATCGGTTTGTATGTAGGAAAAGATCAAAATAGACCGAAAACTGCATGCTTTTGGCTCAAGGTCACTGTAAATGAGTATTTAATTAATGTTCTGTCCCAGTTTGGTGGAGAAGATTTGCAGCAGGATCTGCATAAATGTTTTTGCAAACTCATAAAGGCACAGTGATTGTCTTTAGATCCTCAACAACGGTGAAAGAAATACATCTGTTTAGGGAAAAGCAAGTATATTTCAACTGCCTATGTGCATTAATTGTGTGTGTCAGTTTCTGTCCCTGAATTAAGATAAGTTAAGTGCAAAGAGTGGTACAGGAGCTGATATTACTCTGAGTTTTGCGTCCTTTTTCTTGTGGGAGTCCACAAAGAAGAAGAGCCCCTAATTTTCTCCCAGCTGGAACGAAGAGGGGAAAAAAGCTGACAATGAACAGAGTCACATCAGCCGTCAGCCTTGTACATCTGGACCAAGAGAGAGCAAGGGAGAGAGAGAATAAGACATAGCAAGCACTATACTATTGTGCATACTTAATGTTAAGGATTTGTTCAAATCCTTAAACCTATAATTTGGTGCATAACTCATGCTGCACCATTTTATTTGATACGCTTGATATGATATGATTTTTAAATGATTACACACTGCAAAAAAATTGTAGTGTTTATGCCTTATTTGTCAGTTAAATTAAAAAATAAAAAATATGGATAAATGCACTTCAGAAGCTCTGACAGATGTTTTGCACTAGTTTAAAGTAAAAATCTGCTAAAAATACATGCAGTTTCTGTGAAAACAAGTCTTAATATCTTCTGCAGTGTTGCTTCTCAAGTACATTTATCTTATTTTAAGGGTAATTATATATTTTACTAGAATAGCAAGTTTAAAAAAGACTAATTAAAAACTCATTAAGAAGTCATTTTTTGCATAACATGCAGAAAAAATCTTTACATTGAAGGAGGGCCAAACCATGTCTAGAGACATCTAGTTGTGCAACTAAACAATGTGCAACCAAATAGCAATGCCCTAGCAACCAGCTTAGTATCATTGTGGTGATTTTTGCATGGGAAAGCACCATTTCAGAGAGCATAAAAATCTTGTTTTAGTGATGCATTTAGTTCATGCATTGCAGATCTGTTGTAGGTGATCTATAATTATCATTGCATAGATGTGTTGCATTTCTGTACTGAAAGCAACAAGATACCGCAATCAGACATCAGTCTACTGTTACAGACTGGCTCTCACCTCATTTTTCAGTACAGGACACACGCAGAAATGTAGCCAGCAGCGCCCCACCTGTAGAGGCCTCCCACAGAGTTCTGTAGCCCTGGGAGAGGATCACACTGTTCTTGGAACGCTCTGGCTGTTTAATACAGGCTTCTGTTGAAATGAGGGGCTTCTGTCTCTCATAGGGGAAAATCTTATAATGGGAAAGGGAGAGAAAGATTGTGGTTTTCTGAAAGGATCATCAGCAGACACTTTTCTAAATGGCTGCTGCTAGCAAATCTGCAGTGCAATGAGAAAACAATGTTGATCTCCTTTCACACATCATTTCTGTGTGTATACTGTCAAAAATACTCCCTGCTCGGTTAAAGGTGAAGTGTGTGTGTGCATTTTTCTGCATTTAAATACTCTTTAATGCAGAAATATACCTATTCTGTTCGTTTATAATCTTAGACTAAGAGTATAAGTAAATACTATAGATTATAAATAAGCTATGTTCAGTTTTATTACATGCGCAATACTGGCTTAGCGATGTCTGATTCATGAACAAATTGTTCTTTAGAGCTGGATCTTTGTATTGGAGTGACTCAGCGACTCACTGAACCAAGAACCTTTTAAATCTGATCTTTGTTTTGAACTGGTTAAACCATTTCCTAAAAATGGTCTGGACTGGTCTAGACTTATTTAATCAGGAAACGACTTAATGATCTGAGAACTTTAGTTAACTTTAGTTTAGTTAACTTTAATTAAAAAATGAAAAATATATTTAATAACAGTAATATTTCTTAAATATTTCTTATATTTCTTAATATTTTAACAAATACATTTTATATTTATATATTCAGTTTACATTTTAATTTTAGTTTAAGCTTCAGTAATTTTGTAATTTTATTAGTTTTTTTGTTTATATTTCTATTTAGCTTTAATATGTTAAAACCATTTTCAGTTTTATTTTTAGTAATTTAAGTACTTAAGCTTAATATTTTAAGTTATTTGCCAAGGCATGTTTTTTTTTTTTTTATTTACCAAAAACAATTTTAATAGTTTTAATAATAACACCAGTTATACATAAAGCTGTTCATTGAAATTAACTTTTTATCAATCAATCAATCAAACTTTATTTATAAAGCACTTTAAAAAAACACCGAAGTGGACCAAAGTGCTGTACAGAAAAATAAAACTCATACAAGACAGTTCTAAGTGGCACATAAATCCGGCTATCATCCGCATAACAGTGGAATGATAAGCCATGCTTCCTGATTATTGAACCAAGGGGGAGCAAATAAAGAGAGAAAAGGAGAGGGCCTAAAACTGAGCCCTGCGGTACCCCACAAGAGAAAGGAGCCGAAGAGGACACAGAGTCACAACAGCTAACACAAAAAGTACGGCCTTTTAAATAGGACCTGAACCATTGGAGCGCTAATCCCTTGATGCCTACCCACTGCTCCAAACGAGAAATTAAGATTTCATGGTCCACAGTGTCAAACGCAGCAGTTAAATCAAGAAGCACCAGAATAACACAATCACCAGCATCAGTAGCTAACAGGATATCATTAAAAACTTTAAGAAGTGCAGATTCTGTGCTGTGTATAGTTTTAAAACCAGACTGGAAAACTTCAAGAATATTGTGAACTTTCAGATAGGCCATTAACTGACTACAAACTATCTTTTCAAGGATTTTTGAAAGAAAAGGTAGTTTGGAAATAGGTCTAAAATTTTCAAGATCTGTGGGATCCAGACCAGGTTTTTTAATCAGAGGATGGACTACGGCGTGTTTAAAATTTTCAGGGACCACACCTGATGACAGACTGCTATTAACAACTGCAAGAACAGATGGCCCTACAGTGGGAAAAACCTCCTTGAGAAGTCAAGGAGGGACAGCATCATATGGAGAACCTGAAGGCTTCAGATGACCAACAATCTCATATAATACGGACAAAGTCACAGACACAAACTTGTCAAGCAGAGCAGAGGACAGATACTGAAGGATCATAAGAAGGAGGTGATATAAGAGTCCTGGTAGAAGTAACATTATCAATAAAAAAGTTTAGAAAATTTTCACAAACAGCAGAGGAAGCATCAACACAGACCATTTGCGGGACATGCAGAACTGAATCAATAGTCTTAAACAAAACATAAGGCTAGTTACATTTTGACAAAATAATTTCAGAGATATAATTTCTTTTAGCATCTTTCACAGTTTTCTGATAATGATGCCAGCAGTCCCTTAGTATTTGAAATGACACATGTAATTTGTCCTTTTTCCCATTTTTTGCTCAGCCCTACGGCACTCACGTCTGACAGCACGAACCGTGTCATTCAGCCATGGCTCAAATTTAGTTTTTGGCTGCCTGATTTTCAAAGGGGCCACAGTATCCATAAAAGTTTGGCAGGTAGAGTGCAACCATGAGCTGAGCTCCTCTGAACCATCACATATGGACTCCGGTATAGCACAGTTCTGACTGAAAACAGATGCAAACTGAACAGCAGTGGAAGGGTTAATGATGCGACACGGCCGAACAGCAGCGCGAGGTTCAACTGTATTACAGGCAAGAGCAATATCGAACAATACACCCATATGGTCAGAAAACACTGCGTCACAGATCTCAAGGTTACGAACAGGCAAACCAAAGGATAAAACAAGATCGAGTGTGTCCGCGTTACTGTGTTGGGCCGGACACAGACTGCACCAGATTAAAAGAGTCAATGAGATATAAAAAGTCCTTTGCCATTGGGCTTTCAGGACAACACACATGGACATTAAAGTCCCCAACAATAAGGACATGATCGTATTTAGGCATAATATCAGCCAGAAAAGCAGAAAAGTCATTTATAAAGTCCTTATTGTATCTGGGAGGCCGATAGACCACTGCACACAGCATTTTGAGAGAACGACCAAGCTCAAATAAACTCAGTTCAAAGCTGCTGAATGAGGATGGTAGCAATAGTTGTTTACATTTGTAGGCATTCTTATAAACGATTGCTATTCCTCCTCCTCGTCCCGACGTTCGCGGGGAATTTAAATAGCAGCAATCATTAGGTAAGGGTTCAGAGAAAACACTGGACTCACCAACTCTCAGCCACGTCTCAGTCACACAGAGAAAATCCAAACCCCTGGACGTAAAGAAATCCTTTAAGATAAAAGTTTTATTCGCTAGCGATCTAGCATTCACCAGCCCAATCCTCATAGGAACCGCTGGCGGGTCTGCGGTGCTGACTTTCAGAGGAACCCGACACAGAGGCCGCAGGTCTCGCAGATTTATCCCGCGCCAGCGGGGGTGAGGAGAACAAGGGGCGCGGGGCTGGAACACCTCATCTGGGCAGACGACAGGTACCAGCCAGGCGTCGATAGGGTCCAGCAATCGCAGAGAAATAGAAAGGCGGGTCACCGCTCAGCACTTAGTCCAGGAAACCATGGAAGAGTGCGTCAAGCAAGCCTTCACCCTCACCAGCCGACCACTGCGTTTTCCTCGGCGACGGTGGCGCTTACGCCGGGGGTGTATGACAGGGAGGCGGCAGAAATGAGCTGCAATGCCCAAAAGGAGCGGGGGCAATGTCCACCATAATCAAACTTTACTAAATCTTTGGCAGAATGTCGAAAATCCAGTAGTGTTTGGCGATCGTACACCAATAGAGACATTTTGAACGTTTTGAACAGCAAGTGACAGAAACAGCACAAACCCACTCAGCGTTAGTAGGACCAGACGGCAAGCCACACACACTGGCGCCATCTTATAATATAATATAACATAATATCTCAGCCAATAATTTAAAATTAATTATTTGTTTGAAATGAAATGCTTCTTTTTTTTTTTTTAACAATTTTGACCCATGGCCAACCAATGGCATGGTCTGGGGGCAGTGACCTGTTTGTCCAACCGAAGGAAGATGGAGTGAGTGTTCAGGAGGACCTTTTTAAAAGGTCATTATTTTTGCAATTGCGTTTGGTGAGGCAGACATGATACACTTCACCTTTAATGCATAACAAGACCACAAACCTTTCTAGAGAGGGAAAGAACAGTAATCACTCCTGCGTCTCTCAGTCTGTCTGGATTTATTACATCTGGACTGCTGATGAGAACGGCTGAATCGGAAGAGATTAAAACCAGCTTGTTCTACCATTAAACCTCATGAAAAACTTGAGAATTAAGGCTGACCCTTGCACCAAGGTTACCAAATGTTTCTGTCGAAGGCAGGGGCTTTTAGCAGAACTGTTATATAAAGACATGCTCGCTCATGCATCTTCCATTCTGTTCCCTGCAGTTATTTGTTTTGGCAGTGCTTTTAAATCTGAGGGACAGTTATCCGCGACCTTCGATAGGACAGGATGCACAAAATGTTCCCTTTGCATATTTTTAACTAAAGCCCCCATCGGCCCTCCCCTCTTCCCATCTTTGCTTCCTAAAAGGCTCCTCTTAAGATGCCATCAGCTGTAAAAGTGATTGTGGAAGGCAGGGAGGTCTCTCAGCAGGAAATTTCCAAAGTCTCAGCAGCTTGCCTATGGCTTTGGTGTCATTCTCCTACTGAAAACGCCCCATGAAAGCTTCCACAAACGGATGTCAGCACTGGCAACAGAGCCCCTATCAGCTGTTCTTCATATCTTTATTGCCGCTGCTCAACACAAACCCACAGTCTGTCACTTCTACCGGTATTTGATCCGTTGTAGTGTATTGGACTTAAGAGCTCGTATTATGTAGATGTAGCGACTTTTCATGTGATTTTATAGATTTTTCACGGGGGTGAAATGACAAGTAAACAAAGCAATCCTAATTAAGGTAAACATTAGAAAGGCAATTAGCTGTATACGCATGCTAGCCATGGAAAAAGCAGTCAGACTATGTGACTCATGCATTGCATGTGTTGGGTTAGACATTTACAGCCTTATTAAAGTAGTAAACAGCAGTTTTACGCAGCTTAAGTGTGAACTTTCAGTCTGTTCTATGTCTTATTAAAGTCAATGTGAATTGCTGTTTGCAATGTATTTTACCTGAATAAAGTAGTGTATTTCCAGTGAAACGGGATATTTAAGAAAGAACATGTAGGGAAAGTCTTTGATTTTATTCATTGTGATTTAATTGGATTTTGAAAAGCGGGTGTTACTTACCAGAATGCAAATGCTAGTTTTTTTTTTTTTTTTTTTCTTCAGTTTTAGTAATTTTAGTACTTAAACTTATTTTATTTCAGGTAGTTGCAAAGGCTGCATATCTTTTTTCACTTTTTTTTTTGTTTTAGTTTTAATCTAATATTAATATTTTATTTTATTGTAGCTTTATTTCAATTACCATAAACAGTTTTAATAGTTTTAATAATAACACCAGTTCTAAATAAAGCTGTTCATTGAAATGAACTTTTCAAAATAAATTATTTGTGGAAATGAAATGCCTGATGGAGTGAATAATAGCTATTTGGTTATTGGTTAAAATCGACATGACATGAAATAAAACTGAAAAATGTGAACAATGTTGTGCATAATTTTGTTGATCTTGTAATGTTTAATCGAAACGTCGTAACTCAATCTTCCATACACTTTTTTCTTTTATCATTTCACTCGTACGTACATCGCAATGCGGAAGAAAATTTGACGGTACTTGCGTTTCGTTATAACTTTCCGAAACATATCTGTTTCAAGATTACGAAGGCAAACTTAATTTGTTTTTGGAGTAATGATAAATCATTGAATTTGAACATGCTTTTAAACAGTAAATAGCGTCAATTCTGATTTCACATTGACGTTAAAATGAAAAAGCGCCGTTTGATTGTATAGTGTTTCTTTGTACTTTTCACGCTCATTAGCTTTGCCAGAACAGCATCTTAGATATATATTTGCACATAGACGTCATTCCATTGGTCTGAGACTGTTCCTAATACTCGCGGTGCGGGCTAGCTAATGATGTAACAGGTAAATCTGGCTAGCTTACTGAAAACCAGATAAAGCAGATTACCGTCCTGTCCCAGTTGGGCCTTGTACCCCTTTTATCTTAAATGAAATGGGGATGTATATCACGAACGAAAGGTTCTCATGTAAGTATGAGGTTTATGTAAAATCACTATCGTCAGCTGAGTGTTACATGGCTGCGGTTGGAACGAGGAGAGCAGATGCGTGGCATATGCTGTCATATGTGCAGCCTGTCTCTCATTCTCGTTTCTATCTCTATCCACAACATCCCATCCAACCCCTAGTTGTCGTCAGTTCTCAGCACTTTGAAGACCCTGCTGGGTTCGGCAGTGTGAGTCATAGCGGGTAGAGGTCACCAAGGAAGAGACGGCATTGCCACTCAGTGTGTCAGTCAATACTCTTCAGACGTCAGAGCCTTATTATAGGAGGGCTTGAGGGGAAGAGAGCATGCTTTGCACATTTTTCTTCGACAGGCAGAAATTTAGCCCAAAGATGCACAGGATCCGGAGCTCATGACCTTGCTTTCTTTAGAACGTCCAATGCGCTAATGGCCCAAGCTCGTAACCTGAGGGATCTCATTCAAGAATCTATTTATTTGGGCACATCGATCATAACAGCACAGCTTGAATATGCTGTAATGCAGGAATCTGCTAGTATGCCTTTTACTGTCTGTTCTTAAAGCGCTGCATTGTGCAAAAGGCAATGTGACCTCTTCTCTAGCCGTAATGCCAATAATTTACCCTCGAGACGTAGCGTTTGGTGTCCTTCACTGGGCCAGATTCATAAAACAGTTATATTTTTATTAAAGGTTTTTTTAAAGCAACTGCTTATTTTATAACTTAAAGGAAAATATTAAGAATATTTTCTATTCCCAAAGAGAATGTTGTTTTTTCTCAAGAAATTCATAGTAAATAACATCTTAAAGTAAAGGATAATAAAGGATTTTAGAGGATAGCCTCACACTTGTCTTAAATATTAGATCAGTTTAATTAATTTATTGGTTTATTTTAAATATTAGGCATTTAAACACTAGCGACAGTATGTATAATACATAATAATTAGGGGTGGCACGATACATGTATTCGTACCGAACTGTCAGACGGTACGGACATCTCGGTTCGGTGCATGAGGCCTTACATTGAATACAGGCAATTCACTCCCAATCCAGAAGGAGTCGCCCACAGTAATGCAACGCTGTTTGATAACCTCCAGCAGAAGAACAGTGAATGCCATGAGTTGCGCACTTGAAAACAAAGACCCCAGACAGTGACCATGTGCTGATTCTGAATGCGTCTCTCACATAGACTGACAAAGGAGTATACTTTAAAGGCTTGCACTCTCAACTGTTTGCGAAATGGAGCTTTGAGCTCGTGTATCCTACCTCTCTCATTCAGCACAAATCCAAATATTCCATAATATTTCCATATTTGTGATGTAATATATCTGAATGCTAAACTATTATTAATTATGTAAATGCTTTGTACTTCAGTCGCGTTCCAACGGTGACACAGAGGCGGGCGTGCTGATGTTTGGTTCACTGGATTTTATTTTGATCAAGTACCAACTGCGCTGTCAATTTAGCAATGCTGGAACTGATGTGTTTTGTGTGTGTGTGTGTGACTTCAACGGTTTCCTTATACCAGCAGAATCAATTTTAAACACTTATTGTCTTATTAATAATGCATCACTGTATAAACTGAAACTCAGCATATGTAGGCTACGTTATGTCGCACTGTTTTTTTCCCCTTGTTTATCTGTAAACTAAATCAAATATATTTCAAGAATGTATTCCTTGTATGTATATATGTACTGCAGAGTTTATATATATATATATATATATATATATATATATATATATATATATAACATAATGTAATAATATTTCGTATTTTCACATCTATGTGGGAAAAATTGTAATTTGCACTACTGTTGTCTGTTCAAAATAAATGAAAAGAAACCGAGCATAGTAGATATTTTTTTCCTGTTGTACCATAATCGTATCGAACCGTGGCCCCCGAACCGAGGTACATACCAAACCGTGAAATCTGTGTACCGTTCCACCCCTAATAATAATACATAATACAGTATGTATAATTAATATTTTACATTAGTAATCTAGCATTCTTGTAGACTACTGTTCAATTTTGTAATTAATAAATTTTATATAATGTTTTTGAAAGAAGTGTGTAATACTCACCAGGGCTGGAAATAAAATAAAATAAAATGTGAATTATTATTTTTAAAATAACTAAATAACTGTTTTCCATTTTATCAATATTCAATTCATTCAACCCTGCATATAACATATGTTCAGTCAATATATGTCATTTATTCCTGTCTTGGTAAAACTGATTTTTCAGCAGTGTCACATGATTATTTCTTAACTTTCTTATTATTTTCAGTCTTGAAAACAGTTGTGATGCTTTATATATATATATATGCTAATATTTTAGTGGACACTGTGATTAATTTTTTTTCAAGGTTCTTTAACAAAATAAAAGTAAAAAAAAAAAAACAGCATTTATTTGAAATGGAAATCTGTTTTCACCTCTATAGATGTCTTCAATGTCACTGTTGATTAATTTAATGCATCCTTGCTGAATAAAAATATGAATCTAGTAACTTAGTAACCACCTAGCAACCACTCAGTGACTTCAGCACGGACCCCTCACAGCACCAACAAAAAAAGAAGACAAACCTGTATTATCAGTCTGTTCATCTAAAGAACATCACGGGGAACATGATTCCTTTCTGGCACGAAACAATACGCCTCAGTGTGAGCAGTCAGAACCTGCCTATCTTGTGTTTATAGATGAACTACCGTTCCAGGACATTTGCGGAGGCTCCGTGGCAGGCATTAAGAAGCACTTTAATGAATGAGGTTGCCACTAGTTACTGTTCTCTCAAGCGTATGTAAGGCATCTTTTTATTCCGACACCACTGAGCAGTGGGATTCGCTTACACAGAGCCTTGAATATGAGTTAGGCTGGCCTGTAGCAGCCAAACTAGAGCTGTTTACCCATAATGCAACAAAAACAGGCAAGAGACATCACTGGGGTCTTTGATATGCTTTCCACAAGAGAATAAGGGTTTGTTTGTACTGCTCAGATAGAAGCTAATATAATAACTCTGAGGAGGTACAACACTGCTTTGACAAATGTCAACCGCGACATTTTCTTTGTTGTTAAGATTACTTTTTTTTTTTTCAACTGATGGACATCGAGGTGCATTCCATTGATGAAAGAATGATTTTTTTATTCTTTCTTTGAACCTCTTAAGAATTACTTTTATGAGACGTTCAACCTTTTGTGAAGATGAGTGACAGATATGTAATAACCAGGCACTCGTTTCATTTGCCTGTGGGCTACCCGCTTCATAGCGTCTTACTTTCTTCTCAGTGGAGCAAGAGACAAGTAGCTAATTAACTCCTGCTACTTGAGCATCTTAACACCTAGCCAATACTCAGAGTCATTTTAGCCTGCTACATAAACCATTCAATATCAGTTTTGACAGATATTGACACCTTTAGTCCATTTTAAGAGCTATTTTGTGGTCATTTTTTCCAGTGGGACTTTACTTTTAATGTTTTGTTGTTTTCCGATGCTAATTTAGCATTGTGGCTAGTAGGATACAAGGGCTAAAAGCACACCTTAAGGAAAATATGATTTTCAGTATTCTCATAGTATATGATCTTTTTATTAACATTGATGAAGCTACACATTTTGTGGGAAAAGAATTCAAAAAGAAGTTTGTTTTCCTTGTTGAAAAAACCAGCATATGCTGGTTAGGTATGTTTTGAAGCTGGTATGCTGGTTTAAGCTGGCCCTTGGCTGGTTTAAGCTGTTCCTTTGCTGGTTTAAGCTGTTCCTTTGCTGGTTTATGCTGGTCTTTTGCTGGTCTTAAGCTGGTTGGACCAGCTTAGGACCAGCACATGACCAGCAAAGGACCAGCTTAAACCAGCATACCAGCTTCAAAACATACCTAACCAACATATGCTTTTTCAACAGGGTTGTTAAAATAAATCATATAAATATATAATGTGGTGAGGGAGGCCTTCACACTCTAAAGCAAAAGGCCTCCAGTATTGATACAAATACTTTAGCTAAAGTAATATGATTGGTGTAATATATTAATACTTGTTCAAAACAATCACTTTATATTCTGTTTATTTTGATAAAATAATTTAATTAGCTTTATTCGTTAAATACACTGTCATTGAAATATGTTCAGTTTAAAAATACAGACATATTTAACTGAAAAAAAAAAAAAAAACCATTGTGAAAGCTGCTTACACTGATTGATGGAAATTCCATAATATTTTAATATGACTTTACAGTAGTAACATTAAGTATAAACAAAGACTATAGAATACCCAAAGAGACTTTGGTATAAAACAGTATATACACTGAAAACATTGGTGTAGAATCAATTTTCACTCAGAAATTGCTAGAAAATAGTACATTTCAATTTAATTGAAAAGAAATTGCAACACATTCAAGTAGAAGTCCTGAAAAAAATTAGGCTGTATATATGGTTTGAATGTAAATATGGTGATTATCTCTGTAGTAGACACCCAACTGAATAAATAATATTTTACATAATGTAACCATTTGAATCTCACCATGTCATGTCAACAAATGAAAAAGTCAGCCAGCTATTTATTGTCACGATTTACTGTGCCTTTAGCCCCAACAGAAGGACACTTATTACCCCAAAAACCATACTTTTACATATTCTTCAGTTATTGATTTAATTACCTTGAATAACACTGAAAGTCATTAACAAGGCCTTTGTCTAAAAACCTAAGATCAAATGCTCTTTTTGCCTCCATGTACCCTACATTTTGTGTTTCATAAAATTTGCAATCTGTGATCTTCCCTGCTCATTTTTATGCCTTTTTTGCCAAGGCGTTTCCATCTGCTGTCACTTAAGAGACTTTTAGCAGCGTCTAGCACACTGTACTGTAGACTTCCACGCTATTATTACTCTGTATAGTATGGTTTGGTGACATCTAGCCTGTATTCTTCCCAGCCTAAATAAACCAAGTGTGGAGTTTGCACTCACAGGCTTATAAACCTTTCCATTTTCTGATCTCTCACACAAATGTAGTATTTAAAGATCCTGAACTCCACGTCCCTTGCTGGTTTATGTGAATTGCTATGTAGTTGAGTGGATCAGTGCACTTGGTTAAGCATTCCAGTACTCTAGTATGTTAATGACATAATGATGGTATTGCTTTATATTATCAGCTGAAATTGCATGTTTCCTGTGCTTGGGTTGCCACAGAAACAAGTAAAGTTTGGAGGGTCAGTGTCCAGCTTTGCTGTGGTGAGGTTTGGGCCGGGGCCAGGCATGCCTGGTTTATGGGCATTATGGGTTTTGTGAACATAAGTGGCCCCACACCTCCTCTCCACTCTTTTCCAGCCCAGTCGCAGCAAATGTCTGGCTTTCAGGCAGCCATGCAATTTCCCATGAACTGCACTGAACGAAACAGACGCATTTGTTTTCTCAATTGGAAGAATTTGCTAATAAGCGTACGAGGGTAAATAGTTTGGCTAATTTACGCCAGGCCGGACCTTTTTTAAAGCCCGCTGCAGTGCCCTGCTCTCTCTTTTTCTCTGTTTTATACTGTTCTGTTCCATTCCATTCAGTTCTTTCACATTGTGTTCTGCGTGGTTTGCTATAATCAATGCTGTTATTCACCAGTCTATCCTGTTCTACTCTCTTCTCACTACATTTCTCACCATTCTTCACTGACAGAGCTGTTGTTCAGTTGTATGTTATCAAACAATGCTGGATCAATATATTCTCCGCATTAGTTTTCATTGGTTGGAGTGCATGGTGTGCATTGTTAATCTCATCAATTAAAATATTTACAAATGCATGATGACAAAGGGCCATTCGATTTCATTGATGATAAGGAGATGAGATGAAAACTTAAAGGAATAGTTCACCCAAAAATTAAAATTCTGTCATTAATTACTCGCCCTCATGTCATTCCAAACCCGTAAGAAATTTGTTCATGTTTGGAACGCAAATTAAGATATTTTTGATGAAATCCGAGAGCTTTCTGACCCTGCATAGACAGCAACACAACTGACACGTTCAAGACCCAGAAAGGTAGTAAGGACATCATTAAAATAGTCCATGTGACATCAGTAGTTCAACCGTAATTTTATGAAGTTATGAGAATATATAGACATGTTTTTGCACATTATTGTTAGTTATTTTTGTCAACTAAAATAGTATTTCCTGTCTTAATTGTGACAAATTAATTTAATTTGTATTAAATTTCTTTTTAACACTCTAAAACAATTAACCCTTAGTGTTCCTTTGAAAATACCAAGAATGCGAATCCACAAAATTAATATTGTAAAATGCAGAGCTGTCAAATCTTTCTTGAGTTGAGGTTAATAAATAATGAAAGATGATTAAACATCTTTATGGTGCTTTACAATGTCAGTGTATCAAGTTCCAGCGGTTTGGGCCTGAGGTGTAATTTGTTTGGAAAAATAATTACTCAGATATCGAATCCCTGTTAATTATTAAAGGGGGTTAGCATTCTAAATGTACTGTGTGCAGTGAAGTTGATCTGGAATGGTTTCTTATATTTGAATGGACCGTTTATGGAGGCCAAGCATACATTTCAGCTTGTTAAACACGGTACAGGTTTGACTTTAAAGGAAGCATGTTAAGTTTCCACACTGGATGTCTGTAAAACATCACACTGTTCTTTTTTCTTCCTTGTATAAAAGGTTAATTCCTGGCCAAATGGTGTAAATAAACTTTGTTTTTCTGCAGAGAACATTGTATTACTACTAATGTTGTGTTACTGCAGAGAACATTGCTTTTGGAGTCACTGAGAGCTGTGAGAATTGGGTTCAGGTGTGTTTAGAAAAGGACAAAGACTTAAAGTTTTGTGTATTGGTCATTTGTGTGTTTTTTTGTGGGAAAGCATCAGTAGATGTTGGCAGGGAGCTTTATATGCTTAATTTGATTCAAGCTGCACTGGATGATATTGTCTTGTTTAAGCTCAGCTGACTGTCCTGTGCGTGCGCTGGAAACACTGACATGCCGAGACTGGTTATCGATGACAGGAACATTGTGTCCCGCTCTGATATCATCATCTAAGCTTCCTTCAACACAATATTACCCTCATTAGGCTTAGAGATGGGTGGCACAGGGATTGGAAGGACTTCACACGCACACAAATACTCTTTAATTAGCTCCTGTTTAGTATGTCTATCAGCAGACAGATGGTGGCACTTGTTGAGACTGAGTCATTATGTTGCAATGCCCCGGTCAAAATGCGTAATGGCCAAATTTCTGAAATATTTACTATTTTTATTGACCTGTTAAGGATATGTTTTAACCTGAGATCTGTCATTTCGAGAATGTGACTAAATATTGAAGATTGTGGGAGATAAAAGGCAAAATTTTTAGAATGAGTTATATGAAAAAAACACAGCTGATCTGAAAATTAGCAGAACTGGTCCTAACTATATATTCATTTTTGGACACATTTTTATTTTCAAAATTAGAGTACCATTTATTATCTTTTGTGTTCTACATTTTAAATGCAGTATTGCTAGTTTTAGTCTTTTTTTGCTCCAGCAAACAGAAATAGTAATTCAGTGTTTTGAAGGCTATGATTGATCGAATGATTCAATGACTGACTCATAAAAACTTGTTTAGTTTCTGAATGAATCAGTGTTTTGAAGGCTATGGTTGATCAAATGATTCAATGACTCTCTCATAAAGACTTGTTTTGTTTCTGAAT
This sequence comes from Spinibarbus caldwelli, assembly GCA_039654775.1. Taxonomy (NCBI): domain Eukaryota; kingdom Metazoa; phylum Chordata; class Actinopteri; order Cypriniformes; family Cyprinidae; genus Spinibarbus; species Spinibarbus caldwelli. The sequence continues at coordinate 7,915,898 of CM077239.1, read as the reverse complement.
GAATCAGTGTTTTGAAGAAATTGGTTGATAGAATGATTGATTCAGTGACTCACTCAATGAAGTTTTACTGCTTTACTGAAAAAATACAGAAAAAAATATTGAACAGACACTGTACTGTATATGGAGTATGGGTTCATGTCTACTGCAAAGATCCTTATAATCTTTTATATTGCATGGTTAATCTACTCCTGATTGCTTGAGTATGTTTTTGGCCAATGTGTAGATCATTCATATAGATATTCTGCATGTATGGATAAAACAATGCTTACATAAGCTGTCACATGCATAGTTTGCGTGCTTACATAAGCCATCCTGAATTATACATGTCACTTCATTTAACTTCATGCCTGTGGCTACGTCCTCATATACATTTGCTAACACTCGCTACCTGTTTTTATTTTTTAAAAAGACTATATTTTGACTCTGTAATGCTTTGTTAATAGGAGCAATGTTGAATTCTTCTCTGTTCTTTGCTCTGGCCTTTCTGTGTTCTTTTCTGGTGGATTTTGCCACTGCCGCTGAAAGGGTGGCCTAACTAACCCTTCCTTCCCAGCATGCACTGCTCTTTTCCTTGCAAATCATCGCCGGCCTCCCCGGGCTGCCTGCTTAAGTACTTTGGATTCATTAATGTGTAAAAGACATGGGGCAAATGAAATTCTAAATGAAATGAATGTATGCATCACTAAGTCTCTCTTTCTTTCACTCGCTCTCATTTTCTGCCATCAAGACACAGAGGGCATATTGATGAAGATTCTTTTGTTTCCATGCTGACAGGAGCCAATGCCGTTGCCGTTGTGTAGGTGCTGCAGACGCTGAGTGAGGAATATAGGGTAGGGCTGAACTCGTGGCAAGGCTAATCTGTTGGAAACTTGAGCTTTTCTTTACTCTTTTTTTGTTAGCATCACAGTTTTGCTCATAATTGGGATAATGGATTTGAGAAAATTTGCTTTGTTTTAAAATACCGCTTCTTTGAACATCAATGATACCTTAGATATGTGGTTATCTGGATCATTATTGTTAACTAAAACTATTGAAAGCTATTTTTGGTAATTGAATTAAAGCTGAAACAAAATTAAATATAAATATTAGATGAAAAACATAACAAAAATAATTTAATTGTAACTAAGTTAATAATTTGCAATTTAGTAATTTAATTTAATAATTTGTAATTAATTTAATAATTTAATTGTAACTAGCTAATTATAAGTTTAGGTTTAAGCACTAAAATTGCTACTGGAAATAAATAAAACTTAAATTAAAACTAAAAATAATAATTAATTAAACCTCTCTCTCTCTCTCTCTCTCTCTCTCTCTCTATATATATGATGTTTAATTAATTATTATTTATAGTTTTAATTTAAGTTTAAGTTAAGTTTGTCTCTCTCCTGTTTAGACTTAATGGGTGAAGATAAATTGCCTTTTTGCAGTCATACGCAGTTGACAGTTCTGTTGATATTTGTTAATAATTGCCTCCAGAACCTTTCTATTTAATGGCCCTGTTGTAATGACAATGGCCCTTAGGTGGATATATCTCTCAATTAGCTTGCTGTTGCCGGTCATAATAGTCATACTGTAATTCATATGTTTCACTATATAATATATTTTTTATGTCTGCAGTGCGTCTGGTCAGTAATGAGGTGCGCTGGATATCTCTTCCTGCCAAAGCAAACATAAGCAGAAATACACACACACATTCTCCAGTCCCTTAATACAGTGAGCTCATAGTGTAAAGCTTGAAAAGAAAGCGCAGGATACTGTTGCCTCGCCCACCTCTCCACTGGCAGGGGTTGTGGCAGTTAGAGCCGGACACAAAACCCCCTTGACATCCTAACCGTCGTGCATCATTCAGGGGGTCTCCATGGCAACGCAGACACAAATGGATGGCCTGGAGAGGAGTAGCCAGTGAGGGGGTGTGATTCGGAGGAGAGAGAGCTTATTGTCATCAGGCCAGCAGTAGATTATGTGGAGTCGGCCCAGTGAGAGGTACTCAGCTTTATGCCCTGCATCATACTATTATATATTTTTTATATCTAGAAATATACACTACCGTTCAAAAGTTTGGGATTGATTTTTTTATTTATTTTTTTTAATTTCTTTATTTTTTTATAAGTCAACATACAGTAAAAAACAGTTTTGAAATATTATTTATTTCTGTTTTCTATTTTAATATTAAAAAAAAAATATTCCTTTGATGGCAAAACAGCAATTATTCCAGTCTTCAGTGTCACATGATCATTCAAAAGTCATACTAATATGCTTATTTGATGCTCAGAAAACATTTCTTATTATTACAATGTTTAAAACACAGTTGTGCTGATTAATATTTTTTTGGAAACCACAATACAGTATTTATTGTAATGAATGAATGAATGTATGTATGTATGTATGTATGCATGTATGCATGTATTTACGTATGTATTCTATTCTATTCTATTCCATTTTATTTCCAGGATTTTTTAATGAACAAAATGGAAAAAAAACAGCATTTATTTAAAAAAAAAGGTATATGTAACATTATAAATATCTGTACTTCAGTGTTATTTTAGAGTAATTGAGATGCAGTTATAGTTTTTATTCATATTTTGTTTTTATCAGTAACTATCATTTTATCAGTTATTACTGATATTTATATTGTTACATTGTTATATTATAATTATATTTTCTTTTTAATTTTAGTTAGTTTTTGTTTTTTTATGTTTTTTTATTATATGTCTATATAATTTTTATTCATTTAAGTTTATTTTATTAACTGAACATTTTTTTTACATTTTATTTCAAGTATAATGCTTATTTTATTTCAAGATTTTGGTTTCAGTTTTAGATAACTAACTATACTATAACTGTATAACTATAATAATAATAATAATAATAATAGTAATATAAAAATATACTACCCATAATAACCCTGCTTTACTGTCACTTTTGATCAATTCAATGTGTGCTTGCTTAATAAAAGTAATATATATATATCCCTTGTGAGGAGTAGTAGGTCTTGCTTTTAGCTTATTATAGCAAGCAGGCCCTCTTTCTCCCTTGTGAACTCCAGTGCAGGACCTATCTTTGCTTTTTTACCATACTAGTCTACTTTAGAGACTCTGCTTTTTAAATTAGCCACACTCAGTGAGCGGCCATGCGGGGGTGGTTGATATTTCAACTTTTCAAAGTACTTAAAAGTTGCATTTTTTCCTCTTTTAAGAACGGCGGCTCTTTAACAGAGCTCATGTTGTAGGGAATTTAGGAAGCAGTTTTGCTTTGTACCACATTATGATCAAAGAGCCGGACTGCCATTAAAGACACATCTTTAACGCCTCAGCCCATCTGAACCGCGTTTGCCTGCCTGTGAGTATGTGTGACTTCCCATGCGCTCTCAACCCGAAATGATTCCAGCATTCACGCTACGACAGGCTTCGATCATAAATTCTGCACACTTCCCACCAGCCCGCTATTGAAGGAAAGGGCAAATGACTCCCCTTCTGTTTCCATGTTTGTCTTTCTATAGAAGCGATGACAAAATATGCTGCATTCCATGCGAGTCGCATTTCCGTCCTGGGGCCTAAATTGTGACGCTCTGGTATGGAGTTTTCCTCTTGTTTTCAGTTCTTGTATTTTTTATTGTGTGATTTATAATGGGTTCGGCTGCTAATTGTGTTAGCCAGGTGTATGATGAATAGTGCATTGTTGGAAGCACCTAAAGCACTCTTCTTGGATGAATAGCGAAACAGAAAGAAAAAAATCTCATATAGGTGAATGGAAATTGAATGCGAAAGGGCGATATGGGACGAGCCGCTGTGATCAAAGCAAATAATAGCAGCTCGAATGGGGCTGGTGGCGTTCAGCTTGATGACATTAAAGGATGAATCGAGTCCTCGCCAAACAGACAAGCCTTGAAAGACTCTGCAAATGCAAAAATGATGTATGTCGATATAATATTATATGATCTGAAAGCTGTAAAGTTAAAAACTCTGTTATCCAAACCCACTTTTATGCTCTCAGAATTAGCTACATGTGAAAATCTGATCTGACAAGAGACCCTCAGAGAGTTGATGTCAGGTGAAGGAGAAGTGCTGTTTATTTTCGCTTGAGCTGGTAAAGCACAAGCCGGTCTGTAATAACAGGGTAGGTTTCACTAAACGCTGCTTCCACTGACGCCACCGCTCACAGGAAACTAGCCCCTTCTCTAAACACTCTCATTTGCCTTGTGAAACCTTTTTTTATTATATATGAATATCATTTCCTCGGGGACACACCGTGAGAGGGAAGGAATTTATTGTTTTTAAAGGACCGCTATTGGTCTATTGTGTGAATTATATGTGCAAGACGGAGCCATTCCTCTTTCTAACATAACTGTTTGACCAAATGGAACGTTTCTGAAATATATGATGGACTTTTTTCATCTGGACGTGATGTATCAGTGAAGACAACTCTGGTGTACTTGCAATATGATGCAATTGAAGTCTGAGAATCTGTAAATGGACAAGTTGATGTCCACGTTTTTTTTTTTTTTTCTCTATGATTTTTTTGGCTTTATTGCATCTTTTATTTATAGAAAGAGTGAAGAGTCAGGATGGAGTGAAGGAAGTGCCGGATTTTAATCTGCATTGAGATCCAACGCTGAATGTGTAACAGCTATGTTCTTGGATTGTTATGATTTTATGTGATTTAATTTTAGTTTTAATCCACAGGACTTTATGTAACCATGATATGGTGATGTAATTCTTGTGACTCAACACAAACACATCCATTCACATGCACACGTCATGAGCTTTTTATTTAGCAACAGGCACTCTGTAATTTGTTTTAACTGCTTATGTCACTGTTTCTTAATCAAATTATAGATATTTTTATTTTTATTTTATTTCAACTTATGACCTAAACACTTTAACAGGATAGTTAACCAAAAAAAAATGAAAAACCTGTCTTCATATATTTCTTGTGAAGATGATATTCAAAAGATGATTAACAAATTTTTTTTTTTTTTTTTAAAAATCCTAAAAATGAAAGTCAGTTTTATTGACAAAAAAACAGTGATTCAAAATATCTGTTATATGTTCCACAGAAGAAAGTCAGTCATATAGGTTTGGAACAACATTGAAACATTTATTTTTTAGGAAATTAATGCTTTTATTCAGCAAGGACACATTAAATTGATCAAAAGTGACAGCAAAGACATTTATAATGTTATAAATGTTCTTGTGAACATTCTAATTATCAAAGAATTCTGAAAAAGAATTTTCTACAAAAATATTAAGCAGCACAATTGTTTTCAACATTGGTGGTAATAATAAGAAATGTTCTTGAGCAGCAAATCATATTAGAATGACTTCTGAAGGATCATGTGGCACTGAGTAATGGCTTGAAAATATAGCTTTGACATCACGGGAATAAATTATATTTTAAGAAATGTTCACATAGAAAACATTTATTTATCTGCATTTAAATTGTAGTACCGGTAATATGTCGCAATATTAATGTTTAACTTTTACCAAATAAATCCAGCCTTGGTATGCATATGAGACTTCTTTTGAACTTTTGAACTGTAATGTATATTATAAGATTTCTTGATATACTGTCATGTCTGACCACAGAGCGATTGATCAGTGGCAATAATTACTCTATTCAAGCTAATGTGTTTATATGCATTACCGCTCTATCGAGACCTCCTCCAAACAAATTGCAGGCTGTGAAGCTGTAGTAATGTCCCTCAGCACCGACAGGAGGGAACACACAGTTCTGTGTGGAGACTTGAGAAATATGTCGACCATCAGTGCTTGAAGTTTGTTCGGTCTACTGGGTAGAGAAGACCGGTGCTGTGTGCAAAAGCTGTTACAAACTGTTCCTTTGAGTTTACTTCTTCAGTCAGTAACTTTTTCCACTAAAAAGTTTTACTTCTAAGGAACTGAATAGTACTTTTCCAAAATGTTCTAAATAATGTACACACAGAGGAAAATGACCGCCCAGTACACCTGTGAATATGTTCTACAATGGCATTTGTATCTAAAACTTGCGTAATACTTCATCCACACCACTAGTTGTCAGTATAAAGTGCTAAAATACTGTCAGTTTAGCTAGTGAAGCAAAAGCATGATTTGTTTATTTTTTAATGCAAGAACTTCATTGAACAGTAGAAAGTTAATAAACATAATACTGAAGAAGTGAAACAAAAGCATAATATTATGTGTTGAAATAGTATAAAAGCATACTATATTATATTTACAAATAAAAATATGTAACCTCGTTGTTGTACAGTATTTCAGACTATTACTTCATTGTATTGTTTTTAATTCTTGACACTTTGTTGAAATTCGTGAGTCGCAACAGTCAAGAAGATGAATATGATAGCAGACTTTACTGTATATCCTCAAGAATATTTGTCTGTCATTGTACATTCCTAACGTTGATGAATGAGTAGATTAGATGGGTGTGGGCACTAAGCTGTAGACATGCACGCTGTCACTCAACTTATGCGTTTTAGGATTCAAGTTGACAAGCATGGCCGACGTCACCCTTAGTTGATGGGTATAAAAGGTTCACTACCCATGAAGAACAATGTGATGACGTCCTCACATTCATGTCAACTCCCCGAAGAAGGAATTTAATAAGTAGACTGTCAGTGAGACGTGGCCCACCTAACTGTGTTTTCACACTGTTTTTATCGGTTTTCCTAAACGTGCATTAAGGTTTTTTTTTCTGTGTATGTTTTGGTCTTGGACTCTATACTGACACCTATTGGTGTGGATGCAGCATTGTTCATAAGCAAATTTTCATGAACATTTTTATTCCATGTCAGATAGGGTACAATAATGAGGGTGTTATCAAGATAAAACTAGCGGCTTTTAGATGGTCATGGTGATCAGCATGGGTGAGCGATATACCGGTAGACACAATAAACCGGTAGAAATATGTCAACCGATAGAGATTTTTGGACTATCGTCTCTATCGCAGTTACATGCTCACGTGATGTTGCTGTGCTATGTGGTCACAAAAACTTATCGTTTGCACGCGTTTCTAAGCATTGTGGTTTAAAAACAAGTGATTTTAAGCCGTTGAAATGCAATCAGCAGTGAAAGAGAACTCATTTCGCTATATGCGCGCATTGTTTCTGAGCGCTATGAAAAGGTGCGCGCATGTGAAGACGGTGCTCATAAAGTGCAGGAGTATTGAACTTAAGTTATTTTTGTCACTTTATAGGCCTTGAACGGTTAAATACACACACGTATATGTTTCAAAATGCCCATCTATGCAAAAATACTTGTAAACACAGTAGGTCTTAAGTGGAAGCAAACAGCTGAGAAAGAAAACACATGTGTAACAGTATATTGGATCCGGGCAGCTCTTAAAGTGACAGCAGTCTAATATTCCTGCTGTCTGTCCTTCATGTTATTTAAACAACAAAAGAGAGAAAATTTCTCACTGCTCTTGACTAAATCACTTTTAGAACTTTAATAAGAAGAAATATATACTTAATTTACACCGAATATGCAGTGTTTTTATACATTTGATTACTTTATACAATGTATATAGCATTTCTTATTAGTTCTACTATAGTTTTTTTTGTCTTTTTCTTATTTAATCGCTGACTGTTTACTTGTCTTCAAAGAGCTTACTTTTTATATTTTCAGGCTAGTATTAGTTTTTTGTTATATTGACACTGTATTTCTATAGTATCAAAAATTATGATATCATAAAATTCTGATATCATAAAGACCTTATTTAAAGCAAAAATATCTATATTGTGATTATATATCGTTAATGTGAAATAAAATTACTAATATCGTGATTTTGGTCATATCGCCCACCCCTAATGGTGACCTGCATTTGTTAAATTAATAAATTTGAATGCATGATGCAATAACATGTTCTAAACCTGATATGACTAAAGACTTATGTTTTGGTTACATGTTTTGAGGAATAAAAAATGTGATTATTTTTTATTTTTTTAAGCTCAACATTTACTGTACTTGTTTGAAGGGCTGCACAATTTGGCCAAAACAATATATATTTTTAAAAATTAACATATTTAACACACACACACACACACACACTTTTATTTAAAGTGTAAAACTTTTTTAAAGCTGTCATTTAGGCAGGAAATGTATTTCCAGCATTGCTTGGCTTGGGGAATAAAGGCCTGTAGGTGTAACCGTTATGTTAATGAAGGTGTCACGGTCATCTTTTGGGTCGGAGGTCGACATACTAATAAGCTGCTGGATTCTCATGCCGTTTTCACACTCGCACACATTGCACGCACACCCACTCGCACACAATAACCACACCACCCCGGGAACGTCCAGATTGTTGTTTTCCAGGCTCTGGCTGTTAAAATAAAATGTGTGATGCAGCAAAGTGCTGATGTGTTCATTCTCTGTAATTAGAACATCCCACCAGTTCCAAGGAAAGGAAAAAAAAATCTAAACTGTTTAATTTGCCTCCTGCTCAAAGGCAGGCCTTTGTTATTGCCACTGCAATTAACTTTATGCAGAGGCCTAGGCATTTCCTGTGATTGATGTAATTTGCATAGAACAAATCAGAATGAGAATCGAACCCACCACCTCCACGTGCACACAAACACGCATTTTTACATGACACCTCCATCAGTGGCCTAGCAACAGTTGCCACCACGTTAGAATGGCATTGTGGGACAGATTTAGAGTGTCACTGGCAGCCTCTTAGGAGTCCTGTCCCCTTTGCCGCCCCCCTCCCACACCGTTACCACAGCAATGGGATTCCATAGTCGGCGCTGCTAATTGAACTGCTTGATTATTAGGCACGAATGGCAGAAATAGACGGATGTGCGCACATGTAATTAGGCACGTACACGCGGTCACACTCCGTTAGAGTCTGGTCTGATATTAACCGTTCTCAAGTTGCTAAGTGACCCGCACTGTTCACTATAATAAACACACATGGCCAATGAGTGCTTGGTGGTCAGATTTAATGCAATGCGGCGGTAATCGTCAGGACACATCCTCGGCTTGCTGTAGACATGCCAGTGGTGTCTTAGGAGGTTTTTGTGTTGCACGTGTGTGAGTATGTGTGGATGTGTCTAACAGGTGTGTGTGGCTTCTAACAGGTGTTTGCACCGGATGGTCCTGAGGGAGAGGAAATGTAGAAGTGTGACTAGTCACATGACTCTCTTTGCAATTCAGTTAGGAAGGTGGCAAGAGATTTAGCCCAGAACTGCACTGCCAAAAATCATCCTAACAGTTCTGTATTTGTAATTTGAAATGTACAGGCTGGATTGCAAAGAAACTCTTTATTTATTTATTTATTTATTTATTGTCTGAACAATTAAAAATCTAACTTAAAGAAACTTATTTATTTATTTATTTATTTATTTACAATCTAAGCGATTAAAACTCTACCTTAATGAACTATTTATTTATTTATTGTCTGAACAATTAAAAATCTAACTTAAGAAACTTATTTATTTATTTACAATCTAAGCGATTAAAACTCTACCTTAATGAACTATTTATTTATTTATTGTCTGAACAATTAAAAATCTAACTTAAATAAACTTTTATTTTTTTACAATCTAAATGAAAAAAGATCAAAAGATGAGTTCATTGAATGCACGTTCACCGCTGTTTGACACTGTATTGTATACTGTATATGGGGTAAGTTGTCACAATGGAATCCACCATTAAAGAGCAAAATTAAAATAATTTTTTAACAGCTTTCCATGTTTCTGTCATTATGAGCCTTATCTTCCCTTCCTCATGTTTCTCCTCTTTCCTCTTTTTTTCTTTCTCTCATCCACTCTCCTGCTGGAATGACGCCGCCAAGCTCCCGATCTATATTTCAAAGTGCGAGGAAAGGAATTCTGTAATGAGTTTCCCATCTCCCCCACTAGCCGTGGAAGAAACGCTTTGTGAAACTAATTGAAACTGGCATCTGTGTGTTTGGGGGGAAGCTCTTTGGGGGTTGCAGGAATATTTTTTTACAGCACATTTTTTTTTTTATACACCGAAATCAGACTTTTTGAAGGATGAAACATACGTCCGCCTCAATTAGCTTTAAGTACTGTTAAAGACAGTATTAAAAGCTTTTGCCAAATATAAAAATGTGGTATTTTAATCAAATTAACATTTAAAACAGGGTCAGATATTGAGGATGACTGATAGTCAGATTAATGGTCAGCCGATTGGGTTTTTTCAAGGGTTAATTCTTAAATTATTCCACGTGTTTCCTCTGATGTTGTGACATCTTTAATTTAGATGAATGAATTGCCAGAGATTTCCCATTTCTTACCTGCCCTGACAAGATCTGAAATGTAAACATGTTTTTTCCCCTCCGACTTTTCTTATAGCTGCAATAACCAAGCGCGCAGGCAGAGGTATTTGGCTACGTGAGTTACGTGTGTGTTCGAGCTAGCAGACTGAAACTCCCACCCAATGCACAAACACACATTCTGAGAGTGTTTTATGTCTCTCAATTCATGCAGGCAGTGTGTAATGGACCAATGTTAACGGACGTGCCACATACTACATACCACAGCAGCGCAATGGAAATTTACAGTCAATAGAGGCTTGAAAAACTTTAACCACCTGTGTTTTTTCCTTCAAGGGGAGTCATGGATTCAGAATGATACAAAAGGAATGGAGAGAGAGAAGATGAGGGAAAACCCAACAAGGTGTAGACAGACCAGATTCTGAATGCAAGAGAACAGTCAAAATGAAAGGAATAGTTCATCCAAAAAATAAAAACTGAAATTTACTCACCTTCAGGCCATCCAAGATGTAGATGAGTTTGTTTCTTCATCAAAACAACAGATTTTGAGAAATTTAGCATTATATCACTTGCTCACCAATGGATCCTCTGCAGTGAATGGGTGCCGTCAGAATGAGTCCAAACAGCTGATAGAAACACAAGTAATCCACAAGACTCCAGTCCATCAATTGATGTCTTGTGAAGTTAAAATCTGCGTGTTTGTAGCAAACAAATCCATCAAGGTGTTTTAACTTTAAAATGTGCTCTTTTAACTTTTAAATGCATGTTCCTGTTGTTATTGTGCATGTTTCAACTTTTCCCACTTTTCACCATCTAATCAATTCACACAAAAATAAACGTTCTGTCATCTTTTACTCACCTTCATGTTGTTCCAAACCTGTATGACTTTTTGTCAGTGGAACACAAAAGCAGAATCTCTGATGGACCTTGAAATCACATGGTCACCATCCACTTTCATTGTATGGCAAAGAGCAGCGTTCAGCTAAACGTCTTTTGTGTCCAAGGAAGAAAGAAAACCATGAAAGTTTGGAATGCTGTGAATGTGAGTGAATTATTTTTGGTGTAAACTGTCCATTTCAGATTAACTGACAATTGCAGAAAAAAGAGTTTAGAGATGGAAAGCTGTATGAGGCAAATACTGAAAAAGACAGGAGGTGTAGATGTGTTTGAGGAGGGTGACGGAGGTGTGGGGAATGGGGGACGGGTTCAGTGGATGTTATTTCATCTTATGTCACGCCGAGCAATCAATCTGAGTCATTAAATGCTACAGAGGGATCCGGCCTGAGCTCAGATTGATAGCTGTGTAAATAATAGCACCTATGATTAGAATGCCCAGGCTGTCCAATTAAAAAAGCAGGCGTTGAGGAGAAGGGATACTGTGTGTGTCTGTGCTGCTGTGGTCATCTAACTGGAGGATACAGCTCTTATGATAGTTTCTGGTTTAATCTTACTTCTGCACTCAATTGGTACAGTCAGGGTACAAAATTAACTATCACCAAGTGGCAAATGTGACAAATTGGCTTTGGAGAGTTAATATAACGGAGCTGCTGCCCACTGACCTGTTGTTTTTATAATTTGCACTATAGTACATGGTTTAAATGCAAGAACAATATTGACCCTAGCTATTTTTTATTTATTTATTTATTTAATTTTTTTTGTAATCTGATATGAGTAGATCAAATTGCAGAGATACAAACAGCGGACTGTTGTTGTTGTTTTTTTTATTTATTTTTTTTTAAGTTATGCATTGTATACACTTCTGTTCATAGGTTTGGGGTTGGAAAGATTTTTAAATGTTTTTGAAAAAAAGACTCTTCTGCATTATTTGGTCAAAAATACAGTAAAATCAGTAATATAGTGAAATATAATTGCTATTTACAATAACTGTTTTTTATTTTAAAAATAATTTTAAATGTAATTTAATACTGTGATGCAAAGCTGAATTTTCAGCATCATTACTCCAGTGTTTAACGTCACATGATCCTTCAGAAATCATTCTAATATGCTGATTTGGTGTTCAAGAAACATTTCTCATTATTATCAATGTTAAAAATAGTTGTGCTGCTTAATATTTGTGTAAGCTGGGATTCTTTGATGAATAGAAAGTTCAAAAGAAAAGCATTTAATTGAATCTTTTGTAAAATCTTTTGTAACGTGATAAGTGTTTCACTTGTCAGTTTTGAGCAATTCATTGCATCCATGAATAAAAGTATTATTTATTTATTTATTAATGTAAACTTAGTAGTTTATGCATATTAAATGTTACAAAATGATGGCTGTATCATAAGCATTTATTATATATTATATTATATATTTATCTTTGAAAGCCATCATTTTCAACATTTAACAGGCCTAAACTGAAAATGACTTCTTTTTTGTTGTTTAAATAAAAACCTGATCAATATTTTAACTTTTAAATTGAATAAACTCTGTACATCATGCAAACCCATTATAAAAAATCTGGCTTCAGCATTATTAAATGAAGTGAAATAATCCCAGATGATGTCTCTCTATCATTCTCTTGTAAGGACTGCTTTCTCTCTTACTGAATGAATGCTGTACGTTGAGTGTTTCTGCCCTATTTGCTAACAGCAACCATAATTTTTTCACTTTGACGCTTATGTTATGCATTTATTGTCATGCTAAATGAATAATATAATCACTAATTTAAATAAAACACTGTAGTATTTGAACTGTAGCACAATACTGGCACAATCTTCCTCAAGGACATGTACCAGTTGTTTTGATAGGAAACCATCTGCCAAGAACATAAATGTCATATAAAATGTAAAGCGTTGACTTGAACGCACTCATGCCCCACAGTAAAACTAACTCATGGGCAATATCATTTTCCCAGCACATACAGCATGACATGATTTACGAAAGGGTCAACATGTGTGGCCTCCCTCTCCTATTGGTTTAGACTCACGTTCACACTATTAATGAGTGTGTTTTCATGACAGAGGCTTTCAGTAATAAGGGTAATATGATAATCGTGACTCCATACAGAGGGGACAGAAAACTCACCTGATCCATCAGTGTTTTTATTCTATTGTCCATGACTAAGCTAGACTACAGCTGGCAGCTGGGAAAGGATCATAGAGAGAAACAGAGAGAGAGAGAAGAGGGCAGAGAGGAAATGCAGCTGTGTTCTTGGCACCCCGCTCTGTCCTGGGGTATGAGACAGACCAACTCATTTCCTGTCTCTTGGCCAGGGCACCCTCGGCCAGGGCACCCTCGTCCACCACCCCGTTCTTCTTCTCTTTTTTTTTCTCCTCTGCCCATATTCCCAGCATTTCTGTGTTTCTGGTCTCTCCTTTTCTCGCTGTCTCTCGTTCCTCCATAAGTGCTGGCTTATATAATTATGTAACAGTGAAAAGGGTTGTTCACATTGAAAGTCTCTTTTTTTATGTATCTGTTGGTCATTGTATACACGCGGCAGAAGGATTTGCTGCATCTTGTGCCATGTGCAGCACGTTTTTAAGATGCTGTGTTAAAAATAGCTCACCTTATGACTCGCCACACAGCAGATCAATGTCCTTTTTGAAATGACAGACCAATCGGACGAATCTGGGGGCGGGATTAGATTCTCAAGTGTTTATATTAACTCCATCTATCTGGTTTTTTTTTTACGTCCTGTTTAAAGGACCCTAGTGTGTGTGTGTGTATGTGTGTGTATATAATATATATATATATATATATATATATATATATATATACACATACACATATATATATATACACATACACATATATATACATATATATATATATATATACATACAATATTGTAACAAATATATATGTATAAAAACAGCAAAATTGAAAAAAAAAATTTTTTTTAAAAATTGCTTAAATGTCTTAAATTTTTTGTTATATTTTAATTATATTTTTATTATATTTTTCTGTTTACATTTGTATAAATAATAATAATTATTATTAATATTAATTATATTATTATTAATACTAATTATAATAATTAGTATATTTTATTTTACAAGAATAATATTACAATATTAGAGTCTCAGTTGTTTATATTTGCAACTCTGTAATTTTGGTGCTTTCTGTCTGCTTATGTGAACGACTATGAAAATGTGTGTTTTTTTTTTAATTAAAAACAGAAAATCTCATATTTATATAATATTTTAATGATTTAATGATTTGACTTTTGTTTTATATTTTATATTATTTAAATTATATTAATATTTCTTATTTTTTGTTTTATTTTACAATAAAATAGTAATATTACAATACTAGAATCTCAAGTTTTTATGTTAGCAACTCAGTAATTCTGTTTCCTTCCGTCTGTATGAATGACACCTAGAATATGCTCTTTTTTTTACTAAAAATAGAAATTGTTATATTTAATTTTTACATTTAATAATATCATTTTTGTATTATATTTTAATCGTATTTTAATATTATATTTTTATTTTATTATTATTATTTAAATTTTTATTTTTTTATTTTTTATTTATTGATTTATTTTTTTTACAATAAACTAGTAGTTTTACCATATAGGAATCTCATATGTTTGTATTAGCAACTCTAGCAATTCTTTTGTCCTCCATCTACCTTTTTTTAACTCAAGATTGCGTCCTGTGTGAACGGTCCCGAAGATTTTAACTTTACAGACTAAACTCCTCATCTTCCCAAGACTTTCATCGTTCTTTCCATCCATCTCTCTCTCTCTCTGCTCAAGCATTTTGTGTCTGCTCCACCTGCCGCTGCCTCAGATCTCCTCGAATCTGGTGTCAGATGTGCAGCGCTGTGCTGTGTGTTGCACGGCTCACTGTTATTAAGTTTGTCTTGCTTTGTTATATCTCTCAAGATTTGTGTGTGTTTGGGTTTGGGGTGTTGTCCTGACCTGGCTGGACTCTTCTGGCGTGTTTAGATAAGACGTCACACCCTTGTTCCTGGAACAGCTGGAAATACCACAAGTCATCTTTTGACTTATCCTGTCCGATCCTATCCTGTCATCTGATTGGCTATGATTGGTGTGTATATTTGTGATCAAAATGGTGTGTATGTTTATATGAGGGTGAACAGACGCTAAGATGGGGTTCTTTGCATTGAGATGTCTCTTTTTTTAACTGTCATACTGCCTTTTTGTTGTATCTCATTAAAAATTAATGACTTACTGCATGGTCGCTGCAAATAAGATAGCTGTACTTGCAATTTAATATATTTGATATCATTTTCATCCCTTTTACATTTTAAGACCTGCATGTCATATCATGTCAATCATTGTGGGGGTACATTTGTCTGCAAAAAGGATTGTGTTCATGCTTATATGTATCAAAATGATTCCACTGGCTTCAATGTGTACACAAAAAATACACTATGCATGTTTTTTTTTTCTGAAAATGGAAACCTAATGGTTTTTTTTTTTCAATATTTAAACATTTAATTTTAATATTAGATTATTTTATTTTTATTAATATTTAATTTTTTATTATTTTTATTTTGTACTTATTTTTACTGATTTTGTTTCATTTTTTTGTTATTTTATATTTATTTTACTTTATTTTTGTATTTAATGATTAATTTTGTTTTGTTTTATAGTAAAAGTTAGATTTTCATTTTAGCAGTAAAGCAGATAATTTAATCTAATATATTCATATTTTTGTTTAATATTTTATATTTTATATTGATATTTTATAATTTTTTATTTAATATGATATACTTTTTTGCAGAAAATAGAAAAACTAATTTCAATATTTTTTTTATTTTAGATTTTATACGATTTGTTTTATTTTAAAATTTAGATTTTTTCATTTTAAATAAATATTTTTAAATTTGAATTTTTATTTATTTACAATTTTTTTAAATAATTTTTTATAGCTCAATAGTAATATTAAAACAGTAGTAAATAATTTATTTTGATTATTTAGATTTTTATTTAATTGAGCCACCCTAAACCTAACAAAATGCTAAATGCTAACCCCCCCAAAACCCAGTAATGCAGGAAATGTAATTTAATACTTTTTAACTTTTTTTTTATTGACCCACAGATATATCATCAATGGGAATTAATGCACATTTTCTCAGCTGTTTCCTGCAAGCCCTGACTAAATAAATAACTAAAATAAACCAGAGTACTTTTTCAGATCACTAGTTAAGTAAGCCACCATTAAAGAATATTCGCTTCCAAAATGTTAGTTGATCCGACGCCCTCGTGTTTGTAAGTTTATTTTAGTAAGCTGAGCTCTCTTTGTCCAATGCATTTGAAAACGAGAGGTTAGACTCCGCTGTAATACACGCTTCAACACACGCCAGCTGACTTCCACAGAAGCGTCTACTTCGTGCCGGAGAGGCTGCACTCCGCGAGCCTTTGTTATTGCACGTTTTGTCCGCGAGACTGATAGTTCCCCTGGGCCGTGGAGGTGTATCCATACAGAAGTGACACCTGGTTTGTTCTCTCCACAAATTTCTAAATTAGAGCTGTCACATGCCTGCCTGTATCACATCATAGCTATGAGATTGCCTACGCATGGCCCTTGTTTAGAATGATGGGTGATTTTTCACTGTTTTAATGCCTTTTCTTTATAGTGGCCGTTCCCAGAGCGGGTCGGCGTGTCTGGTTTGTCAAGGATGGTTTGATGCCGTTATCAGTGCCATTAGAGTGATATTGGCTGCTTTATTCTGTCGTTTTTCTTCAATGTTTACCTGATAAACCAATCTGTCCAGGTGTTTAGTGCCCTGGAGTGTGAGAGCAAAAGCCAGTCACGTTACATGACTGCCTGACACACACACACACACACACACACACACACACACACACACACAGAGAGCAGGAGAGGGTGTGTCTGAACTGTGT